>OW679196.1:117026975-117090947 GCA_940337035.1 Agriotes lineatus | reverse complement strand
CGATTACATGCGTTTGTGTGAAAGTGAAATTATAGTTAGATATGATCTGCACTCTAATGTCTAATGCATTAACTTCTATCAAATGAAATAAGACTATAAACTAACATGAATGAATTCAAGTACTTACCATTTTATCACAAGCTGTTGCAACTAAGCCACCACAAAACAATAACTATAAGCCACTGCACAAGATTCGCATAAAACAAAGGCCACAGGCCAGACTTTCCTTTCTTGTCTGTGGGCCAGACTGCTGAAAAGGCGATTTTGATATTCGATAGCTGTCGATTTGTACCGTACTGACCCGATGGTCTGACGCAACTGTAATTAAGTAAATTTAACTAAAATGGTTTCTAGGAACTGCAACTTTTATTGTAAATTGAAAGTCTTGCCATTTAAATAGAACTAAAATGATAGTTAATTATAGAACAAAATAATGCAGTTTTAGTTAGGGTTGTAGTAACAGTAACCAAATAACTCAGATTTAATTTCCAACGTTTATTATGCAAAGTTAGCAAAGAGAATCATTGATCTTACAACCCATTTCTTCATTTTAATATAATCATTTCTGAAATTTACTACTTGGCGTAGTTAGAATAGCATTTCAACTATTTACAAATTGATGAACTAAATTTTGCAACAAATAACATAAGAGTTACCATTCAATGGTTTAACAAATATAGGAGTTGTTATGGTTACTCATAATATGAATTAAATTTAACTAAAACAAATTGACGTTTTACAGTTTAGTAAAATTAGCAAAATATTTTTTACTGTGTAACTGTTATCTTCCAATGCATCAGTTACTTGTTCAATAAAAGAAAAAATGCTTGAATTGTATTTCGATTTTTTCTAAAACAAAATTGAAAGCTATTTAAAATTTGTTTTGAATCTAAGTACTGTTGTAATCTGTTATACATTAATTTTTCGAAAATTTTAGAAATATTTGATAACAACGAGATCGGCCTATAATTACTAATTTCAGTTTTACTTCCTTTTTTAAAGAGCGGTTTAATTATTGATTTTTTTAATTTGGAGGGAAATATTCTCGAACCAAAAGAACAGTTTATGATGTTAGTTAGAGGGGCAACTATTATAGTCCAGTCGTTGAACGTAAAAATATGCTATTACCTCAGAATTCTTTGAACCTTGACCGATTGACCTGAAATTTGGTGAGTGGTTAGGGGATGGCTCAAGGAGCAAAAGTGACATAGCGCTGATGTGCGCTTTTACCCTGAGAGTGGAGACCACCTTTTTTCGGGGGTGGAAATTGTTCACTCAAAATAACCCTGGAAATGGATAGAGGGACAAATTCTAAGTAAAAAATGTTCACATATAATCTCATAAGAGCATTAATTCTTTCCGGAAATTTTTTTGAGTGCGGTCCAACAACGTCGTATTAATTTGCCCGAGCGAGGGCAAATTAGGACGTTGTTGGAGTGCACGAAAATAATTTCCGGATATGAATTAATGCTCGAATGCAGATTCGGTAAGAAAATCGTAACGCCACAAACCCTCACAGTTAGGTTGGTCTACCTACAAAAAATTTCCAAGAAATTTTTTTATTGTCTTGGTTACGGCTCGTGAACTAATTTTTCTATTGGTCATTAATGAGTATCGTACGATTTTCTATATAGTTTTTCGATAGATCGTTATTTTTCGAGCTATTCGCTACTGAAAACTTAGATTTTTCGTGATAAAAATGCATGTTTTTGGACGGTTTTTCGCGAATAAGTCGAAAACTTTGCGTTCTGTCAAATAAGTTGCAATAACCAAAAATGAAGCTTAGAAAACAGCAAAGAGATTGGTTTTTGTGTGAATTCTCTAGGTCGAAAATAAAAGAAGTTATGGCTCGTTGAAGAAGATTTTTTTTGCGACATTTTTGTTCGAAGTAATCAACGTTAATTAACGAAAAACCGATGCATTTTTCGGGAAAAACTTATAGAACATTTTTTGTAGTGATTGAAAATTTCTTTAAAATGGGCACTGTTAAAAGTCGATTGCATTATAACTAAGCGAGTTACGATGCAAAAACGGTGGGCACTCGATTTTTTGAAAAAAAAAATTAGCGCTAAAACCCAGCCATTCCACCAGAATTGATATTGACCATTATCCCTTTACAAATTACTTTATTTTAGTATTACTCATGTAATCCAAAAGTTTTTCTACATGCTCAGACTTTGCATATTCAAAAAGTAAAGGGTTGAAGGGCTCGGGAGGGGTGGTCCGCGCACTGTAATGCATACTTCTAACATTTATATCTCCGTTATTTTTTTTTCCTACAGAAATAAAAAAAACTAAAATGTTCGCTAAGAAAAAATCCTCATTTTTGTACTATGTTATTTTTTACGTTTTTTTTTTAGTTTTAGGTATTTTCAAAATAAGGTATTTTTTTAAGAAATTTGAAAAATACGTTTTCCACTTTCATCATATTTTTTTCGAAAAATACGCATTTTAACCCGCCCAAACTTTTGGATTACATGAGTAATACTAAAATAAAGTAATTTGTAAAGGGGTAATGGTCAATATCAATTCTAGTGGAATGGCTGGGGTTTTATCGCTCATTTTTTTTTTAAATTCGAGTGGCCCACCTTTTTTGCATTGCAACTCGCTTAGTTATAATGCAATCGACTTTTAACAGTGCTCATTTTGAAGGTCTTTTCAATCACTACAAATAATGTTCTATAAGTTTTTCCCGAAAAATGCATCGGTTTTTCGTTAATTAACGTTGATTACTTCGAACAAAAATGTCGCAAAAAAAATGTTCTTCAACGAGCCATAACTTCTTTTATGTTGGACCTAGAGCATTCATAAAAAAACTAATCTCTTTTCTGTTTTCTAAGCTTCATTTTTAGTTATTACAACTTATTTGATAGAACGCGGAGTTTTCGACTTATTCGCGAAAAACCGTCCAAAAACATACATTTTTATCACGAAAAATCTAAGTTTTCAATCGCGAATAGCTCGAAAAATATCGATCTATCGAAAAAACTATATAGAAAATTTATTACTTAGAATTTGTCCCTCTATCCATTTCCGGGGTTATTTTGAGTGAACACATTTCCACCCCCGAGAAGAGGTGGCATCCACTCTCAGGGTAAAAGCGCACCTCGGCGCTATGTCACTTTTGCTTCTTGAGCCATCCCCTAACCACTCACCAAATTTCACGTCAATCGGTCAAGGTTCAAAGAATTCGGAGCGGAAAACCTTCAACGACTGGACTATTACACCTAAAACTCGTTTTATGACAGATGAAGGAATATTGTCTGGGCCAGAGGATTTTTTATTTGCAAGATTATTAATTATAGATGCAACTTCATTTTCTTTTACTGGTTTAACGAAAAATGATGACCCATTCTTATTTTCTATTGCATTTAAATAGTAACTTGAATCATGCTGTTGTTGTAAGGAATTTGTTAAATTAGAAGCAATGTTTATAAAATAACTATTGAATATATTTGCAATACAAACAGGATTTGTAATGTTTTTGTTTCCACTCTAATTTCAGTACTATCATTTTGCTTGTATGAACGTTTACCGGTTTTCTCCTTTACAATATTCCACATAGTTTTAGCAGTGTTATTAGAGTTTACAATTTTATTTTTCAAATATAGTTGCTTAGATAGCAAAACCGTATTTCTAAATATTTTAATGTAGGAATTTACATAATTGTGAAAATTTGGGTCATTACTATATTTTTTTGTACTTTAATAGATCTCTTTTTGTTCTACTTGACTTTTTGATACCCTTTGTTATCCAAAGCTTTTTTTGACATACATTGCGTTTAACTATACGTTTGGGAAATGCATTTTCAAAACAACTCAGCAACAAAATATAAAATTTATGCATTTTATCATCCACACTTACTGCTTTAAAAACAGGATCCCAATCTACACAAGACATGAGTGTGTTAAATTTTGAAAATGATTTTTCGTTAAAACTTCGGCATTGTTCAGATATTATAGGAATAGAGTTGCAGAAATAATTATCAATTTTTATTATTTGTTGACAGTGATCAGATAAATTTAAATCAATAACTGATGATATAACATCTTCGTCACTTAAGTTCGTAAATATATTATCGATTAATGTTGATGAATATTTAGTTATTCTAGTACTTACAGAGATGTGTGGTTGTAGATTAAATATTGCCATGCTGCTCAAAAATTCCGTTGTTTTAACATTCTCTACATGAAGATTAATATTGAAATCGCCACACACTATCACATCCAAACCACATGTCGACACTTCTTCAAGGAGCTGAACCAAACTATCCATAAAAATATAAAAGTCACTGTCCGGAGTTCTGTAGATTACTATAATAAAAGTTTTTGAATTCTTTATTGCCGTATACTCAAAATGTTTCTCTATTGTTGGCACACTACACTGTAAATTTTGATAACTCAAATTATTTCGAACTAAAATTAAAACTCCACTTTTAGTTAATACTTTTCTACAATAATACGACGGTATGTAATAATTACTTATATTAATTAAATTAATTTCATCTTCCATTAGATGATGTTCGAAAACACAAACAATATCCAGCACCGAATTAAAGTCAGATTCCACATTGTTTAATGCAACTTCAAGATCTAAAGTTTTATTTCTAATGGACTGTATATTAAGATGCATTAGACAATAACGCCGTAATATCGTGTTTTTAGGATTTTATTGTGTTTAAGTATTTTTTGCATTTTGTGATCGCACAGTTTTATTAAAATACTTACAGCCGTATTCATAGTCGTTCGCCGGCGAGTCGCCGGAGTTTCGTTATGAATAGTATGTTGGCGGCACTGTACGTCTATGTCAAATTCGAGGTTAGCAGGTTAGATTTTGTGTCAATTTCTGTCAAAACTGACGGAATAAATGACATTTTTAAAAATGAGTTGGTGAATAAAAATCGACACGTTAAGGGACGAAGATACTTGAAGAATGTTAAACACTTTGCGTTGACCATGCTTTATTATTCCCCGAAATCATACCACTTTTGCAGGTAATAACATTTTAGTTTTATTGATGCACAGACCTAATATTAAATCTTTTAGATCTATATTGTCATTACTCAGTGGCGTAACTTCAGATTTCGGGCCTCCTCGCGAAAATTTTCTGCGGGCCCCTTGTAGGCTTTAATAAAATCAAGTGGCAAAAACATCAATAATAATTATTATAATAATAATAAGCCTAAATCCTAAGATCCATATGCTAATTGAAAAAGCAGTCATATTACATACATGCAATATCGTAAGAAAATTCTTGAATCAAAAATTATAACAGAATCTAATTAGACCTGGCCGAAAGCCCGTCTAATTGGAAACAATAAAATTGAACATTTCGAGAAAAATAATGAAATAATAATACATATAATTAAATAATATCTAATAAGATTAGATACTACAAAACAATGTCTTAATTAAGATAGTTAAAAACTAAAAACGAGATTTTAAGCAATATGCTTACGCCTGGCCTTAATGTTTGCAAAATCTGTAATAACCTCTTGCAATTCCATTTTATTAGCTATCTCGGATTCAATGGGCAATAAAAAATATTTCCAAACATTCCTGATGAATACTGTTTCTGACAATTTTTAATTTAGAGAAGCTTTTTTCAGATCAAATGGCTGAAACAGGTAATGTTAAAAATAATAACAGTAAATTAATTAATGTAAATTAAACAGTCTTCCTCATTAATTTACTGAATCACCTCATTGTGAGTATGGACCAGATCCTGAATTTTTAATAATAACAGTGGCAATTTCAGGAAAAATTGATGATAAATTTCTATTATCAACTATTAAAAACTTAGCAAATTGTTTCACGCTTTTAAACTCTTTTAGTTTATCTTAAACTCTTTTGGTTTATTTAGATTATAATTTTTTTTTGCAGAGTAACAAATGTCTATAGGAAATGAAGGTGAAATATCATTTTTATAAAATATTTGAAAAGCTGTTACTTTGGAAAAGAGATCTTTCTTAGTCATTTCGCACAGTCTTTTACCATTTGAAACATAGACTCAAATCTCTGACTTAATTGAGTTATTGCAATATCTAAAGCTCTATAAAAAAATGTTGACTTGATACTTATTAGAATTCGATAAACTTTGATCTTCCAAAAGTTCGTCAAAATGTCTTATAATTTTCGGTCTACGTTTATTTTTAAATATAGGATTTATGGCGCAGTTGTTGGCTAAATTGGTTGTTTCTAATTCAACACTAAGGTACTCACTTTGATATTTCTATAAAATATTCTAGAGGTTTCTAATACAAGTTGTAGCTTTTATCAAATCCGTGTCTTGATTCTGTAACATCTTTGCAGTGTTGTCAAATTCACCCAACACTTTGTTCACTAAAACACAAATAATCGCACATTCAAAATTATGGACGCTGGTTAAGGTTCTTCTCTCCTCATCGCATTCTTCCTTTTTCATGTTAATATTGTTTTATTAAGAGCAGCAGTAATATATTTAAAACGTAATTTATTTGCGGTGAGAGTTTGGGTTCTGGAAGATCATCGTTAAGTTTCTTTAATTTTATAGCGCATTCGATCGTAATAGAACTTAAAAGATGCCACCGATTTATGCTTAATCCAAAATATGTGTATATGTTTTGAACAGTAGCAAAAACAGATTCAATTTCTCTTACACCTTTAACTGTACCATTAATCACCAAGAGCCTCAGTAGTGTAGCTAGACGGGTTCTGGCGCACTTCCGGTGGTTTGGAACTTGGCTAAGTGTCACGTGGCGGCCTCTGGTTTGAAACTTGGCTAAGTCTAGTCGAAGGTCACGGTCGGGGTCAAGGTCACGGGCCCCGGTCATTGGCCTATGGTTTGAAACTTGGCTAAGTCTAGTCGAAGGTCACGGGCGAGGTCACGGGCCTCACCTAGGTCACGTGCCACTTCCGGGAATTTTTTGGGTTAAAAGTGTAGTTTTTGAAATTTTCCCACGCTCGAGCGTCTGGGATGCAGACATGTTCATTCTTGCAGGATGTTATCATATAGGTAAGAAAGGGGGGCAGCGCTGCTATTCGGCTACCTTGTTTCGGCTACCATCTCAAGGTCACCCATATAGCCTTGCAGGCTACACTAGCGGGTAAGCAGACTGTTAGACAGGCGGACAGGTAAACAGACAGTTGGACTGGTAGACAGGCAAGTAGACAGACAGACAGACAGTTATACAGGTAGACAGGTAGACAGGTAGACAGGTAGACAGCTAGACAGGTAGACAGGTAGACGATAGACAGCCAGGTGGACAAGTAGACTGACAGGTCCAAACCAGTCCCCATGTAGCCTTGCAGGTTTCTGCTTGCCACGTCTTCTTACTTTTTCCTTGCAAAGTAGATTAAAATTGGTGTGGAGGGGGGTGACTTATTATTGTTAGGTATATAATAAAAAATTTCCAGATTAAATTTAGTATTGTGAAGTAGCTGAAACTGTGAACATGGGCTCCTCTAAAGTATATAGTATTACCCAGCTCTTGGGAAATAAAATAAAACCAACTAACGAGAGGTTCGGACTCTGGTTATTAGTAGAAAATCTCGACAACAACAACCTAATTACAGATGTTGGAAATATAAATTATACAGAAGACGAACAACTCCTTACCAACAGCAATTTAGATTTACTTACGCCGATTACAGAACCGTTTTGCGACAATATAATGTTGGCTAAAATTATTGATCGAGTAGATTGCGAAGGAGAAAGTGGTCTTATTGTTAAGAAGGAGATATGCGGTGCTTGTAATAGTCATTTACGGGGGAAATTCTCTAAATTTATTTCTGCTAGACATGGAGTAAAAGCGAAATTACCTTATCTTCTACAAAGTGAGAACAGGATGGCAAGAGGAATTATACAAGTTATTGGAAAGGAAGGTCTGGAAAATATTAACAAAAAATATAAAAATCCAGTAGTAATTCCTTACAAAGTAGAACTAGCCGATGTTAATGTGCAGACCCTGTTAGAAGAAATACCAGAACTTTTAAAACAGCTCCAAATAGATGATTACTACCTTTTGGATTTGGATATAACGCAAGATTTTGCAGGAATATTTAACAAGATAGAAATGGGCCATTATTTGACTACTAACCATAACTTCTGTCACCAAAGAGAGTCCAAGGAAAATTATAATGTGATTGTAGACAATGATAAAACAGTTGGAATTGATTGTTTAACATGGTTAAATTCGAATGCTAGAGTTAAAATATACAACAAATTTGTATGTCAAATAACAAGTCCAGGAGTTAACAAACAGATTGGTAATCATATTATCGACTTTATCAATTGCCCGGATACCCGTTTAAAGGAAACATTTTCGTCTATTTCCGCTAAGGAACATGGAATTACAAGATTGGAGGCAACAATATATAATTATACTATTGGAGATTATTATAATGCACACAATGGATTTGATCCTTTAAAAGATTGTTTAAATTTATTGGAAACCAGTAAAATGTACTTCCAAGATGCTCCAATATATTCTGCATCGATTGCTAAAATGTGGACTAAATTGACTAATACTCTGCAGAATAGTTGTTGTGTTGTATTTAATAATGTCTTACAATATGTTTATTGGGGAAATAGAAATACAAGAAAGTTGACTGGATTACAAATTAAATTACCCGATAATCTAGAAAACCGAAATAAAATGATAAATTATGTACTTTCTGCTTTTAGTTTTAATTATCTGCCAATTAATTATGTAGAAATTGTAGAAAATGATGTAAATACAGGCGACATAAATATTAGGCAAAAATGTTATATTAAAGCTGGAGATAAATTTTTTTCTAAATCCACGACCATTTTCTCTACTATTTCGAAAGATGTAAGTATCGAAGTACTTTTTCCTGATATTTATAGTCTTTAAATTCTATTGTTGTACCTTCTTCCGGCATTTTAATTTTAGTTTCATTTACACTATTACAATTTCTAATATGTCTTAAATGTGATTTTTTAGTTACGAAATGATTTAAACACGTATCACATAATAAAGTTTGAGATTTTGCCTTATGCAGTTGAGTTGTAACCAATCTCGATAAGTTTCTTATCCAACAGAAATGGAACTGCCCCTCATCGTTGGATATCATTAGTAAATGTATAGCATCTTTATTAATTTGAGTATTTTTACTAATATATATGGGCAATACTAAATTTTTACCAAATTTGTTTTTTCTTTCTAGCGTATATACATTTATACGTAAATCATTCATTGTTTCAAATTTTGATATATCTTTTAATTTCATTGGAAATTCTAGTCCCGAGTACTTTAAAACTTTACTGAAATATGGATATGAAGATGTTCTATAAGAATGCCCATTTGCAGGACGTAATGCTGACACTACCGACCACTAAAAACAATATTCATCATCATTTTTTACGTTAATGACAGCCTTTTTTTTAATATCTTTAGGTAACTCAATATATCTACCTACTGTTAATGGCATGTAATGATTTAAATTTACTTTTAACTGTAATATCACGTTCTTGAAAATCTTCTAATTTCGTCAACAACTTATTCTCAACATTAGTCTCATACCACTCTTTTAAATTGGTGCCAAAATCAATTTTTTCATTTTTAGTAGCAAACGTTTTTAAATCTATCTCGCCACTACTAGGTTTTATAAAATATGCACTAAATATTACATTAGCTTTAAGCATTAACTTATCTTTTATAATTTGTTTTACTTTTATTGAGAAACTTCTGTATGCTTTTGCAAGAAATTCTTGTGGTTCCTTATAACCTAAATTTACAATCATACTTGTTCTTATTCTACTGTTAAAACAAGATTCTACATCTTCCCATACCAACTTGTTCTTTTGTTGTTGTTGTTGTTGACCACTCCCTACACTCGCTCCCTTCTTTGCTAATTTTGCTTTTAAATTTCGCAATAATTGCCGTTGCCTCTTTAATAAACTTAAATTTGCCTCTAGCCTGAATGGATTTTCATTTTTAAAACTATGCTTACGTATAAATCGACTAACAATTAAAAGGGTTTTATTTACATGTTTAATCAATGTCTCAGCCTCATCACTATATTTTACAATCGCTATCGCGTCTCTGATGGTTTTTATTGAGTTCGAACTTAATTCGGTAACGTTGTCTGTTGCAGACATGTTCGCGCGCGTTTGTCGTTGTAATACTAACTATTGCAGACAGTCGAGCCGCTCTATTTATTCATCGTCGCAGCTGATAATGGAGGCCTGCGTCAGCAAAAAATTTTAAACAAAGGCAGCATTCAATTTAGCTGTTGTGCAGATTTTCCTCAAACAATGGGTTCCTTTGTTCAATTCTTAAAAGCTTTGCACATTTCTCAAACATGTCTGGACATGTCTGAAGCTTCAGACAATAACATCCTGTTTATCTGATAATGGAGGTCAGCAAAAATTCATCCAGACAACAAAGACTTTATTGTCCAATTATCGTGCTGATTTTAAAACAATGGATGTCATTGTTCTATTTACCAGCTTTGCACATTTTAATCTCCAGACAACAATGGCTTCATTGTTCTCGAATTTCGTGCTGATTTTAAAACAATGGATGCCATTGTTCTACTGATAACAACATCCTGCAAGAATGAACATGTCTGTCAGACGATGAGTCACATCCGGTCGAGCCTGAGAAAATTTTGATAAGCGTAACAATAGCTTCATTGTTCTCCAATGGATGCCATTGTTCTATTTACTGATAACAACATCCTGCAAGAATGAACATGTCTGCATCCCAGACGTTCGAGCGTGGGAAAATTTTGATAAATTTTGTAAAAATTTCAAAAACTACACTTTTAACCCAAAAAAAAAATCCCGGAAGTGCCCCCTTGGCCTAGGCATCCCTTCGAGCGTGGAAAAATTTTGATAAACCTTGTAAAAATTTCAAAAACTTCACTTTTAGCCCAAAAAAAAATTCCCGGAAGTGACCGAGGTCAATGACCCCGACTAGGCCAATGACCACGCCCACCGACCTTGACCTATGCTAGATCCGTGACCTTGAAAAAGTTCAAGGTCAAATGTGGCCCAGAACCCGTGTAGGTACTCTACTTCCGGTAATTTTCCTATCGTGCACAGAACAACGTAATCGACCCTCGCGTACCGCTAGTAGGATTAATACGGTGTTTCTGTGCACTCGAAAAAATCATCGGAAATAATTAATGCTATTATGAGATTATAAGTGAAAATAATTCAAGATCAAGATGTAATTCAGTTCTCTCTGTCTTACGGTAGTTCATTTGCTTCAATGGGTATATATCAAGTTATGGCAAACTTCAATTTGATCATGGCATACTGCGTATGAGTTTTTTAAGCACACGATATAACGAGTTAACGAAAAAAATCTCCTCGAGACACCTACGATTTTTATAAAACAAAAAATTTTGAAAGTCAAACAAGTTTCGGAATACACACGCTTCTATAAAAAAAAGCGATTTGAGGTTATGGCATACATTGAGAGACATTTTTTCGATCATCCTTTACATGTATTTGCGTACATCATGCTGCATCGTCACCGATCGAACTTATGTCATCCCTGATTGGTTTTACCATCTTTAGCGTCATCTAACGACAGTGACGTAAACATTACTGCTACAGGATGCTGTGCCATGGTAGAACTACTACTGATTCGTTTCATTGAAGAACTGATCCGAATAATCAATGAAGCCAAACTGAACAACTTGCCTGTTCGAATTTTAATCGCGTTTATTTATTAGCCTTTTTGTGTTGAAGCTCTCATATCTGGAAAAATGTTGATTTTGTGAGTGGGAAGTAAGTTATCAAAAGAAAGCTCACAAGAAGGGCTTTTCATAAATATAAAAATATACAGGGCGTTTTATTTTAAAAACTCGGAAATGATAAAATTTCGCAAATGTTGAGCACCCTTTATAGCCTTAATACCCAGCTCTAGTGGTAATTCATGGTTAACTATTTTGTTTGAGTTGCATTTTTACTTGGTCGGGCTCGCCATCTTACGTGAATAACCCTGTAGATGGTGGAGAAACTGGAACAAGTAAAAAAGTACAATAATTACTTAGAGATGATGGTGAATAACAAAGGAAGGTTGAAAGGTGATGTCAATGAAGCGTCGGCAGCATGGGTAAGACTGTTCAATTCGGTCAAATAAACTTTCTTAGCAAGAAGTGAAAGCAATATTTGACGATAACTCAGAAACAAACAACCAGGACAACAGCGATAGAGATAAGATTTCTAAGAAGAATTGAAAAAAACAGAAGACACAGAATAAACAAGTGAGCATTTAGAGAAAGATTGAAACTTATACCGGTCGAGATGACGATAATATAGAGGCAACTAAGCCAACTTGGACATGTAATGAGAATGGACGAGGGTAGACTGGTAAGGAGAGTCTTTGAAGCTGGAAAAAGAAGAAAAAGAATAAGAAAAAGGACAAGAAGAACTTAGAAAAAAACGATGAGTATCGCTGCAGAGAAAAAATATGAAATGAGGATAAATAAAACAACATAGAAGACAGACAGTTAGAAGAAAATATGAAAATCAGTAGCAGAAATAACTTCGCATTAATTTAAATATTCTAATAGAGAAATGTTCAGGATTAAATAAGTCGAATAAAATTGATATTCAGATTTTTTACACAAATTCTATCAATGCATGGCAGCCAACTTGTTTACAAAATATTAAAACATCTTGTGCAATAATACGTTAAAAACTGTCCCTAAGCTTTAGTTAGGAAAAAACAACAAGCATTCGTTTTCGTTCTTCTTTAATTAATTAGTTGTAGATTTTGAAATTTTTACTATTTTATTAGTAATAAATCTGTGCAAACTTGTAAGAAAAAAAGTAGGGTAGATAAAGATTTGGATAATTGAAATACCCAACCCCTACAATTTGCACAAGCCGCCCTTTGAAAGGAGTTCAGCAGCCTATTAAAATGCGATAGGGGTCGTTTCGCGGCTCGAAATCCCCGATAATAGCTACACAGGGCACGTATACCTATCAAAGTGAAAAATCAGCTCTTTTTAAATTTAGATTTGGAATCAGAATCCGGTCAAGAGATAAAAGTACGACGAGCTGTCAAAAGACTTGGTGGAGCCCCGGGGGAAATATACGTCGCAAGGTGCGAGAGACACAGAATAAGATAAAATATTAGCCAACTTTTCGTATGGATGGGCACAGCCATTTATTTTATGTAAATACATATCACAAGTTTGTCATTCGTTGTGTTGCGGGCTCGGGATGATATTTGCTGTCGCTTCGTGTTTTATCAGGGCGGAATATTAAAACTTGGCCGCGCTGCGAGCCGTCATTCGCGGATTAATACTTTATTAGAGTCTTCCTGAAATACGGCGCTTATCTATCGGCCGCACAATAGAGCACTCCAATAAAGCGTTAATTAGATTACTTTTAATTTCACAACTGGGCGTAAACGCACGCGATACACCGTTTTTATGACGAGCGTTAATGCGCCCACTTTCAAATATCACATCTCATTTCGCTTATAATTATTATGAGCCCCAGTCACGCACTGGTTAATTCCTCCGTTGTCCAACAAAACGTTAATTTCGCTTAAATGCACGCGATTGGCCGCGCAAGCTTTTAGCCTAATGGAATGACATAAAACCAGCCAATCGTCAACAGCTTTAGATATCACTAGTAGTTGATTGCCAGCTTTTTACCGATATATTTAGTTTGCCATGTTACACGGACTTGTTCCTAGCAATGCTGCTGTTTATAGATAGATTGCATTATACTCGTATAACACTATCACTGAGTTAAATTGTAGCGCGGGAATTTGTTAAGTCATTTTGCGGTTGTAGATGCTTAATCGCATTTCACGCCTTTAGGGCAACTTGTTGCTATGTCAAAACCATTTTCAATCTTTCCGCACATTTGTGTCAGGTCTTTTTGGTATTTTAAATAGCCACCTAGGCTTTAGGGCAGCGTGCCCGTATGCTAAACCCTTTTAGTTCTTTATTTGGCTCCATCGCCTAATTCCAGAATCATGATTTCGCACATATTTGGCCCCAAACGCAGCATTTCTCGTCGGTTGGAGCCCCCCTCTGATGGCGCTTTGGCAGCCGAGCGTATCGCTCGCAAGAATTCCGAATCTTCTAGAAAACACGCCGTTGTGGCGTGATATCATGACGCCGGCATTAATTTGTTTCATTTTATCGCCTTGCGATTGGCTGCCGAGGTTTAGTCACGTGGGGACGCGACCAAGGTGACCCGTGCCAGCGCTTCCCTCTGGGCATTCAGCCGAGAGCCGTCGAACAAGTAAGAGGTCGGTTAGTGTGTGAGTACGTGCGGCGCTCCCGCCCTTGGCGGGGGCGTCAGTCTTTTTCCCGGCGAGTGCTGCTTCAGCAATTACGTGACAAACGGTTTCGCCTTAAGTGGCAGTTGACCGCAGCCCGTTGCAGAGAACGCTCGTGTGGTGGTTGTGAGTGTGAGTTTCGAATTGTCTTCGGCGTAGCGTGGGTGTTTTTGAGCCCAGTTCCTGCTTCCGTAAGTAAGGGGTCGTGCCCCCTTCATCTCGACCTACGAGGATCTGTCCCGCAGAACGAAAGTGGCCCATTTTTCGTCGTCCCGTCGTACGCGTCCTGACGCGTCTCACGTCGCCATTGTGGCGGATGTGCACTCATCCCTATAGCCGTCGAACATCGAAGGTACCTGCCACCTAAGACTGCAGCCTGTCGCAACTCAACTGTACCAGGCTCCCCAACCGCCTACATTATTAAGGTATGTGTCTTTGAACTGATTACCGCTGTGAACGCGAGCGAGCCGTCACATCTCTGGTGCCTACAGGCACTGTCGTCATATTTGTCCATGTCGCGAGTGCTAATTTGATCTTTGCTGTTCGCTGCATAAGGCGTCGCGCCAGCATATCTGTGCATTCATTCAGAATTGCAGACTGTCCATGTCGCGAGTGCTAATTTGATCTTTGCTGTTCGCTGCATAAGGCGTCGCGCCAGCATATTTGTGCATTCATTCAGAATCGCAGACTGTCCATGTCGCGAGTGCTAATTTGATCTTTGCTGTTCGCTGCATAAGGCGTCGCGCCAGCATATTTTTGCATTCATTCAGAATCGCAGACTGTTCATGTCGCGAGTGCTAATTTGATCTTTGCTGTTCGCTGCATAAGGCGTCGCGCCAGCATATTTGTACTCATTACTGCTCATTACTGTTCATTACTGTTCATTACTGTTCAACATCTGTCGCTAAGTTTAGAGCGCGCGCCAGCTGGTGTCCTTAGTTAGAATCCATTTATAGATATAGTGCGACGCACTCTGCTGCCCCATTGTAAACCCGTTAGTCAATACATGATTTGTTAGCTAAGGGAACTATTGTTTTGTTTCGACTTGTGCATGTTCTGTTTCAGATAAGCGCCCCCTTCATTGTACTGATTATTGTGCGACGGAACGAGGGAGCTTTGAGCGTACAGGTGGGTAAGACAGCTGCGTAGTCGCGGTCGGATTGACACCTAATTACAATCCTTGCATAAGGCAATCCTGAAATTGTTATTCGACCTTGCATTTCTTGAGTAATCCTATCGGCGGAGTATTTTGCGTGCTTCGCTCCCGTCTAACCGTCCAGGCCCGGTTAGCCGGGTTAAGACAGGCTTGGTGGCGCCCTCATGATTTCGACATACCCTATATATATATTATGCCACAACACGCTTGCCCAGAACGTATCGTGTGACTCACGCCCGACTCCCTGAGCGTTCCAGCCGTGGCCTATTAGCCTATTTCGAACCGATTTCAGGGCAAGTGTGCCAGTTTTTCAGGACTGATTCCGTGGTGCGATGCTCACCTTGGGTGAGTGTCGTAAAGTTCTTTTTATACCGTAACAAATTTCCAGTTGTGATTCCACTCAAGCATATAGGTATAGCGCAAACGAAATTTTGGATCAACTGAATTAGATCCGCTTGATGCCTTTATTGCTAAAATTTTTAGAGAAACATTAGCATTCATCAAGCAATCTTCTAAATAGGAGTAAATATATCACAAGTGATGCACAGTATGCTCCATTTACGATTAGGTTCAATGAGAACCTTCAATATCATTAGAGTTAGAAGAAAGCCCATTTCCGTTGTTTTAAAAAACGTTTTTCTGGTTTCGAAATTTTTTGAAAACTAGAAACGATGTTAAATTGAAATTTAGTATACTCAAATTTCTAGTCGGTGAGCGGATGGCCCAACGACCAAATACTCGACTCTCGGCTGGCCGGCCCGGGTTCGATTCCTGGAGATAATAGAAATTAAAAAAAAAATGTACGCTTCCTGTGGTAGTAGTTAACCCCCCAGAAAGAAAATTCCTCGTCGGCAATAATAGCCACCTACCTGGCTTTCGAGCAAGGGGGGTTTATAGAACCACAACTTTGTGGAACTAAACATACTACTGGGTTAACATAGAAGAAGGAGAAGAAGAGAAATGTCTAGTCAAATACAATTTATAAGGCGAATTTGATTCAAGCGACGTGGGGTTCTTAAAACAAATCACTTTTTAGTTTCTTGTAGATAGGAACTAACAAAGCATCCCTTCAATGCTGTGGTGCCTGCTCGACTTTCTCTACTTCTCTTACTTACTTTGCCTCCAGCTATTAACTTTTAATTCACTCATAAAATTACTTGTATGCAGTTGTAAAGAATACAGGCAAACACATTGTACATAGAGTAATGCATATTGAAAGTACAAGACTCCAGAGAAAATATTCGGTGATAGCTGAAACTGAACATTATTTTTTATTACATATATGAAAAAGTAGACCTAAGGTAAACTGTAATTTATCAAGCCTATTATGCTGGTCACAATACAACCTGTATAATGACAATATTCAAGCTCAAACTGGTGTTCGTGAAACGAACACGCGAATAAAACACTTTATAAGAAGCTTTATCTACTAGTGGGCGTTAGCTTTTATCTTACTTTTAGATCAATCTTCTTTATTTTATTCATACTCTATAAAAATGTGCTAAGTGACCCATCACTAGTTGCAGTGGAGACGGCTTGCAATTCTTTATTGATTGAAAAGTTCTAATTATCTAGGCGCCAACCAGTTTTTATCACTCCGAAGTACAATTGATAGGTAAAAGAAAACTATACTTTTCAATAAATATATAGCACATCATAATCTATTTAAACACAGTAGTAAACAAAATGAACGAGACAATTCTTTATACAGGGTGATTTTAAAATGTTTCGGCAAATTTCGAGGTATTATTCTACACACCAAGGCAAGTAAAAGAGTCCATATAAACATGTGTCCGACAATCGCGCGTTTCCGAGTTACGAGCAATTTTTGAATTTGGGAAATAAATCGTAAACTAACAAAAAATATTAAGATGGCTGGAATACTTGCTGCCAAAATCAAACAGAAATAGTTAGTCGTCGTATCAAAATGTACACAAATGCAGAATTAGCAGACAGCACTTTATGTATGGTAGGGGCCCACGGAAATACCAGAGAGGCACGTCGTTTGTATGAAGAGCGGTTTACCAACCAAGCACAATAGGACAAGGTAAGCCAAGGTGAGTGAGTACTCCTAAGTTAGAAGAACGAGTGTTGCATCAAGTAGAAGATGACCCTAGAATTAGTATGCCATGGATTGCAGTGACGGAGGGAGTCTCCCAATACACTATCTGGAAAATATTACATGAGCAGCAATTGTACCCGTATCATGTTCAACAAGTTCAAGGTCTATGGACTATGTTGCAAGAGCTGAGTTCTGCCAGTGTCTTTTGCAACAATGTGCTGATAATCCACTTTTCCTGAATTTAATTCTGTTTGCCGATGAAGCGGGATTTACGCGAGATGGTATTACTAACTTCCACAATACTCATATGTGGACAGATGGAAATCCTCGTGCCGTTTCTGAATCAAGAAATCAACATCGATTTTCAATTAATATGTGGGCAGGTATCGTGGGAGATTGCTTGATGTTTTGCCGAATCGGTTGACAGGTGCGACATTTGCTTATACCTGTGAGGCAGCACCTGTCGCAAGTTATTGACGAGCAGTGGATAGGTCGAGATGGGCCTATTCCATGGCCGGCACGCTCCCCAGACCTTAGTCCGTTCGACTTCTTCCTTTGGGAATATTTAAAAAGCCTCATGTACACCACCCCCATTAATACAGTAGAGGAGTTAAAGCGGCGTGTTAATGATGCCTGCCAAACTGTTAGAGGAATGCCAGTCGTCTTTGAAAGAGTAAGATAGTTATTGAGGCGGCGATTGGACGTCTGCGTGGAGATGGGAAGTGGGCATATCGAACATCTACTCTGAAGGTTTGATTTTCGAAATTCAAAAGTTGCTCGTAACTCGGAAACGCGCGATTGTCGGACACATGTTATATGGACTGTTTTACTTGCCCTGGTGTGGAGAATAATACCTAGAAGTTTGGCGAAACATTTTAAAATCACCCTGTATAGATTTATTAATTGTTATTTTTGTTGTTGCATAAAATAAACAGATAGTGAACTTTCTATCTAACTATCAGATTTCAATTAGAAAAAGCGACACTCCATTGAAATGCTGACAATAAATTCTTAACAACCTCGATAATATGTAACAAAGATTGACCTAACCCTAATAACAATAACTAACACACAAGTACAGAGTTATTAACTAGTGCACAATTATGGGGTTATAAACTGTTCTTACTTTTGAGATATGCGAAATATTAAATTATTACAATTCACTTACCTGAAGTCGTTACGCTTGCGGATTTTGTTGAAGACTAGCTTCTCAACCAGCAAGCATTTTTGAACCAAAAGGATGATCTGTTCCCCTACAACAGCTTACACTGACAGCCGCTAACGTTACTCTAACTGTCAGCCGACCGCAATCAACCGCACGACCCCTTCCGAACAGTGCAGTCTTTTGAAAGATCTTTTCAACAACAACTACGACTACCTCTCCCCAAACATGTCGCTATAATTTCCAGTAACGAAAATAGAATCAAATACTTCCAATAAAAAATTAGCATACCCCTAACAACAGGCAAAACTGTACAACAACTCCCGTGGTTCCTTAAACAGATATCATGACTTGAACTAATTCCTTTGGAAAATGGTACCCACTCCACTCTCTAATCTGCCTCAAGCAATCTTCGTTAGTATCAACAAACCATTTATGAAAAACGAGAAATAGCGGATTTACCACATTTTTACCACGAAAACTATCAATGAACAGCCACGTTTTTCCAATCTCGCCGATTAGAAAAACAAAACCTGTTATTTTTTTTAAACCCCCTGTAACTCTGATATTATTTTTACAAGTTACGAGTGCGTTTACTCAATATATTGTCTATTCATGGCCGTATATAACGTAAACTAGTAACCCTAATATAATACAATTTTGACACGTAACAAGGGATAGGTAGAAACCTATAAGCTGTGTACAATTTATCAAGAAACGACGATAAACAATACGGACATGAAGGCAAATCGAGCCTATAGCTTGAAGTATTAAAGTTCAGAGGGCTCTAGCTCCCGGAAGCTTCATTTGGTGTAACAAAATATCATTTTCCAGAACCGGTGCACGATTAGCTCACGAGGAAGATCGACCAATACGTTTAGGCAGTTCGAAGTTTAGTGCAAATAGGCTAAATATCGCAGGTCTGGCTTCGTTGCCTGTTTGCTGCCTTTCTCTAATTTTTAGCCAAAACGACAATCATGACATCCTCCTTCAAGGCGGTCACCAGCCCCAATAATAATACTACGAATGTAACGCGGGAGCCAAACAGAAAGTGTCCAATGTGGAAAGTACACAGTCCCCCCTATATGGTATGTGGGACTGAGGAGCAAAAACTGACGGTGTCGGGCATTTGCAAGCCGCGACAGCAAACAGATTTTAAAAATCGTCTCTGCCATCGATCAGAGCAAGTAAAATCACGCGGTAATTTCAAGTTTATAAATATAATTCTTGCAGATTGAAACCGTTATTTGTTCTCTCAAGGGTCCTTTGAAACTTGTTATTGCGTCTTTGCCTTCGTTAGAGCATTAGGTATTCGGTAAGTTTTTTTATTGTGTTAATTTCAACTATTATTTTATTACGTACCTATCACAAATGATCTGAATTTGGTTCGGTTCCTCTTTGATTTCTCAGATAGGTTATGAATCTATATACATGTGTCTGTTTAATTTGTTTACTGTTAAAAATCTGATAAGGCGTGCGCCGTTTTCGTTCGTCGTATCATGTTTAATATGTCTAGCGACAATTGGCAAGTATTACTTGCATACATTCTTTAAGGTTATACTTTGATCTTCAACTTTGACTATTATCTAACATGCTCTCTCTCTCTCTCTCTGTCTCTCTATGGCACCGCCTGAAGTGTAATCACTTTAATCCTCATTTCTTTATTTATAAATAAACCAGTACCAAATTTTCTCGTTTCACTGCTGCTGTTTTGTAATAGACTTCTATTTATGTGTTGTGTTGTAATCGTAAAAAAATATCTTTTGAGATTTCTTTAAATCTTTACGTTTCAGGGTTCCTAGATGACGAAAAACACTTTTACTCAATTCCGCCTGTCTATCTGTCTGTCTGTTGTTGGTATAACTCAAAAAATATTTGTTGGAAGAAGTCGATATTTTGCATGCGGTTTATTTGTCTACCTGGCACGAAACCGTTCATACTTTCAATCAAATATCTACAGGGTGAGCATTCAAATTTGCCTATTTTTGCTTTAACTGAGGAATATATAGAAGTAATAGTTCGCACATAGCTCACGCTTTACTTTTGACAAAAGTGGGACCCAACAAATATAGGTTACGTAAATGTTGTAAAAGAAACAAAAATTGATAAAAATAAACGTGTTGTATATAATCCAGCAGCAGCGCGCAGTTGCAAGGCATTCCTTCGTGGCAAATGGGACTAAGGGGCGAGTTGCGCGCGGGCGCTACCACGCATGGAAATCGCTCTGAAATCGCGCGTGTTTTTTTTATTTGCATATTGATGTAATAGGCATTACCACGTGTTTCCTTTTATTCTTTCAGTATTATTATTATGTAGAGATATTCTTACCCTTACTTTATTTTGATATTTCAAAACTATTAGTGTCGTAACTTTCATTTGCAAGGGAAGTTCTGAGTAAAGCTCTTGACAGATTTTCTTTTTCTTCTGTAAAGCGAGAATATCTAACTGATATCTTTTTGCTTCTATGACTAATTTTCTTAGTTCACTTATATAATAAGTTTCTAGAATATTCCATGCTACTGATATTTTTGTTATTCCATTTTTGTCTTTCTTCGTTCTTCCAAAAATTTACATTTTCATATTTTGGCCGTGACGCTACTTATTGTTGCTTCTCTTATTTAGCAACATTTCATAACCGTTTTGGTCTCTTTGATTATCACTGTTTCTTGGTTTTACCATATCTTCGAAGTCGATTTTCATATTCAACCTTTAATAGTTAGTTTTCGTTTTCGATATTCTGTTATTTTTTTTTGTCTTTACTCTCCCTCTCATTATCTCTTACACCTCGCTCCTTTCATAAATGATTTTGATATAAACAATAAAAAAGAAGTATACATTTAAAAAACCGTAACACCTTCCATACAGTGTGTTATCAGTTAACATACCTATTGAAACCCTCAATGTGTAGAAAAAACTATCATTGATGTTTTAAAAATGTACTTGTATACATAAAGCTGATCCAATGTAAATGTTATTGCAGAAAATTTGAGGTCAACATTTGATATAAAAACTTATATAAATAGGTGAGTAATTCCATAAAAGTCAATTATATGACGTTTGCCTCTATGGTGTGAAAGGAATTTAAACCAGTTTCGAGGGTGCACTTTTTAATAAATAAAGTTACGTGTTTTAACGAATTTTTGAAAAAACATTTTTGCTGTAATAGGTCGATGCCACACCACTTAGCCAGTTAATTAAGTTTACGGTAAACTAAGTCTACGTATCAAACTGATTTTCTTTTAATTAACTCATTGTTAAGTTACCTGACTTACAAGCGGGGATAATTCGTTAGCTAAATAAATTGTTGCGTCGGCTCATAAATAACAGCAACGCGAGAACGTAATTACCCTTGAACATGAAAAAGTGCGAATAATTTCATCGGCCCCTTGTGAATTACACAATACGCCCTCATGTAGGAAATAAAAGAAACGCTGGTTAATTGAATGCAATTTTCGGAATTATAACTAGCATTTTAAAACAATAGAAATAATTATCGGCATATATAACTGCAAACTACAATGAAACTTAACATCTTGAAAAGCCATGCAAAACTGCTAATTAATGTGTAGCTTGTTTTGAAACAATAGTAGAAATGTGGTGTAATTAATTATGACTATATAGCACAAACCACTGAGTAATTCGGTTACGAGTAGCAGATACCCGTTTTTCTCATAGGTACTGTGCCAAATTGTGGAACCAAGGCAAAATTACTCAAAACTGGAAAAAAGGCGCTCATAAAAATACACGTAATTGCTACTGGACAGAGAAAAGGTGTGAATAATAGCATTGGCCCCTTGTGAATTTCAGAATAATCGAGCGTAAATAAAACAACACGGTGTTTATACGTAACTTCGATTCTATTTTTAAAATAAACTAGAATGATGGCGGTACAGCATTGATAAAACATATTAATAGTAATTTTACTAATGTATTTGTGACAAGAACTTATTCAGCAGAATAAACACGGTTAAATAACAACCTACAAGAAAAGTACAGATTTGCCCTGGATTTTTAAAATTTTTACTTACGAAAGCGAACGATATCTGAATTTACTTCATCATAATCAAGCCGCTTAAATAGATACCATCAGAGATTTTTTTTGCGTGCGTTACAATAATCTGGAATACGCGGGGTTCAATTTTGGTAGTTTTCTTAGTTGACTTAAAGACTAGAAATACAGAGTAATTCAGTCAAATTCAAGGACCAGAGAGCCTATGAGAACCGAACGATGCGAACTATTTACATGGTTCTCGATAATAATTCCCGTTTACATGTTACACGCTTAACCCAAGAAACGCTGCTTGTCGTACAAGGCGACTGTATGGGGCGTTTGTCCTACAATAATCTAATTTACCTTGTCCTATACTTAGTTATCATTTATAACATTTTAGACTTCCCAAGTTAATACCTTGGCGAACGTTAGATTTAACATTAACATTGATTGAACTTTCCAATTCTAATGTTGGACCTGTCAACTATGAAGGAATAAATGTTATTAAATTGGATTAAAACCAAATAGTTCAACTTTGTACTTATATGAGATGATCCGTTAGATCAAAAGCTTCAGTATAATCGATAGAAATAACGTCAGCATGGGATCTGTTATTGCCTATTCAACACTATAATATATTAGGTGAGTTTTCTAAAACGTTACAAGGCAATATTAAATTTTGGTGAGGTAATAGGGAAATGGGGTTACATATTTAAACGTATGTTATATAATTATTTCCCTTCTGTATTTTGAGAGGTAGGGGGTAACTTTTGAATTTTAAATAGGATGATGAACTTTTGTTTAGAAAATTCGAATCTACGTAAAAAACTACGTATGTGTACAAAACATTTTTGGATTTGCTGTTTCGATTACTGAATTTTGATTGATTGAATTTAAAAAATAAATAAATTTTACGACTAAATCAAGTTCACTTCAGAATTATTATTCGTTTCCATGGAAATGAGTTATTTTTACTTCAGTTGAGAATTTTGACGTTGTAACGATTATTATTATTTTTTATTTTATAAATTAATAAATGATAATTCCGTAATCGGAAAAGCAAATCAAAACATTTTTTTACTCATATATAGTTTTTTACGTAGAATCTAATGTTTTAAACAAAGGTGCATCATCCTATTTAAAATTCAAAAATAACCCCCCACCCCTCATAATAGGGAAAGAAGGTAAATGTCAAAAATATGTTTTTATATGTCCCCCCAACTCCCTACTTCATCAAAATATTTTATACTATTTTCGAGATATCGCCTTGTAACACTTTAAGAAACTCATCTAGTATAAGCCAGTCATATTGCAGAGATTTGCTTTATTTAACCAAGAGGAACAGTATATCAGTGAATATTGGGCATCGTGCAAAATATTTGAAAAACAACGTCGATATTCAAAAATCAAGTAGCCTTGTTGCGAAATATCGCTTAGCAGCGATATTCATCTTAGTGAAGGTGCTAGGTTAAGTTAAAATAAACCTACCGTGTAAACAAAATTGGTCTTACGTTAGAAATTTTGAAATGCCGCATTAATTACTCCTTTAATAACTGAAAATTAGTTTTGTAACTAAGTACATATATTAACTGCTGGATATATTTTTTTTAGGTAAGTTAATTGGTAAGTACTAATATTGTTAAATGGTCGTCCCAAATATCACTCGACGTAGATATACGGAAGGGGCCATAATTATATATAACAGCAATAAGATAATATGAATAACAAAATAGAATGCTTGAGTAAGAAAGAGATGACCATACGATAAAATTATTTTAGTAGGCATGTTTAGTTGACTTATCTCATAATTAAAATAAGCGTCATGCCTACTCGAATATTTACTACTATGTTTATCCCTTTCTTACTCAAGCAACACGTGTTATTTTGTTGTTCATGTTATCTCATTGCTGTTATACAGGGTGTTTCAAAACAAATGCGAAAAAATTAAGGGGCTGATTCCTTGTTCAAAATAAAGGATAGTTTATTATATAAATATTGGGTCAAAAGTCAACCATTAGGGAAAAATAACGTTTTTATTTGTTATCTTAAAAACGAAAAGAGGTAGAACAATAAAATTTTATGGAATTATTACTAATATTATAAAAACACACTTTTTGCATATTTCTCAACTTTTTTAAAAAGAGTAGAGGGGATTGAATTAGACTCCCGCTATCATTCTTTTTAACTAAATTTAAGAAAAACTTACCCAATGCCATGGAAAAATATCAATTGATAGCTTGGTTTATTTAGAAACTTTTTTGTCTCTTGCAATTTTTTCATAAAACTTACCGTTTCCCAATTAAAAAAAAAGCGTAAAGCATTTCTATGTCGAGAAAAAGAAATTTATTTTAGAAAAATAATCTAGTTGGCTGTTATCAGTTTTTAAGACGTTTCTTATTGTTGTTTTATTTGACATTGCTCACTTAGTTTGAATACAAAATACGACTAATTTAATCAAAAATGTATTATCTGATTATTTAATTATTCAGCCATATTTACAGTGCGATATCTCCCTAATGGTTGACTTTTGACCCAATGTTTATATAATAAACTATCCTTTATTTTGAACAAGAAATCAGCCCCTTAAGTTTTTCGCATTTGTTTTGAAACACCCTGTATATAATTGTGGCCCCATCGGTATATTTTTTAAATATTTAGCCATTTCCATAGAAATTATGATAACTTCACTCAACAATATCATATTTAAGTGTCACTCGCCTTCGGCTTGTGCCATTTTTGATATGATTTTGTTTCGTAAAATTTACGCAATAATTTAAATGTAAACCTCAAAATATTTGTCAAACTACTTTTGGTATTACCCTTGAATATTTCAAACACATTCTGAAGGAATCGAATTTTAAGGTTCTGCTTTTGATTGAATTGGTTGCTATTTGACCAGTTGAATGACTTGTTGAATTACTCAACTTTGCACCAGCGGATTTCTTTTTGTTGAGCATTATAACAATGAGGGTGTATGCCAAAGATTTTTCGTTCAATTTTGAATGTAATTAACAGAAAAACAAGGAATGTGATAACTGATGATAACCTGCCTGCAATATTGCAAAACGTGTACACCGTTAAGGGAACTGAAAAGTGCATGCAGGTTGGTGGAACGTATGTACAATAGGATTTGTATTTATAGGTATGTACTAGCAGTAACCCATTTTTCTCAAGCGGTATTTTATTTTATTGTAAAAGTAATTTAACTTTATAAATAAAATAGTATACGTGTTTTATATTTTTATCGTTTTATTTAGGTCCACATATATGGAAATTCAAATGTAAGTGCTGTTTCGGTGGTTTTGCATAACTCAGAAACGTTCACATCATTTGAAATACTCTTGCATTGCACCACAGGTTTTACTACTGTTTATTATTGAATGAAGACATACGAGTTATAAAAATATATAAAAAATATATTTTTCTACGACCACCACTAAAAATAGGCCTTTTAGAGCTAGAGTTTTTCACTAAAAGTGACGTTTTATAATTTAGCGTGTTTAAAATGAAATCAGCTGTTTACTTTTAGCCCATGTGCTAAAAATGAAGTGAGGTTATAAAACTATAATTTCGAACTGGAAGTGAGGTCGTAAAGTTATACTAGTTACTTCTTGCGTTAGAGGTAAAGTGTTTTTTTTAATAATTAAAGCGTTATGTAATGAATAAAGTCAGATATGTACTATTATAATTACCTTTGATAACTGACTTTGACAGTACTGGCTCCACAAACATTCACCTGCGCGTCAAGGCCATCTCGTTATTATGACATAAATTATAACTGTCATAAATGTAAACCTTTGTTAAATCGACATATATGGATTAATAACAGTAAATATATGGTCGTAGAAAAAATATTGTATGCAAACTCGTACTAAAAGTGTTATTGCACTCGACATCTTATAAAACTCAGCCTTCAGCTTCGTTTCATAATTTTCATGTCTCGTGCATAAACACCAACTTTTAGCACTTGTAGCATAAATAGCTATTTTATGCTTGACGTATAGTTCTAATGTCACGGTAACTATTCTGGCAGCATCGTAGCGATTCGAAGACCACAGGCCGATCCACTGATGTATGTTTTGCAGCCATATTTAAGAGTCTTCTACACCCGATTGCTCTTTTACGTTTAATAATAATTGCCTTCCGGTATTTTCTTTGCAAGCTATAACGTTTTCCTTGTAGTATAGCTTTCAGGTATGATATCTTTCTCCTTTTTTATGTCCTCTAGCCTAATCCCAAGCATTCTACCTCATTTCAAATGCATGATGCCTTTTGAAAAATGTAAATCTAAGTGTCCACGTTTTTGCCTCACAAAGGAGAACGAACCAGACATAACATTTGGTCATTCTACACCTATATAAGATCAAAATCGAAGTTGCAGGTAGTTTTCATAGTTTTAGGAAGATAGAGCTAACTTGTCCAGTTCTAATTTTTATTTCCACTTGATCGATCAATTGTTGTTGATGAGGCATCCCAAGTATTTGCAACCATACAAACGTTGAGAAGGCCGTTTCTGCTGACGATCATACATTTTCTTTTTTTTAATATTTATTCTAAAACATATCCTAGCTTACTACATTTAGAAGATGTTGAAGTTCATAAAAGTTATCGATTATGATGGCTATGTCTTCGGCGTACCTGATGTTGTTGATAGGAACACCGTTTACTTTAATGTCCATATTTTACACTTTGAAACTGCTTCTGATTCTACTATAGGTTATCAATTAACCTTAGAACTTTATCATCAATACCTGTGTCTTATAATCATTTCAACTGAAGATCATGGCGAATACGTTTCGTCTCTGATTAAGACAGTCCTGCACAGTTTAGCTTACTACTCGTAAGATGGCCTCTCTTGTCCCAAATTCACTTTTAAATTCAAATTGACTGTTTCCACTTATCTCTTCACTCTTATGGTAGAGCCTAGTATGTACTATATCTATGAAAACAGAAAGTGGCTCATGATGCTTACGACTCTTTTCATGTTTTAGGCCGTACTATTTCAAGTAGTTCAAAGAATGTGGACCTCGGCCAATCCTTCAAAGTTTATTCGGTTATATAGATTTTGTTAAACCGATTCACAACAAAGAGTGTGTGGCCGGCTGGTAAAGCGTTTGATTTCCATTCGGTAAGTAGTGAGTACGGACCTCACACCCGGACATCGGTAATAGCTAATATCGAACACTTTCCAGCCAACATATGAACACTTTTGGTGATCGTGGCCTCTGTGAAAGGACATTCTTTCTAATTCAAGGGATAGCATAGCCACCTTCCTGGGTTGCGACTTAGGATAGCTTATAAAACCGCACTTAGTGCAGTAGTAACAGACTCTCAGCCTATATTAAGAGAAAGAAGAAGGTTAACAACTACGCTCATGTTATCTTCGTTTTAAACAGTTGAAATGTTTCTATTATACATTCCGTCTGGTCTGGGAGCCTTATTACTTTTCATCAATTTAATTGCATGTATGGCTTCGCTCTTTAGCATGCTTGGTCCGATTTGTGGGTAATTTGATGTGTTTGACGGGTCTTACAATCTGGTACATTAGTTCATTAGGATACGCAATTATTTCGTTCTGACACGCAAAGTGTTCTGCTATCCATTTATTGCTTTCCATACTTCGAAAGTCAGTTAGGCAAATTAATTTAGCTGTTACGGCAGTTGCTAGAATCTCATTATATATTCTCGAAGCACCAAAATTTTGCCATAACTAGACGTCAGTCGCAACGATACGCTTAATACATATCATATACATTTTGTTCGGTGTGGCAAGTATAGAGCAGCATATTATTTTATTGTGAAGGTAAATCTGAGAATGGTGATCTTGCAACTGTATTCTTTTTCATCAACAGTACTCAATTCAAAGAAATACTAAAATATGATTAAATTTGTGTATTATAAGTAATACTGAAGTAGGTGATGAAGGGAAATGTCAGCTTTTTTATCATTTTGATTGCAGATAGTATTTTAGAAAAATGTATTAATATACCCTGTATTTTTTGTTTAAAGATATCGATAAAACCTTGATAGTAAACGGTTGAGCTAAATTACCATGGTATAAAAAGCACCCTCCTATTGGACACAGCGCTTTTCACCTACTTTGTGAGATACCCACGTTAGTAAATATGAGTATACGAAATATTTTAACTGTTACATACTGTCTGAGGCTTTTGCGGTGACTCGAATCATTCTTGTTAATATAGAATTTCGGCTTAGACTGCGTAATCTTTGTGGATAAACACCCAGCATTCTCTGGCTTAATGTGCCTTGCACTTTGTAAACTCGAGCAAGGATCTTCGCAATGATGATGATCTTTGGTGGTTCGTGTTGTTTGAGTACACCGAGAACGAAGATAGTTAGGAATATTTGGCCTTATTGCTGATTGTGGACCCAAATTGACTAACGTTTCGCAAGACATTGCAGCTTGCATCATCAGAGTGAAAGTAGAACTGCGATTAAATTATTTGCAATGCAGCGTGATAAAAGAATGGATAGTAAAAGGAATTAATACCTAATAGTCTACTGACCTGTATAAGATGGAACAAATTCTAAATAACTGGAGAACGTTGTCTAAACTCTACAAGAAGATCGTTCACCAACGTTTTAACAATTTCAAGGAGGAGAGGGGGCTGAAAGTCCTTAGACAGCAATTACGTATATCATTTGCTTACTAAAACTTAAAAACTTGCTATGTTCGGTTTTCAAACCGGTCACCCGGTATATGTTGATCTGGTAAATACATAAATTAGAAAAAATTGCAAATAACTATAGAACCTCGGTGTCGCAGTGTCTATGCGGTAGAGTAACAAGACTACATACATGTAACTTGAAAGGGGGAAGAGGCACAACGGGCCCTCATTGAGGTGCGCGTAAACTTGGTTCATCCTCCACCAAAAAGTTCAGTTAACAAAAAGATAAAATCAAAACAAATTTGAAAATGGATTGTTTTGGGATTTTTACTGATGGAGCTTCAGCTTCAGCTTCAGTAGTTTACAAGAGCTGCGAGAAAATATGTTTGATGTATATGGAAAAGTATATTCTTTCTCTAAAAAAAATAAATATTGAAATAAAGCAAGGATACGTTGAATATAACCTGCTTTAGATGGGTTCTACCTATCTGCCAGAACAGAACTCTTGGAATAAGTATTTTGTTATCGCAATAAAATGCCAATTAGCCAATTTGTGTAACTATTATTGCTGTAAATATATTTTTACTGAAGAATATATTAACCCAGCAGGCACGCGTACGTCGAAAAGACGTTTACATAGTTAAAAAGACGTTATTCGTTAAAAATTAAATTTTTGCACAATAGCTAACGTCATTTTTCAACGGGAATTATACTGTTTACGTAATTATTCCGTTTATTAAACGTGCTGATTATGACGTCAACTGAGCTTGTTTATATGACGCCGATATGTCGTTGATATTGAAAGCTGTTTACACCAGCAGTTAATGTAAAACGTAGATTCTAGGTTTATAAAAATTACATGTTCTATATTACGTTAATATAAAACGTCTTTCAGATTACCAGTCAACTTTTAACGTCGGTATAAGATTGCTACGACAACGTGATAATAACGTTTTTGCATTAGGTTTTTGTGTTGTTGATTTTAAGTGTATTTTAGACCAGTGATTAATGTTAAACGTTGACATTACGTTCATAAAAACACGAAAATTTCGTGCTTAGCGGGCCTATCACGCGTAAGGTCATTACACAAATGGTTTGACACCAATTTGAAACGCGTTGTGCTACCACACCACCAATGTTACAGTATGCTGACTAGCCGTTCTCTCCCTTTGTCTGATGATCTGGATTCACTGTTTGGGTCGCCATTTTTGTCTCTGTGAGTCGGAACGCTGTGTGTTTATTATTACAGTTTGACATGAGGCGAGCAGAGTTGCGTTAGAAGAATATATGGTACATAGTACGTCCGATGTTCCACTAAGCTTAATTTTCTTCCCATTTAAGATACAACGGCTGTCGACTTTGGGTGGAACTACATAGTGTTGAAGCAGTTACCCGGTCTGTTTTCAGATTCGTTTATCAAATGAAGTTGGTGTTTTTTCTCAGTTGGGCTGGACACAATAAAAGTTATTTAGAAGAAAAGTATCGTTCTTATGTGGTTAATACCTGGCCTAAATAAAATATCAATTTTGTATCTAAAAACAAGTTGTAGTTGTAATAGAAATCTAACGTGCTTATAACATTAACACTTAACTAAACAATAACGATAGTAAGACGTCGTTTTAACGTATAAAACACGTAGATTTTCTGTTGAAAAGGCAACTACGTTACAGCATTAAAATATCGGTGAAAATTGTGCAATAACATGACGTTCAAAAGACGCCGGCTTGGCAACCAAACGTAAAAACACGTTAAATAGTCAACAACAATGTTGAAAACTTGGGTGTTTTTGGATTGCACTTAGAACTTCCGCACATAAGGGTCTTGTTTGGTCCTGCATTAAACGATAAAGAACCGTCATAAGCTGATGTAGATTCAACTACGTAGGTAACGCTGAAAATTGGTTGATTGTCGCTTGGTTCAAAGTTATTTTTCAACGTTAGTTCAACGCGTCTGTGCATGAATGGGGCGAATTAAATGTTTCGTTGTAGTTATTTTGAAGGCAAAACACTGGTCAAAACTTAATATAAGAAGATAAATACGAGTGCCCATTTTAAGTATAAAAAAATCTGTAAAAGGCTTTACCCAAAACTTTCCTCGTCGACATTGTGACAATAAATAATTTTAAAAATCAAATTAAGTTAGGAGTAAAAGTATCTTCACGTTTCTCTTAAATTAAATAAATTTTCAAATAAAAAAAGACGTTACCGGTAGTCGAATTCGAACGGCAGGAGGACCGCGTGTGCAGCCCCAACGCTTAGTGGGATATCGTAAGGGGCAGGGCAATTTCTACCTGCGCCACGGAGGACCGACCTCTCGTATTCCTGCGTCGCAGCTATATTTAGTAATGCTCTAATTTGTGCCTCGTTTTTGTCATTGTAAAAAAATTATTCTGTATCGCTTGGCTCCCATTTTTGGTAAGAATAAAGTCTGCACTATGTACAAATTATTACTTGTATCTAGTACGAAGTTTATTTTTTAAGGTGCTCTCTCTGTATATATTTGCCTGACATTTTCCCGGTTTCATTCCAGGTATATATACAATGTGTATACAAAATGTGGTCTTCCTCCGACAAATATTTTTTGAGTTATACCGCCAACAGACAGACAGACACACAAACAGACAGACAGACAGACGGAATTGAGAAAACCTGTTTTTCGTCATCTAGGACCTTGAAATGTGAAGATCTGAAGAAATTTCGGAAGGTGATTTTTTCGTGATTACAATACTTTCTTCGTCTTTTAGACGAGGAAAGTAAAAATTCCTCGGGAAAGTTAGCACCGAGAAACCGACTGACAAATTTTAGATTAACGAAACATTAACAGTGCTTAGTAAAATGTTTTACTTAAAAAATGTCCCTTCAGCTTGAAATAAAGCCCAATAAATATATTTATTTCATTTTGGAACCATAATCTTGTTTATTGGCTTTTGCTAGCGAACGTAAAATGGCTTTTGTGGCTCTAGTGTCTATAATGTTACTAAGCAGTATAACAAACACCAACAATGTAGTATATCAACACCAACAATCTGCATCAAAAATGTACAGCATCAGCACAACGCTGACGCAGTAGTATGTAGCTACTATACTGAATCCGTGAATTTTGTCTATTTTGAGAACCAAAATGAAATAAAACGTTGTATGTACCACAATTATAGCTTTCGGAAGATTTCAAGCTCTCCGCTTCGCGGCGCGCTCATAACATCCCGTTCTATAATCTATTGATTATTCCCTTAATACATAAACAAATATTATTCGTTTGAACCAATCGTTGATGACAATAATATTTTAATCAATTTATAAATTGCTAAAGTCAAATTTAATAATTTATAAACTAACAAATTGTATGTTTTATTTAATGGTTATAATTTTACTATACCAACTGATTAACGCTGCTGCTGGCATAGTCTTTCTAAACACATTTAAAGTGTCATCGGTATTAGCTTTTCGCATGATTAAAAATATCAATCCACAACCTTCCTTTATTTCATATACTTATAGATTTAATGCATGTTTATTTCAAATAAACTTTACCAAAAAAAGTTTGAACGATGCTGTACTTGCATGCAAGATTGTAATACAAAGTTTAATTTAATCTATTGTGACATTAAACGACCGATATCTGTATAATTGTATAAAATGTTTGTATTTACAACTTCATATTTTATTTAAAGGGCTTGCAGCATCTTCTCTGAGAAAAAAGTATACATATCAACATGCCTTTTCACTATTGCGGGCGTAAAGAGTTATGAGAAAATTTAGAATGTGTAAGCCGTAGTAAAATAGTTTTAAAATTGAGCACAACGTGCAACACGCAAACTTTATCTTAAATGAAATCAAGCTTTTAGCAATAAGAAAGCTTTCAGATTTACACAAAACGTTAGCATCCACTAAACCAAAGATAAAACCAAAACTTTTACATCGCAGCGTTTACGCAAAAAATTCATTTAATGCCAGCTCTTGTTGAAAACCCACAGGTGAATTTAATTAAACACAATATGTAATTAATATTTCCATATATGTGTACGGCATAATAAAAAAGCGCGCACGTTGGGATTCTGAAAAATAATTAGTGGAAGATAAAAGCGCAGAATAATAAAGCTCTGAAAAAGCAAAAAACAGCAGTCACGCGAAAACCTACTAAACATGTTCAGATGAACAAATTACATTAGCCAGTAGGATAATCCCGCCTATTTCCCATTAACCAAAAAGCTTTTTTAAAACTTTACAGTCGAGATCGCACGGCTTTCGATCGCTTTTCTTTTTTCGTGATTTTTCAGCTTTTAATCTCCTCCTGATGAGTTAGTTATGAGTTTAGATCGGAAAAAGTTATGCCGCTGAATACAAGAAAGCTTTCGCCAGAAAATTAATAATAACGAATGTAAATTTTTAAACCGGTTTCCTAATTTAGCTCTTAATTTCTTTTGTTATTTCTTAATGCACGCAGCTCCGTAGTATTTGCTGAATAAAACGTGTACCTTACATTTTAATTAAACTTGTTGGTACTGTAAGGAAAATGTAGCTTGCATTTAGAAATAAAAGATTTTCAAAATTTTACAAGAAAAAGCATTCTTTTCAATTCAGAAATTACCTAGCTTCCCTTGCACAAATGGAAATTTTGGATTTAATTATTTTTACTTATTATTACAAAACGCTAATAATCATTTAAATGCATTAAATTATAATTCGTTTGGTTTACTAATTGAACTCATTAAATCTACTTTGTGCTTTATTAAATAAAACTATGAATTTGAAAACGAAAGAGAAACATTTTGAAATGCAGCGGCCTCTGTGTGAATTTACAGAAATCATTGTTTACTCATCTGCAGCTACCCTCTATATTTAAGGGCGACCCTCTCAGGGTTGTAGCTACCGATTGCGAAATAGGGTTGGATCTCTGTAGTAGTGTTTTCTCGAATGGCGTGTGATGGCGCTGCAGTTCTTTTGTAGGACTTAAAATTCAAATGTGTGGCAATAACATACAGTGCAGTGAAACAGCAGATAACGAATTTTGCTTCCTGTTGTGACTTATCAATTAAGAATTCATTTTGAATGAAAATTGGAAAAAACTTACTTAGGTAAAAATCAGATTATATAATTAATTGAACTACATTAAATTCTGTATGCAATGCAACTATGCAACATTTTTGGTTTAAATGTCGATTTAAAGGTATATTATTTATCAAGATCCTCACATCAAGAATTATATTTTGATATTTATCTTTTAAATTCTATGCCATAGCTACTGTATAGTTTATTGGTGTTAAAAGCTTTATCTTCATCGGTGTTGTTATAGACTATTAACGAAATTAATTTTAGTATCGTTAAGAGCTTTATTGCCGCACTCTTTTTATGTAAAACAATAGGTACATTGAACCACAATTTATTAATGAAGATAAAATATTGAACACGTTTGCTTATGGCACTTAGCGAGACTCGTTTGACTGCCGCAAGACTCGGCTTTCCGCCTCGTTTGGCAATCAAACTAGTATCGTTAAGATGCCCATAATCAAACTTGTATCGATAATATCTATAGTCAGTTTGTTTGTAAACCGAGTAACAGTAAATTACGGAACTAGTTTAGAAAAGTGATGTTTCACTGAACTATATGGCTGGTTTGAGATGAGAGTTAGCGAGTATTTAAATAGCCATACGAGTTCAGTAAAAAAACTTTTCTAACTCGTTACGTATACCATTTTCTCGCATTCTGTATAAAAATGTGAAATATTACATTTTTATATAAAGGTGACATTAAATGTTAAAATATAGCCAGGCTGAACAGAACTCGTTTTTACGTACTGACGTCTAGTAAGCAGCTACAGTTGATGTTCAATCAAATTGTGTTACTTTCTAAAATTTAAGTGATTGTACTTTTAATATTTACACCGATTAGAACTAAAGAATTTCCATGTTAAAAGCCGATGTTATTCAATAATTGTTGCTATGTTGTAAAGTACAGCGTTACTAAACGATTTTTAGAAATATAAAAAAATCAAAAAAATTATCTCTGTATAAACGTAAATATCTTGAGAAACATACAATTAAAATCCGAATATGTTGATGTTTAAATTCTTCAATTCGTATCCCTTGATTATTGGAGCGCTTAATGTTTAATTCCGAGCTTCCGGCTCGGAAGATATACCAGGAATAACAACATCCGAAATCAGACATGCTCTCCAACAAATGAGAACAAAAAAGTACCCGGAGAAAACAATATTACCGCGGAGGTGCTGAAAATGGGAGGCAATGCTCATGAAAAAGCCTGAAACTCCTCCTAAACAAATGTCTAATCGAAGGAAAAATACCGGAAGTATGGAAAAACACTGCAATCATACTTATACATAAAAAGGTAGACAATGCAAATATAGAAAACTTCAGACCCATAAGTCTACTATTCCACCAGTACAAGCTCCTAACAAAGATCACAACAAATCGACTCACAACAAAGCTAGACTCGTACCAGCCAGTAGAGCAGGCGGGATTCCGAAAGGGTTTTAGTACCACCGACCACCTACAAACTATTAGGACATCAATAGAAGAAACCACAGAATATAATGTCCCTATACCTATACAGTTAGCATTCATAGACTATCATAAATCTGTCGATAGTATCGAGGCCTGGTTCTTTCTAACAGCACTAGAAGACGCCAGAATAGTTTCGCGATATAATACCATAATCAAAAACATCTATTAACAGGCTATCTTCCACATTAAAATAGATGAGAACACAAAAACAGAGAAAATTCCTCTTGATAAAGGCGTCTGACAAGGCGATTTCATCTCCCCCAAACTGTTTACCTTAGCGTTAGAAAACATATTCAAACAAATAACATGGGAAGAGAAGAGCCTAAATGTCGACGGTGTACGGCTGACCCACGTAAGATTCCCGACGATATAGTATTAGTCAGTACAGATATTGAAGAACTGAAAGCCATGCTACAGGAATTAAATGCACAATCACGTAAAATAGGACTTAAAATAAACCTCCATAAAACTAAAATAATTTGTAATACACAAAATGAAATTACTGTCGATAATGTTTCCCTGGAAAATGTGAACCAATGCATATATCCTGGTCACACCATCAAGATCGAAAAAAGAATCTGGTAGCCGAAGTAAAAAAAATCCAACTATCATGGGCTGTCTTCGAAAAGCTCAGCTTCGTTCTGAAGAACAAAGATATACCGATGAATCTAAAACGCTAAGTATGTGACAGCTGCATATTGCCAGTGACTATATACGCCCTGGAGACAATGGCCCTGACAAGGAAAACCGCAGAAAACAGAATAACTCAAAGAGCAATGTAGCGGGCCATGATGGGAATCACTCTGAGAGATAGGATCCGAAATCACTATATTCGCAACAAAACGAGAGTGACGGACGTTAGAAATTGTGTGGAGAGACTCAAATTGCAATGGGCCGGGCAGGTGGCACCAGAAAACACAGAAAAATAGACACAAAGACTAACTAATTGGAGACCACGAGAAACCAAAAGAAGAATAGAAAGGCAACAGAAGAATGCACCTTTTCTGCGGTCTTCCTATTCCTCTTTTGGTTTCTCGTGGTTTTCAATTAGTTAGTCTTTGTGTCCATTTTTCTGTGTTTTCTCGTGCCACGTGCCGACTATGTGAGAAATATAGCTGGAAACGGATGGGTAAGAACCGGCAGGGATAGAGATGCATGGAATCAATTGGAAGAGGGCTATGTCCAGCAGTGGATAAACACGGGATGAGGAAGAAGAAGAAGAAGAAGAATGTTTAATTATTATAGAAAAGCTTATATGTATAATTCAACGTAGATATAATATTACTGCTTCTTCATCAGCCAGCTGCCATTGGCCCCTAAAGCATCGGACTATTTGTTCCCTTCTGTCTGTCATTTAATATTGTTTGGTAAGTTATCCGGTGTCTTATTAAGTCTTTTTGCTAATGATCTTCTTAAGTTCTGCGTTATCCCTCATACAGATTTTTCCACGTTATTTCTAGCCTGTCTCTGCGTCCTTCCTCCTTCTTGGTTGATATTTTTATCTCTTATTTTATCTGCTTCATATGCGTAAGTTTCTACACTACCCATCCATCAAAGCATCAAAGGGGGGGGGCGGGGACGTAGTGTGATAATAATAAAATAATAAAAAACAACATCGCCTATTATGTAGAATTGAAAATTGAACTGTAAAACCAAGTAACAGCAGTAGCAATCCAAAATGGAAGAGAAAAAACAACAATAGCAGCAATTTACGGTTTTCCGGGATATAACCTAAAGAAAGAGAGCTATCTCAATCTCTAAAATAAGCTAGACAATAAATTTACAGCTGGCGGTGACATTAATGCCAAAAATCCACTGTGGGGTTGCAGACTGACCACAACCAAGAAAATAAATTGCAGGAGGCAGCTTTTGATCTCGGATGTAGGTATCAATCGCCACGAAAACCCACGTATTGGCCTACTGGCCCGAGAAAAGCCCCCAGATTTACTGGACTTCTTTATATTTAAACAAAAATCGCCGAACTATATTGAAGTTGAGAAAATGTAGATTTAGATTCGGACCACACACTAGTAATCCTAACATTAAGCTAAAAAATTATCAAAAATAAGCATAGGCCAATATTAGTTAAGAAAATTACTAATTGGGATGGATTCCTAGAAGAATTTAACAATCACATTCACCTAAACGTACCACTTGAAACTAAATAGCAACTAGACCAAAAAGTTGATAAATTACCCCAGGGAACTGAAGAAACTGGTAGCTTAAAATTAGGACAAAGGTAACAAGCAAAGTCTAGTGCTACCCAGAAACAGAGAAGAAAAAGTTTGGAAAATGAAAACAAGACTATAAGCAAATACCTGAGCAACTTAACAGACGGCAGGGAAACAGACTATTCTCGCTGGAGGACTACAAAGAATTGAAACAGCTTTTGCATGCATATCATTCCAACTAAATCATCAGACGGAAGTTGGGCAAAATATAACCAAGAAAACGCAGAAACGTTTGCCCCCCACTTAAAACAAATAGTCCAGCAAATGAGCAAAATGAAAACCAAGTCGAACATGACCTACCTGAACAGAAAAGTAACAAATCTACATACTGCAGGTGTAGTTGCTATGAAAATCAAAACTAACATGAACTCCAGCTTACGATCTCATAACTGCAAACATTCTAAAAGAACTACCGAGAAAAGCAGTACCTAGTAAAACTCACTTATCTGCTAATGAAGCATTCCGATTGAAGAAACAAAGCAAACCTCCTATTGAAGCATAATCATGTAGACCAATTCCGTCAATATTTAGAAGATTTCGACATTTTGTTTAATTCTTTTTCAATATTTTTTGTGTAAATGCGTCTTAAATGAGTGGTCTTGTTAAATCTTTGGACAAACATTTCAGAAAATGTCATCTAACAGTTTTCTCGTAATTTATGTTTGCTACATATAAATTCAAAGCGTTGTCGCCAACAATGTTCATGATATCCAAAAATACTGTGAGAGGCCAGTGTCTACTATTTCTAGAAACATTATACAACATGCACATTTAAACTGCAGTATCTACACCAATTTTGGTGCGACTATATTCCATTATTATTTCTGGTTTATTGGTGGCTGAATCCATTTCACCATCACGACACATCGTACATATTAATAACACATTTTTGTACTTTTTTGGTACGAACGAAACAATAATGCAACTTGTTGGATATCCAAATACACTCCTCACTATTGGTCGATTTTTGGTATTGACAAATTCTTTTGGAATCTGCCTTATATTGGACCTTATTGTATACCCACCATAGTTAACTGCTTTGGATTTAGTAGTTCCATAGCCAGTGGAATACTTGTAAACCATCTGTTCACGGTAATATTTCTGTTGGTTTTTTCTACTAGGTACTTGTACCACCGTTTTTGCAACAAGTGAAAAATTACTTTGTTTATACAGGGTCGCTAATATGTATGGGACCAAAGCTGCCCTGATTAAAAGGTTTGAGTTATGCGTTTCATATTTGGTATTTGTTAATTTCAGGTTATTTTGTATATTCTGAAGTAAAAAATGTCTTTTCATATAGTTTTTAGGTGCTGTCATATTAATTTTCTTTAAATAGCAACCTAGGCTGTGTGATAATCAATAGAAAACTTACTTTTCTGTTTTCAGTAATATTACACATGGGGTACATAAGAAAATTACACAGATAAATAAAAAAAAAATTTGAGGCATGCTTAATTTGTCGCTGCAGCTTTAATGAAAAATAATAACCATTGCATTAACAAGTGCATGTGGGATTTAACAGATTAATACCAGTGAGTGTCTCAGAGTGTGCATTCGCGGACGACATAATGATATGCGCAGCAAAAGAAAAAGATCTACAAGAAAATCTGAAGATATGGGAAGAAGAGCTAACGAAAAGGAGAATGAAAATTAATACAAGTAAGACCAAAACTATTGTAATTAGCAAGGAAAATAAAAGTACGAACATAGAAATAAACCAAGAAAAAATAGAGCAAGTGAAGGCCTTTAAATACTTAGGTGTGTCAATACAAAGGGATAAACATAGAATGTGAAGTGAATGAAAGGATCAATAATGCTGCAAAACTATATCATAGTTTAAATAACTCCTTCATAGGAAAAAAGAAAATAAGCAGAAAAACAAAAATGATAATCTACATAACATTATTCCCACCTATTTTAACGTATGGCAGCGAAAGTTGGATATTGACAAACACACTGAAGAATAAAACTACAAGCTATAGACATGAAGTATCTCAAAAAAGTTAAAGGAATAACAAGAAGAGACAGGATAAGAAACGATACAGTACGGGAAGAACTAGAAATAGAGCCAATTATAAACGTAATAGAAAAACAACAGTTGAAATGGTTTGGACACATGTGCAGAATGGGAAAAGGTAGACAAGTAAAGAATATATTGGAAGCAGGAGTACAAAGAAGTAGGAAGAGAGGACGGCCAAAGAAAACCTGGAACAATGAAGTGGCAGAGATATTAAAAAGAAGAAACAAAACATGGACAGAAGCGAAACAAACAGCACTTAACAAGAAAGAATGGAGAAAATTTGTACATATGTAAAGGACCCAAAATTAAATTTTAATACCTTACACCTTAGGGTAGAAAGGTCTAATGATTATATATATATTAACAAAACGGAATAAATATACAAAACACAAACAGTAATTAAGATTTAGGATAACAAACAACATTTCTTAAATACAAATGAAAACAACATTAGCAATTAACAGTAGTTACGAGAGAAGATGTTCAAATTTCTGCCCATTTACTTCTTGGCAATAATGAATGCGCTTCTCAGAACTGTCTAAAGAGTCGCGAAAAGAATTGCGAGAAATAGCAGCCATTTCAGCACGAATACGATTTTTCAATTCTTTTAAATTGTCAGGTCTATTTAAATAAACGCGAATTTTTAAATGGCCCCACAAAAAAAATCTGGTGACCGAGTGGGTCACCCACGGTTTTTGTTCTTCCGATCCAACGCTGATAAAAAATATCGCTTAACTAATTGCGCACAAGTCCATAGTGGGGAGGTGCACTATCCTGCTGAAACCAGATGTTTTCGTTGACTGAATTTGGGTTATCATGATTTGGAAAGAGTTCTGTAATTTGAGGAGTAATATTTTCCAGCAGCATTTGAAGGTATCTCTCCGACGTAAGGTTGCCTTGAATGAAAAATAGTCCAATAATGTTGTGACCAACAATACCGGCCCATACATTAACTTTCTGCGGTCGCTGGGTGTGAACTTCTTCCATCCAATGAGAGTTGGTGTCAGACCAGTATCTACAGTTGTGCCTGTTTACAGATCCATTCAAAAGAAAAATAGCTTCCTCCGAGAATACAACTGAATTGGCAAAATTGTCATTTTTAGAAATAACTTCCATTCCACACTCACAAAACTTGAGCCTTCTGTCGAAATAGTATTCTACCAGTTCCTCTACTAAATGTACTTTGTAAGGGTAAAACTTATTTCTTTTTAAATTGTTTGAATGGAACGTCTACTCATATTGTGGTTTAAGGCAAGTTGTTGTACAAACTTTTGAGGTTGCTCAACCACACCCAGTACTCCCTCAAGGAAATTCTCTTCATTTGTGGCAGATCTTGGTCTACCACTTTCAATAAATCTTTCTATAGTTCTACTTACTGTAGATCTACTAATTGAATTCCGATCGGGATGTGCCGTATTAAAAAAATGACTTACCTCGTCGTGTGTTCGTCTTCGGTCATCATAACCAATTCTGACAAGCGATCCATATTGCAGAATTCTAAAGATTATTTGCCAGACAATACAACTACAGGAAGAATCAACAATGTGTGATGTTTATTTTGCCACCTATTAAGCTCTTACTACTTGTTTTTGTTTGTGTATTGTTTATTTATAACGTTTTGTTAATGCAATGGTTACTATATTTCATTAAATATGCAGCGACGAATTAAGCATGCCTCAAATGCCTTTTTTAAATTTATCTGCGTTCCAAAGGCGGTAAATACGGACTTCTCGCTGGCCAATCTATTAGACTAGCACGATCGATCCATTTGTCAGGGTAATCGTGGTTAAACCATTGCCGAACCACACTTGTATATTGTGATGGTGCACGATCGAGCAAGCTGCACTCACATATCACACCGGAGTGCAAGAGAGATATCCTCCAGCAGGCCCAAAAGGTTATCATTTAAAAAGTCTAAATAATTTTCTGCATTTAGCATTTCAGAAACTATAAAAATACCAATCAGCCTGTCTCCAAGTATTCCTGCCCATACGTTTACTGATAAATGTACCTGGCAGTTTCTTTCGTGAACTGCATGAGGATTGTCATGGGTCCAAACGTGTTCGTTATGACAGTTAAAGATGCTGTTTCTTGTAAATGTAGCTTCGTCTGTCCATAAGACATAAAACACGAGTTTTAGAAAAAAATATTCTAAAAATACTTTGTATGCTAGTGTCTGGATCTTCAGCTACCATTTGTAAAACCACTTTGTGATTAAAACAGGCCACTGGCCTATAATAAGAGGAAGAAGAAGATTTGTGAAACGTTTTCCTCTAAGTTAGATTCCCTTATTCTTGGTCGACCACCGTTCGTATCATGAGCTGGAATAATGGTTTCAGTTTCTCTTAGTCTTCGATCTGCAGCTTTTATCACAGTATGAGAGGGATGTTTTGCAGTTTCATTATAATTGCCTTAACAGTTTCCATAGTACAAAGAGAAATTATAGTAAAAGCAAATCAACCGCAAGTGAAATTATAGTCAGGAATAAATATGATGGCACAACTGACAGTCAAGATTTGACATTAAGAATTTTAAATATTTGATTTCATTTATTTTATGTTCAGGTCACCATATGTATTGTAGTAATATTTAATTTTAACAAAATGTCTTACCTTTTAACACCATTTTAAAAACAAAATACGAGTAGTTAAAAGAAATTAGTAATGGTAATTTATTATACAAGACGATAAAGTTAAATTTTATCCACGAGTGAATCGCTTAACGTCGGGACGAAGTCGAGAGTGGATAGTAATAACTTTATCGTTGTGTATAATACAATTTTTTCTATAGCAACAACTTTAACAATTTCAAAAGAAAATAAGGAAAGTCAATCACATTTTAAACTGTCAGTAGCTAGACTGGGTTGCTAGGATAATACGAATATGTAATATTTAATTAAAATAAAAGTTAGAAAATTAAATTACTTTATCTACGACAGTGTGTAAAATTTCCTTTTAGTTGGCAGTTTTAAGTTTGTAAAACGACTGTTTAATAACATGTTTTCATTAGTTTACGTTGTCAGTAGTAACGTGTTTAAAAGATTTCATTAGGCACGTTGTCAGCAGCAACGTGTTTTAAAAATTTTAAAACACGCAAAATTCCGACCGGTTGCTGGTAATCCTAATTTACATTTACTTTTTTTATATTTACCGTCTTTTCTAGATTCTATCGTAGATAAAATATTGTACGATACACATGTGTAAAGCATCTTTAGTCACTCGCGGGGCTTAAAACGCTCGCTCACTCGCGTTTTAACTCTACCCCACTCGTGCTTAAAGAGTAGCTTTACGCACTTGTATCGTAAATTACTATTATATACCCTTGATGTTAAAGTGCTACTTTATCTACGCTTTATATTAAAGTAACACTTGACCTTTTGTTTTGAGTCGATTAAAGCACACTTTAACATTTGCTGTAGAAAAACTAATTTGTATTTGAAATGCATTTCCTATTGATAAAATATACGTTTTATTTAAGTCTTCTTTCTGTTTCTTATAATTTGTTGTTTATTTGTTTATTTTATTTATTTATTTTGGTACTCAGCCAACAGCCGTTAGAGCAATTATAGACGTCGCCGTACATTTTATGGGAACTTCCAACCCCACTAGCGACTGTCATGATGTTATTATGACATCCGGGACCAACTATTTCCGTGACAGCCGTCTCACAAGGCGCCGAGAGAAGCAGCCGTGGAACTCCCATCCAAGTTCTGACTAGAAAGAGCGTTGCTTAACTCTACTGATCATACGTGGATGCTTGTTCAAGCTACACCACCTGGACCCGTGTTGAAGATAATACCATTAACCACACCATACAAGAAAACTAAGCTGCACAGGACATTTTTTGCAGCTTTGTGTTCACCTTTCATGATAGAAAAAGGATACCTGAAGCTTTAGTGGGAATTGCAGGACATCATGTATATTGCTATGATGTTGTACCCGCAAGCGGTTCTTTTTAATCCATCAGTCATATTAAAAAAAAAGAATAACAAAATTGTTTATGATTTAATGGTTAAAAATGTTAATATTAGATAAAATAAAAAGGTGTTTAGTAAAACGATGAATGGTATGTCAAAATAAGAGTTAAGTAGTCTTTCGGTGCATATGATTGACTTAAATTTGGAGCTGGTAACATTTGAGGAACTAGTAACTGAACAGGAATGTTAACAGATTCCTTTTAGATCAATACAAGACTGTTTCGTTTAATAAAAAAAATCTGGTGTGATACACGCACACAACTTCTTTTTACAGTGATCTTATAATTAGCCAAAAATTTGATTTTAAATTTTTAAGCATTTGTCAAAAATTTTCAAAAATTACAAATTCTACAAAAAACGGTACAAAATAGAGTGTTAGTTCAAGAGAAAAATTTTCTCTAGAATTTTAAGCTGAATTCAAAAATGTAATAATATACCTGGTGTTCTATTTATCATAGGAGTTAATAAAAAAATAGACAAAAAACAAAAGAAACCCATTTTAGAAGTATTCAACTGGAAAATCACCTATCTCACATCAATACACATTAAAAATGTAATAAAAATGTAAAGTTTAAAAGAATCGTTAGAACCGTTTTTGAAAAAATCGAAAAAAACCGAAAAATCACAAGAGTAAACACCTACTTCCGGTTATTCGATTTTCTTCAAAAGCTTGCTGTCGCATCTACATAGTACACAAAACTTATATATGAAGTTTCAACGACATACCTCCTTCCGTTTTTGAGATATTCTGTTCACAGCAGACACACAGACAGACCAAAGAAAAAAAAAAAGTTTTTTGGGATCAGGGGACTCTAAAACGTGAAGATCTGTTGAAAACTCAATTTCGAATTTTTGGGGTGAATCCAATACTTCCTTTATAGTAAAAGGAAGTAATAAATATGTAAATGTAATCTAATTAAGCAGAAGTTTACTGTGGAATGACCTTAATAGTAATGCTAAAATTAATATTGAACTATAAGTACAAAATAGGTAACATTGGTCACATAAATCATATCGATAATTTGAACATGAATCACATGAAGAATGTGTAATTGTAAATAATAAATACGAAATAAGGTACTATTGCGGAAAAAATATTTCGCACGATACTTAATCTAGTTACTTGGTTTTCTCTAAAGTGGCTTAGTGTGTATCTGACTACTTGCCATTTTTCACATTTTGGGGTTATTGCCGTATTACTAGCTTTTCAGGTTATGTTCAGAAATGGGGCTTCTTCCGCAATAAACTTCATCGGACACACGTTGCAGTGACCATCCCTGTTCCAGTTTTGCGATAACAAAGCCTTTTTCGGCCTTAGAACGTGATTCGGCATTTTAAGTTTTGATGGCAGAATGTCAGTTGTAGAACTGACAATTACAGCTGACAATTCAGTGACTTTAGTCCACTTGATAAAACCATACATACACATGGCAAACAAACCGTGCGAAATATTTTTTCCGCAATAGTACCTGCAAGCAAGGGAAAAAGCGTAAACTGAAAAAATCATTTAAATGTGATTAAGCGAACAACTATCAAATTGTGTCATTTTACAAAATTATATGAAATTTACGTGAATGTATAAAATAGTTCAGATGTCAGTTGCTAGGTGTTAAGAATTAATTAAAAAGAGCAAGCCGAAAGATAAAAGCTCCAATGAGTAAAAAATATTGTTGGATCTGCTTTTCATGTATAAACTAAATAATAAACCAGTAATCAAATTGAATGGAGTTTTTATTACAAAGGTAACATCAAGATGTATAAATTTAGGTACGAAACATACCTAATTTTGTGGTTCGTAATTAAATGCAACAGGAGGCCATTAGAGGAGTTCGCCTGCGAAACCATCAAGGTACGACAGGTATTCTAAGTGTAGACTTCACTGCGGTGGTTGGTCTCTACCTGCAAAGCCCAGCGGCATTGGTGGAGTTTGCGAAGCCATCAAGCGACGACAAGCATTTCGAATGTGGACTTCACTGCAGTACTTGATTTCTATCAGCATAGCCTTGTGGTGCACTTGGAAATAACCTCACTATATGCAAGAGGACATCTGCTGTATTAGTTTGGTGAAAAAAACAGGTAACAGCATTCGTTTATCACATTGAGACCAATTTATTGTAATTTTATTTTTTTATTTTTTTTTATTTTAGTCGCACTCAGCCAACAACCGTCAGGCCAATTATAGGCGTCGCTGTGCAGTTATGAGGACTTCCAACCCCACTAACTACTGTCATGATGTTGTATGACCGCCGGGACCAACTTTTTTCCGTGATAGCCGTACCACGAGGCGCCGAGAGATGCAGCCGTGGAACTCCCATCCAAGTTCTGACCAGAGACAGCGTTGCTTAACTCTGCTGATCGAACGTGGACGCTTGTTCAAGCTACACCACTCGGGACCCTAATTTTGTAATTTATTTAGTAATTTTACGGGCCGAAATGGCCTAGCGTGTAGGCAACACTACTAGCATTTCGAATGTAAGGGCTACAGTGTTCTGCTTAAATACAATTTCCTATGCAATCTGCAATTCTTTCCGCCGAGAGCATTAATTGTCGCTAGATGGCGATACAGTTTGTCGTCGTTTTCGGGTTCCCAAAATGTCAGGGAAGTGTTAATTACTGTTCGTTTAGCCGGAACGAAATCTCGAATCATCGCGCTCTGTGAATATGGCTGAGATGGATTAATGGATTGCAGAAATTAACCGCTGCGTTAGGCGTATGTAGCATAAGCGATTTGGCCACATTTTCGGCCCTAAGCCATGAAAATCTGAAATTGTTGGGCGAGCACATTGTTCGGTGTAGGGTAGGTAGACATTATCTGGTAAGCCATGTCATTCTTGTTTATTCAAATTGCTCATTTGGTGTGTATATACTTAGCCTTCAAGTTACGGACTAAAACTACCCCGAATAAAGCAGAGACCTACTGCATGGCAGAGGGACGTGCCGTTTAGTACGAGGTTGCTTCCGTTGGCCCGTTGCCCCGAAATGAGCATGCTGTGTTGTCAGTAACCGCTGGGAGCTACCTCATCTTCACCTTTGTGCTGGATTTGGTTTGAACTTAACGGTTATTTTGTTATGATGTTCAAAATTCCCAACGGCCTCGCCGTTTGTTGTCTTATTTTAGTAATTCATATCTGCATTAAACTTTAAAGTTAGCGCCTTCACCGCTGTTGTAGTGGACTGTAAATCAGGTGTGTTAAATGAACCGTCAGTTTTAAGCTGAGTTAGTTCAGTTATAGTTAACGTATCTCTGCATGCTAATACATTAGCTAAGTGAAGGGTGAAATTCCGTACGTTTGTTCCATGACTATCGCATAGTAATTAAGTCCGCTGGAGGAAAAGATTACCCCAGCAGATTATTGGTATACCACTACGACATACAGATATCTGAATGTGTGTATACGCGAGATGGTAATTTAATACATTAACGGTGGAACGCAGTACAGCTGTGTCGTTTACTTGGTATTCGGGTTGTTACTAAAGTACATGTTTTGGCCATCTTACAGTTTAAAGTAAATCATTTTAGAAATTAGCTTCACGCGCCCGCAGCCAAGACTGCGTTTTCAAATGCACCCTGTTCAGATTATTATTAATTAAAATTGTGAAATTTTCCTTTGTGATATATTTATTTTGTGCTAGTATTGTTATTGTCCGTTAATGCCAGTAATTATAAAGCGATTTTTATACCCCTGTTATTAATCTATAATCTATTTGAAACATTATACACTTTATCGAACTGTGGGTTTTCATTGTTTATGTTGTATTGTTTATTACGTTGAGCAAATTTATTGGTTTGTTCGCTCGAATGGACTAGGGAACATAGACCTGAAACCTTTTGGCGCCCCTATAATTTCAAGCGTTTAGTTTTGAAGGTAAGTTACCTACGCCCTTCCTCTGAGCTAGTGCGAGTGCATGTTCCGATTTACCATCGGCAATTACTCATGTAACAACATGCAGATAAATAAATACACAAAATAAAACTTACTTAAGTAAACAGATTGTAATTAGTTGCCTTATTCAATGGTAAGTATAACTGATATTATTTATGTGTAAACAAGTTGTTGCTTGCAATTTTTCAAGAATATTATTTAACCAATTTTCCATTGGATCTAATGGCAATTTAATCAAATTATATTATATTATACAAGCATAAAAACTCAACCCTGATGGAGTATTTATGTTCTACAGAGCTATCCAATTAATATAAAGATTTAGTGATTAAATTAAAGGGCAGAATAGTGGTCTATTCTATTAAATTTGAACTTAACATTTCTATAAGCAATCTTTGAGTGGATGCAAACATATAAATTTTAAATTAATATTAAAAATAATAATAATAAGCGCTCATATACATTACAATACATTTAATCTCCTTCTTTTTCTTTCTTTTACATTAGGCCAATGGCCTGTTTATTCTACTAAGTCGTGCTTTTATGAGCTTGCTTTTACTCGTAAGTTGTGAAGGTGGCTAGCCTTGCCCGTCGAAATTAAGAGAGTTAAGTAATTTGTTTCTAAAACCTTTCATTTCTAAATTAAAAGCAAAATGTCACTTTTTTCACAGAGTGAAATTAACTTAAAAAGCCTAATTTTTTAAATAACATTTTAAAAAAGTACTTTGTTTGTTTGCAATGAACAAAGTCTAGGCATGCGAAGTACTAGGTACCTTAGACACCAACTGCTGTGGTCATATCAAGAGCATATACTTATATGATCTTTAGTCATATGGTCAAAGTCCTACTTGGCATTCTGGCATTCTGTAGAAGTTTTCATCCGCATTTTTTAATTTTTAAAAACCTCACCTGGACCAGGGATCGAACGCGAAAAAGTACTTTTAATACTAGGAACTAAAAGTGTTACATAGCAACATACACTTTTTGTGTCAGTAAGATAAACGTCAACTTCAATGACAGATTTTGGTATTAAAAGTAATGACTTTTAAGACGGTTGCGGAAAAAATAAATTTTTGGCACTCTTTGAATATCGTAAACTTTCGAAAAATAACTATACTTTAAAGAATCGATTTAATTTTAATATAATTAAATTAATAGAAAGAAATGGTTTTGTATCTGGTTAGCAAAACATTGCTTAATTTGCAGTATCGAAATAATTAAAACATGTAAATGAACATTAAAACACCTTGAAATTGTTCGCACAGTTCTCCTTGTAACAGCAGCAGCAGTAGCAGTTTGAACTACCATTCCTGGAGCTAGTAATATAAGTGGGTACTAAGTACACACAAATCTTAAACTGCAGCTAACCTAAAATGGTAGCTCATGGGCATGAGGCAGAAGTGGTCTACGATACTACATTTTAGTCTTTACAGCATTCAATATTATAAGTTTGGTTTGTAATTTGATATACTAAATACAGAGATATTGTAATACAAAATCTAACCTTGAAATAGCAATTAAACGATAAGTCTCGTTTCATCTATCAAAGGATTTTTTTAAATTAAAATTTATTTGTAAATAGCAACTCTACTATCATGTGGAGCTTACTACTTTAGGGTATGAAGGTAGATATACTAATAGTACTACTTTAAATACAATAACAGAATAAATATTTTAATCTGAAATTCGGGGGTTAATGCACGTGTGAGAAAATTATTATCACTTATAGTTTGTGCAAATTGAGGTGGCGCAGTCCAGGTATACGGATTAAGCGGGGTTTCCTGTAAGTGATACTTTGTTAAATGTAATCCCTCGTTGTACATGCTACTTACCAGTTGAGACGACTTCTAAAAACCTGCACGTATTTAGGTAAATTATTGAGCCCCAGTTTTAAATACTAAAATAATACACTGCTATATATTTTCGTTATTAGATATTAACAGGAAGTCCTCTAACTTGCAAATGTTTTATAAACGGCGTGATTTCTGATTAAACAAAATTTACATTTCTAATGAGTCATTAGTAATGCCATTTGGTTGAGTCATAATGTTTTTCTTAATTTCTGTACCGTTTTCTAAATAAATAGCATAACACTTTATTTTATTTAAATTGTATAATATACAAAAATTGCTGTGTTCTAGGTACTTATAATAATATATGTAAATACCTAGTTGCTTTTGTTTGATTCCTTGATTTTTAATTTGTCAATTGTGCGAAAAACCACTGCTAACTAAATGCGGACCTGTTCTGCGGGTAAAGGGGTTTTGTAATCTCAAATGACTAGGGTAAGCTCCGAAGCCAATTAACTACGGCAAATCCCTCATATAATCCGTATACCTGGACTACTCCACCTCAATTTGGACCAACTGTATAATATCATAAGTGGTCAAAGTTATGTCGAATATTTTTGCTGTGGTATCACGAATGTCCATTGCACAATGGACATGAGTAGTGATACCACAGCAAAAATAATCTACTTAACTTTGACTAAGAATGGTATTCGAGGGACTATTCAATGAACCGAACTACTTTTTAAATTTAGTTTTCAGTAAATCTAGCAACAAAATACAAATTTCTATAGTAACAGAAGAACAGAACACTAATATTGACTTTTGCTAATAAAAATCACATTTTTTAAAAATATTCATTTGAATACCTTCTAGGAAGATATATCCGCTGATATTTTTTGATTGGTCAAGAAACGTCAAATTCTGGATTTTCATTGGTCACTTTTTGACAGATGACAGGTAAATTGAATAGTCAAGGGTAATACCACAAGCGGTGGATATATTTTTGAGAATTTTTTTGTCATTTCCATGTAAATTATTGCGTTTAAATTTCACGATACAAAATCACATCAAAAATGTCACGAGCCGAAGGCGAGTGACATTTAAATGTGATTTTGTTGAGTGAAATTTGCAATAATTTCTATGGAAATGGCAAAATATTTAAAAATATATATCCACTTCGAGTGGTATTTGGGACGACTATTTAACAATATTAATACATAAAGATTAACTTTATTGAAAAATAATCCAACAATTAACATAATTATTCATTCTCAATTAAATTCAGCGGAATACTTCGAAAACACAGCATTTTAAAATTTTAAAAACAAGCCACACAGTTTGTTGGGGTTTAGTGTTACGTAACCTAGCGATATCACTAAGGACAGAACATCGTTGCTAAGCGATACTTCGCAGCAAGGCTATTTATTTTTTGAGTACGTACATTGTTTTGTGAATATTTTGCATGGTGCCCAATATTCAGTGATATACTGCTGTTATTGGTTGAAACAAGCAAATGTCTGAAATGTGATTGGCTTATATGTTATAGTGTTGAATAGTCAATAGTATTTTATTTCAAATTTAGCTAGTTCTCTTTAAAATGTAAGTACTAATTATATTTACTTACATATAATGTTACTCTATTTATGTTAATTGAATTTGGTTCATATATCTTGTGTTTTTCCTTTAAATACTTGTAATTGTTTGCTGCTTGAATGACTTAGTTCTACTCTGCTATGAATTCTAAAATTGTTATGTTAAGAGCCACATATAGCTCTGAACAGCAACTAAAGTATCGGCACTAATCAGAAATAGATTAAGAAATGCTGCGAAAAAATAGTTTTTAGAGATACTGTCATGTGTATATTATTAGTCTAGCCATCAAAGTGTTCCCTCAAAATTAATATGCAGACACCTACGAAGTGGGAAATATAATAGCAAATCAAACGATTCCGCCCGGAAGAATGAATTAGGGTTCCCACAGCGTGAAATTCGACAGTGTGAACCTCCCTAATTAGCTAATAAGGGCACATTGCCGAAGATTGAGATATGAAATATGTCCTTTTTATGTGTAGATGTGACTACAGCTACTGTTTTAGACAATGTAAGTGATATACAGACTACAAAGTATAAAAAATATAAAAATCATACAACTAGAAATATGCTACATTATATAAAAAATTAAAATGTAGTCTGTTCAGTAAACATAAAAACACAAAGTGGCCTTTGATTTCCAAAATTTCATGAGTGTACTTCCAGAATTTATCTTTGTCTAGGAATGTACAGTCGCAGAATTAAAAATCCGGGCGAGTCTTATAGAGGATTTTTGCAATTTTTGGGTAGTGTAAATGAAGCTTTGCGTTTCTAGGTTAGCAATTGACAGTTAAACAATGCAAAGTGAACGCAACAAGCTATTTAATTTTGACTTTGACTAATTTCACCAGGTAACATGATAAGTAAAGTAAAGTAAGCTATACACTGAATCATTTTAAGTGCCTGGATTTTTAATTCCGCTACTGTACTTACAAAAAAGTTACTAAAAGAAATAGGTTAAGGGTATGACATTTACTTCCCATCTGTCACAAATGTTGTACCACTTAACAACTTTTAAGGATATTATACAAATACTGTGTTGGATACCTACTATTGACGTACCTATCGTTTACTACTAGATTTATTACATTTTATTAAACTTCAGGTGAAAATTTCTAAACAAATATCTACTTTGACACTGACAATGAGAAATATTAATTGTCATTTTTAAATTCAAATCTGCCTGTATACAGGTGTGGAAACCTTTGCAAAACAAAAAACAGAATTCCTAGTACAAAAATTATATGCACAAGCACATGCCAACTTAAAAATAAAATAAATGTTTTTGTGTTTACTGAATGCCCTATACGTATTTCTTATATCCGTGACTTAGCGACTCTATTTTAAAAAATAATCTTTTTTGTTTTAAGATAAATAATATGCAATTTCAATATCTATTTTAAATATGTAGTAGTTAAAGTTGTAATCTGTGTGTGTATGTAGTTTTAATTAACCATTTACTTACTTATCCATGTAATCAAAGGCTGAGCATAGGACTGTACTAAGGAAATGTAACTTGCTATGACGGCTGTATATAAAAGCGGTCCCAATGCCGGGGATAGCCGTCGCGGCGCTGTAGACAGCTGTACTATCTTCGGTCATTTTCGTTCGTTTTCGCTGCCGTTCGATAGTTGGAAGCGAGCTAAATTAACCTGTAATCGCGGTAAAAGTCAGTTTACAGTTTTTAATCAAATGGAGTGTGTTATTAATTGTTAAAACACGGTCCGACTTTCCAGTTACACTCAGCAAATATTTGACATTGACAGTTTACCAGTTTTTGTGAAAGGATTATAGTACACGACGACCGCCATATTTGTCAACTTTTAGCGGTCCGCTTCGAAACGCGAGTTATTTCTCTTTAGTCTTCTTGGTTTTCGTAAACAAACAAATTTTACCGTTAAAAATATAAGGTTTTAATGATTTCAGTGTTAAAAATAGGTATAGAAACATTACATGGTAATCAAAAACAATTTTAGAATGTTGTTAAAATAATCAGACACAAACAACTGAACATGTAAAAAGTGGAATAGGGGAGCTGCAAAGGTGCAAATTACAATAACGAGAATACTGAACGCATGGAGTGAGGTTATACATTAAGACCAAGACAGTGAAATAAGATCTTGAAGAAGAGGAAAATCATAAATCAGAAGATGAAAATATAGATATTAATGCAGAAATACCGAAGATGAAGTTAAAGCAGCTCTAAGAAACACAGTAAATGGAAAAAAGTAGTGGAGAACAATCATATACTGTTTGAAAAAGAGGCCCGACAGTAATGAGATTGATCAAAAACATGTACCAACAGGTATCATTTACAGAAACACACCAGAAGCATATATACTAGAAAGGCGATGCAACTACGAGTACATAAGACAATATTATAGAACCATTTACTTAAGTTCTGTGTAACTAATATGCTCCAGAATAATAGAAACAAAAACGACCTGGAATAGAAGAAATAGAAGATAAAGTACAAGAAGAACAAGCCTACTTTTCGAACAGAACGTCAAGTACAAAACCACATATTACTCCATTAGAGCTATAGTTATTGAGAAAGACTGGACAACAACAAAGATTTATACCTAGCTTCGTGACCTTAAAATCAGAATTGGGACAAGTACGTATGAGCAGTTGTTCAAAATTAACAATTTAATTTCATTTGGCTATTTGGCTATTGGCAGCATAAAAAACCACGTAATGGGCAAAGTATGTAAGAATAAATGGACAATCTTTGGGGACAGTCTACAGGATAGATAAAACAAGGATATAGCACAGGACATTTAGCCTAACTGACCCAAAAGCAAAATGTAAAGCTAAAAATTGGTGTGGATGTAATTTATGACCTGCTGAATAAGAATCTCTGTTGTAGAACTTGCGCTGTGAGATGTAGCCGCCATCTTGAAAATAATTACATAGAACTGTTTGCGGGAAAAAATTTATATAAAAAATTAAGAATAAAATATAAAACCCAAAAATGTCTAGATATTAGCTTTTTAGCTCACCTCACAGGTAGACTTATTCTAATTAAAATGATTATTCCATTTTGAAATTGAATTGTTAGAAAATCAGTAAGGTACAGAAGAAAGTGTTTTCAACGTATTTTATAAAGAACGCCAGGTAACAACTTTTGTGAGATTAAATGGCGGTTGTAGAGTGTTAAAAAGTATCTGTAAAATAGTTAATAGTACCTTAATATTTCAAAGAATTGTAAAAAGTTAAAGAAAACACAGAACAACGTGAATTACATTAATTCGGAAAGAAAAAAATGCGAATGCGAAAATTTTATTCTGCACCATTGCCATGAGCAATCTGATTGCTAGTCTGACGCTTTACCCTCTCGCTTAAAGATAGCTACCTCACGTACTTCCTTATCGTTGCATTATGATGCACACGGTGGCGACAGAGCCGACGAATACCTGACATGCGTATCCAGGCACGTGCAACACGCGTTTATCGATAGCAACAGAAGCATGTTGAAAATAAACACACGTCATAAGAAGGCTGCTGAATATTAACTAACGCCACTTTGACAATAAGTTTGGTGACTTATTACACTCACCTCTAACAAAAAAATGTTTCTTTAATTAATTTTCCTTCTTGCGTTGTGTCTGTTTTGTTGGTGTCATTTGAGAGTTTCTATTATGTCATATATTATGTCTGCATTGCAATAATTGAGAGCATCTTTTTCATATTTCGATGCCATGTAATTTTGAAAATTTTTTTTGTATTCAGTAGTTTTCCATTTTCAGCTATTTTATACTAATTGAATGGGGTTTTATTTCTGGTAGTTTTAGTATATTACCAAATACATAACACTTAATAGGTAAAAGGAAACTAAGCACAAAGCCAAAATACATCTGTTTAAAACTATATCTAGTACATACAAAAATATACTCTGCAGGGTTCTGTGCAATACTGGAGAAACATAAATCAAAATTAACAACTACCGAAATTAAAAACCAACGACGTGTTGTAGAAAAAATCAAAAAGGAGAGAGTACACAACAGGGATATTCGAAACGAATTAGAACTAAAACCATTAATAAACAATAAAGAAACAAAACAGGGCCAATGGCGCCGACTAGAGATAGGCGCATGAGTAAGTATTCACTCACGTTCACGCACCTTTCACACTTGCTTTACATATTCACGTTCACTCACGTTCACGCCGTTAGCCTCTACTGACCGCGTGACCCTTGTCTTTTATTTGAAAATTCAGCTTCACATTTTAAACCAATAAAGGAACCGAAACAGAACTAAAAACTCTAAAATAATAGTTATTTATACGAGTAGTTAAAGTGCCATGTTTTTGCACTCGTGAGAAAGTTTAAAGAATGAGCCGAAAGTGAATTCTTTAAATCTCACAAGTCATAATGTAAGACTTTGTTTGAAAATTCCATTTGACGGCCGAGCGAGTATTGCGAGCGAGGCCAATGAAGAAGACAACTAAATAAAGTCAGACTATTTACGAGTTGTATACAAAGCTTTATGTTCGACTGCTAAAATTTAAAACAAAAACGAGTTTATAAATTTTATGTTGATTGTGTAACAGAAAAATGTTTGACACTAGGGTGCGTCGATGAACACTGATTAGCATTTGATGTGTTTTTATCGGACTTTTTCCACTGTCTAGGGTGTATATCACACGACGTTTCGGGAGTTTTGATCTTCTCTCGTCTTCAGGTGTTCCTGGTTAGTCCTGAGAAGGATTGATATTGTACGCTTTTATTCGTAAACTTTAGATAGGCATTTGTTAATAACTACCAGATGAGAAAAACATTTGAATAAAATTATTTGTTGACACACAGTTTTTGATCTCTCATTTAAGTGCAATTTTAATATAAAAATACTTAATTTATAATAATAAAAAGTACACCATTGTGTAGAGCTTTACCAGTGCACCAGTGAACGTGTGGGTAGCAAATTCCAAAACATAAAAATAATTTCCTTCGCAACCACCCGAGGATTTCGGCAGGGACTAGTGCAGATTACGATCATCAGTTACGGAAACAATTGAGTTCCTGAGCACGAGATTTCAACAGCAGCTTATCCGCCCAGCGTGTAGAAGGCCGTCACAGCAGTCAAAGCATCCCAGGGGCCCAGCTTCAGGCAGAGAACATCAGGAGACGCTGTCCGAACGAGACACCGCAGCACTGCAGAAAACTCAGGTTAGATTGCGATCAAAGTATCGGCGTTAGGAACCGGAAAGTTACCATTAGAGCAAGAGTACGTCTTACGGAAGCCAGATCCAGGCAGATTAAAGCATCTATTAAAAGTGAATATCCAATAATTGCATAAAATCCAGATCTGAGGTTAAGAAGAAAAATTGCATTTTGGCGTCGTTTAACAATCAAGTGGAGGTTTTTCCTGCAAACAAAACATAGATTAATGCCATTGAGGGCGCGAGAATTCAAAAATTACCTTATCGAATGCTCATAAAACTCCTTTTGTTAAATTTAAAGCACAAAACGCGAACAGCAACAAATAAACCGATTTGTGTAAGAATTTTGACAGCGCAGCCAAGTAGCGTCTGTGCGATTGAAGTAAATTTACAGCCCAGTGGCGTATCACACGAATTTTAATATTAACAGACCGGGGAACCCAACTCTGAGGAATGACTTTTTCTTGTCTACCGAGCTAGCCTTCTGTAATATTAAATTTCAGATAAATGAAATACAATAAAGGGCATAATACTGTTTTATTTGTAAGTAGTTAACGAACCCAGTTACAACAGAATTATTTTTGGTCAGTCTAACATTTGAATTAAATAAATGTAAGTAAGATAGGTGTAATTACAATTCAAATTATTACTATATTATATCACATCACATTAATTTACCTATTACATTACAATATATAAGTTTAGAACTAAAATATATAATGGCGCTGGTGGTCTAGTGGTAAGAGTGACAGACTAGTAATTAGCGGTCCCTGGTTCAAACCCAGGGAGAGGCAAAAAGTTTACGAATAAAAGCGTACAATATCAGTCCTTCTCAGTACTAACAAGGAACACCTGAAGACGGGAGTAGATCAACACTCCCTAAACGTCGTGTGATATACACCCTAGACAGTGGAAAAAGTCCGATAAAAACACATCAGAATAGACCACTACCAAAAAATGACATTCAAAGAACAACATGATTAGCATTTATTTTGACATATGCAACTGACTTAAAGGTACTTTATAGTACTAGTAAAATAAAGTATTGTACTGGTACTATAAACAGCTACTTTATTGCCGAGAAACTATGTCATAAACAGTACTTTATAATGCAGTCGTACATAATAGTATATTATGTAACAAGTTTTAGAAACGTCACTTTAGCCACCAGTTTTTTTAGGCACGAGCGGAGCGTAGCGCAGCGAGTGTTTAATAATCGAGTGTCTAGACGAGTTTATATAATGTGTTACATACTATACTTTTTCTACGACCACTAATTTAGACAATATAACATCATATTATTTTGAATATTATATTAGATTAAATTATGTTTGATAAACGTCAAAGTTGACTGTTTTTTTTATTAGGCATTTGCCTGCTCAACAATTTACACTGTTATACAAGGCAGTGATGGCGGGTTATATTAGATTTTAGCTCTCGGTTTTTTGTCTCCGTCCGCTTCTCCTCGAGCTAAAATCTAATATTTTTTCCTTTGTATAATAAATAACTATTATTTTAAAATGAAGTATTTACTATGTAGAAACTATTATTTTTTGCCAATCAGTATCGTTTCTACGTATATTTCATTTTAAAATAAATGCATAGTATGGGCGTGGCGTGGCATATTATTAGAAACCAATAGGTAACAATCAAATCCTCATGGCAACGGCAAGACCACATTGCACCTTAAAATAATTTCACTGTATTTTTGAACATATAGTGAGGTTGTATTAACCTCAAAACTAGCTGAACGGTTGGTTAAATGACAAAACTATTTATACGTATTTATATTCGTATTATTAGCTTTAAGTGTGCAATGTTTTTCTATCTTAATACTTAATATTAAAGAAATTAATAATTAACATTTGGACTCCCATACCTAAAAAAATGTAACACAACGATTTTATAATTTGTTCCTACTCAGTATGTGTTCCTCAATAGCGTAACATGGAATTAACGCGCCATTTTTGAAAAGCTCTGTATAATAGAACTTATTGGAATTGAAATTGTAAACGGTTATGTTTGAAACATTTGGAACTGTAAGACGCTATAGAAGAGGTAAATGAAGTTGAATGTGGTTGAATGAAGTGCAATTACGTGGTGTGGTCGACGTGGATAACGAAAGTTGACGAAACACAAGGCTGTAGTGCGCGTGCTCCATGCGGCCAGACTGTTACCTCCAGTTGCCATTCGTGGCGGGAGGAAATGTGATAACAAACAAACTAACATCCTGCTTTTGATATTTAAATATTTTTTAACGCAGCTGAATAAAATAGCTTAAATTTCCACAGCCGCCCCTTATGGACTTTTTTAATAAACATGTAGTTAGACAGCATAAAAAGCTCCTCTCATACATGCACATTGAATAGATAAACTTGAAATTGAAAGAAGACAAGTCTAACACTAAAGATTTTCTTTTTTCAACGTTGTAAGAAAACGCTGTGAACATTTGTTATGAATTACAACAAATCTAACAAAATACCGACTAATATTTGACATTGTAGCTACAACTTGCCTCATTTTATCTTTCAAACACTTCTATACTTTACAGAACAATCGTCTACGTTCGATCAATAGAGTTAAGCAACGGTCTTTCTGGTCAGAACTTGGACGGGAGTTGCACGGCTGCTTCCCTCGGCGCCTTCTGGTACCGCTGTCACGGAAATAGTTGGTCCCGGATGTCATAATAACATCATGACAGTCGTTAGTGGGATTGAAAGTCCCATAAAATGTACAGCGACGCCTATAATTGGCCTAACGGCAGTTGGCTGAGTACCAAAAAAATTTTTTTTAATACAAGAGATAGTATTATCATAAAATGTAAAAGTATCAAAAACAAATAATATATATAACTCAGTAGTACAGTGTTATTCTCTCCCTTCGAAATAAACTACAATCGGCCGCAAAATTAACGCACCACTTGCAATATCCGTAAAATTTTCGGGCTTGTAAAATAATTTATTTTTTTGTTTTACATTTGGAGAAGAAACCTCTGTTTTACAACATTTTATTATCACATTTACTTCTACTTTGCAGTTGTTGTTATATTACCCTCAATTTTTCTGTATGGTGCATATTGCTGCTATCACATACTGATGCTTTTCAATCTAATGGTAGGCCGATAGTGAAGATTTGTTTTGTAAATGTGTACAAGTGTTCACTTTATCTGGTAAAGGTTATACTGTAACGGTCTTAGCCCTCTGTTAATAAGGGTTAATGAATTTAATAAATTACCTTTGGGTAGCTTTCTCAGTCGGAGATAATTTGGTTCAGTCAGATATACACTTGGAAATTAGCAAACAAACACTAGGACAATTTTAGACAGTTTAATTATAATGTTCAATATTTACAAACATAAGTATTACTCGTAAGAAATCAAATAAAATGAATTTTACAATAAATTTCATTAATTATGCTGGGCGTCCAGTTGCCAGTTCCTTACGCCCCGGCAACCCGTTTTGCATCTGTGTGTGGAAGGTCCGATTGGCCGCCTGCTGCAGAAATCGACGGAACGCCACTGGCAGGGAAGACGATTTGCCCAAAGTAATTTGCAGTGGTGCCAACCTTCGGACTCGAATGTCACGTCCGACGTTGAAACCTCGTGCAGCTGCAAATATAGGTTAATTCGAGTATGTTATGTTTTTCGCCTTACGACACCGCGATTGTGCTGCAAGTCCTGGTGATGCGGCGGTGTTGGTGTTTGTGCGGGATGCGACGGATTGGGAAGTCGACGGCGATTATCCACCTTGGGCTCTTGGTGACAGCGGGAACGGTGAGTACAATCCTGTAGTCAAACAGATATTAAATGCAATCTTAACAGGGCCTTGAAGGTCGGCTACGAGTCGGCCTTTATTTAGTATTACGAAATCGACATATGAAACGGCCTGGTTGTTAAACCCTTGCTTCGAATATGTCTTCCAGGAAATTTCGATATAATTATTTGCCAACGTCCTCCAGGAAATTCTAGTACAATTATTAGTTCAGGATTTTAACAGGTGTTAGTTTAATCAGCGAAACGGTTTCCCCACTCGTGAGGCCTCGCTTCTAAAAGCTGATTCTTCGGGGAACGGGCTTAATTAAAATACTAGGAACACGGTCCCCAAGATTGGAGGCATCGGTTCGACTGTAGCCAGGGGAAGATACTAATGGATATCGGGATCCGAAGTATAGACGGGAAAAATTCTCTAAGCGGTCGGGCAGGAACAGGAAGGGAATGAAGGGAGGGAATGAATGCGAATGAATGTCTATGAAGGAAGTGCCCTGAGTGACCCGCGAAGCAGCTTTTTATGGGCTCCTCTTCGTGCTTCGTGCATCAAGCAACCACTTCGGGCATTCTAAGTGGGGGAGCAGCGCACTACGTGGAGCGGGGATCTCTTGATGACGTACTCGGCCGCGCAAGCGAAAAATTCAAACTTGTAACGTAGAAATCGCTAGGGGAAAACGCGCGAATTTATTTTAATTCACAAAAACGCGTTTCTGCTGGGCGAAACGTTACAATACAAATCGCGATATCGGAAGAAAGCTTGTTGTGCATCATACCACTATTTCTAGAGTCCTCCAACGTTTTATAGAGACTCACAGTCATGCTAGAAGAAGAGGACAAGGCAGGCCAAGTCGAACTTTTGCAATCGAAGACCGCTTTTTAAGAATGCGGGCACTGCGGGAACGGTTTACAACAGCAAGAAGCCTTCAAATACAGCTAGCTGATGTCCATAGGAACTTAATAAGTATGGATACCATTAGGCGGCGACTTGCTGAACACAATTTGCGCCCCCGAGTTACAGCAACTGGCCCTAGATTAACAGTAGAACACCGTAGAGCCAGATTAACATTTGCTAGAGAACATGTGAATTGGCAAATTTATGACTGGGAACAAATCCTATTCAAAGACGAGTCCAGATTTTGTCTGTATAGTTCTGATCATCGTCCTAGAGTGTACCGAAGACCAAATGAAAGATTTGCTCAATGTAACATTAACGAAACCGCATTATATGGAGAGGGCTCGCTAATGGTTTGGGGCGGTATACCTTTGACGGCTCGTACAGACCTCTGCATTGTTGATGGTGACTGTTTAAAATTTGAACGATACATTACTGACATTTTCGAACCATATGTAGTGCCTTTTGCGCCTTATATTGGAAAGGGTTCCGCCTAATGCAAGATAACGCTAGGCCATATGTAGCTCGAATAGTGATACAGTATTTAAATGAGGTCGGAATTCAAGTTTTGGATTGGCCAGCGTGCAGTCCCGACCTCAACCCAAGCGAACATCTTTGGGGCATGATGGGAAGAAGGATTAGAGATTGGCAACCACCACCTTCCAACCTCAACCAAATTCAAGAAGCTCTTGTTCGCGCATGGAAAGAAATTCCATAAGATCGCATACGGTCACTAATTCTCAGTATGGGAAGACGTTGCGAAGACACTACTAATTAATGTTTGCTTAGTTCTAGGGCGATTTACTAAAAAGTATATTTTCTTGTTATTTGGGTTATTTTTTATTTTTCACTTTTTGTTGTCTAGTACCTTTCAAGTGCACTAAAACTGCTTAGATATTTATATTATAAGTTTTAGTTCTTATTTCTTTAAAAAAAAATTAACTAAATTTCACATGGCCGAAAATTTTATGGATATTCCAAGTGGTGCGTTAATTTTGCGGCCGAGTGTACATTCACAGGAAGGAAAGATACAGTTTTCTCCCTAGTAATACAACTAGCTATTACTTCTTAGGAACTAAAGGTAATTTCTACTTGGTCGGCTATGGATGCAGTTGTCCCAATACTTTTGAAACGTCAAAAGCAAAGGTGGCCATAGTTTTTTTTATTTGTACGAGCAATATGTCAACAAAATGTTTCAATCAGTTCAAATGTTTATTTGTTCCTCACTTGTAAACATCAGTTTATCAAGTCACTGTATTAATCAAGAAAGTTTATTTTAACAAGTTACTAACTTGTAAAAGCTTTACAAGTTAACTCTCAGTTTTACAAGCGTGCTCATAGATAAATGATAGCGTGCAAACCCAGAGTTGTCTTCCTTAGTATGTGTCATATTGATGAATTTAGTTGCTTGTCAGTTTGACATTTTGAATAAATGGTAAATTTCTACTTATTTAATTTACAAGTGAGGAACAAATAAAATATTCAACAGTACACACAAGGTAACAGGTTTTACTGGCTCGCCTGCGGCTCGCCAGTCATATCCTTCTATTCGTCAGTAAAAACGCTCTTGCCAAGCTAGTAATGTTAAATACTATAATATTTTGTACTTTTATTTGTTGCAGAAAAAAATATTTACTATTTAGATTTTCATTCGCGTTCACGGCGGGACCTGCCGTAACCCAGCGTGACCCGAAAACAACGTCACGCGCCCATCCCTAGTGTCGACTTTTGCTATTCTTGTTATCAATAGAGATTTCACTTTATAATCTAGAATTACTATCCAACCATTTTGCCATCTATAGTTCATGCATGTTTGAAATCATAAATATTAAGTTTAGATATTGTATCTACGTTCAACTGTCAAAATACGAATGTGTATGACAGAAAGATTTTTATTAAAAATAGCAAATTTAAAAACCATTGGCTTAATAAGGACAATAAGGTCAACCACTAATTGTTATAAAGTGGACCATAATAGTATTTATTTCCATTCCATAATCAAATATCTTCATTCAGGTTTAATACCGCTGCATTTATCAAGGAAGTAAAAATGTGGGTAAATAAATATAAGTCATTCACACTAATAACAAGCATTATTAGGAAGGTAACGGTCGTGGTACAAGCAGTTGAAGTCTTGGGACTGTTGCACGATATCTATATTATGTTTCAAGAGAGATAAAAGAAAGCGGGAATTTATTGCACATAAACTTATCCGAAGGTATATATTCACGTCCAATTACCATCAGTTGTTAGTCGCACCAAAGTAATTTGGCAATTTGTTAGTCGTTAAAATTCCCAGCTGCCTAGATCTGTCATTTGCCGGTCGGCTGGTTCACAACTCGCCCGCAAACACATGTCGCCGGGTATAAATAAGATATTGCCAAGAAAAATGAGACCTATTACTGAAAATAGCACCGAAATAAGGACTTTTCATTAGAGCGGCTTCACGAGCACCTCTGCCACCGTGTGGTCCTGCAATCACAGACAACTGGATGCATTTGTAATTAATTAGGATAATTGTCTGAACTAACACATGTGTGATCGTTTCCGAAACAGCTCCAGTGGTGAGGATAAACTTTATTATGGCAGTTAAAGCAGATACATAATAAATCTTCGTAAATACCGATGTTTTCATTTGATGACACAATTGCTCCTAGTTGCGTTTTTTATGGCATGTTTTAAAAGTGCATTGGACATTTTAACTGCGTATAGAGTTCAAAATAGCAAGTTTTCTGTATGAATGGCAATTTATTGTCGTATCTTAAGAACGAAAGTCTTTGTGAAAGTAGGAATCGCATTGTTTCGAGCAGGACCAAAGCCAGAATAAAATAGAAGCTGCAAATGCAGCTGCTAAATTGTTGCACTAAAAATGATCTCTGTAC
>OW679196.1:116886123-117026875 GCA_940337035.1 Agriotes lineatus | reverse complement strand
ATCACTAGTATTTAGGAGATCAATAGGTAATTTCCTTTTCAGTCGGGAATGCAATAGCATATTGCCAATATTATAATGAACTGCATCACTACACTTATGTATTTTTCGGTAAAAGTATTTAGTATTTTTCAATTGGTAAGATTTCCGTTTCTGTATGGAGCTGGGTGTTTCTTACCTACCACTGAGCATTGGTTATTATTAGTATAATTTTGCTTTGCAGCACTTAGATTTTATGTATATTTGTTTTTGACATTGCTCTCCAAACATTACATTCATATGTAAAAATAAGTCTAATAATGGAAGTGTAAATTAAGGTTTCGCATTCTATTTTCAGCAATGGCTTCGTGTTGATAATTGGATAGAGCACGGCCAGTTTTGAGTATGCTTCTGTCAGTTTATTGTTTATATAAGTCCAGGTCAGTAGTCTATCAAGGTATATACCCAGATATTTCACTGCGCTGTTTTTAGGGTTCCAAGCAATGGGAGAAATAATGTTTGGCAGATCTAGAGGTCAACGAAGAGTAAATATCTTAGTTTTACATTCGTTAAGGTTGATTTTTATACACCAATTTTTAAATAATTTTTTCTACGATCGTGTCACAATGACAACTTTTTGCACAGTTTCTAGTGTCTTAATATTAGCGTTCGAATTACGTATTTTTAACACGTTACCATTGGAGGCATGTTTTAATAATTTATTAAAACACGCTTTGCCGTAAGTTTGAATGTCAACAGCCGTTAGGCCAATTATAGACGTCGCTGTACATTTTATGAGAACTTCCAACCCCACTAACGACTGTCATAATATTATTATGACATCCGCGACCAACTATTTTCGTGGCAGCCGTACCACGAGGCGCCGAGAGAAGCAGCCGTGAAACTCCCATCCAAGTTCTGACCAGAAAGAGCGTTGCTTAACTCTACTGATCGTACGTAGGCGCTTGTTCAAGCTATACCACCCGAAACCTTATATTAAACAGTGTGGGGCTTAATATGGACCCCTGAAGGGCACCAGCAGAGATTGAATTGATTTTTCGTTTAGAAATGATTTGCAATATTTTTATTTTATTTTGAAGAGTAATATATCTAACCAGGTCAGATCAAATACCTGCGCCACGTCGACAAGAGCGATTAGCACTTCTTGTTTTCGTATCCTCGTTCTATAGCTTCGCTAAGTCGCTGTATTCGGCGATAGGTGGAATGGGCATTCTTGAAACCAAATTGAAATGTTGGTAAAATACTATTTTCTTCTGTGAAGCGATATTCCGTAGCTAGTTCTAAAAATTTGGATATATTAGGCAAGTTGTTAATAGGCCTACAGTCGGTTGGGTATTTCATGTGGTGTACCTGGCTTCGGCATTATTAGAATTATTGTTTGCTTCCACATTCTTATGCAAGCGTTAAATATAGCTACTAATGGGCAGACGGATTTATTTGGTAATTTTTTAGAAGTAACTTAGGTATCATATCTGTAGTATGCACTCTAAACACACAGACGTGCGAAAGGTTACATAACACACTTGCATCACAAGTCAACTACTTTGCGTTATAGACGGGAAATCTTCGGAGAGCAATTATATTCTTTAAATTTAGTAATAATAATAATTTAACACGTGAAAGTGACTGTTAGTAGTTTATAACACTAACAGTCAGTCTTATAAAGGCCACTAATCTGATGTTAACTTTAATTCGCTGTTAAAATAAGCAAAAGCGCATCAAAATTTGTTTACTAATGAATAAAATGTCATAAGCACTAACGTTTTGATGCGCTTTTGTTTATTTTAACAGCGAATTAAAGTTAACGTCAGATTAGTGGCCTTTATAAGACCGGCGCGGCAGTAAAACAATTACAATGAAATGGCGAGAATGATTCAGAATCACTCTGAATAAAAAGGTCGAAACGGCATACCTTTATATGGAGCCGTAGAATGTATTTATAACAATGAGTTTCAGTTTAAATTAAATTGTTTTTACTGTACGTTAAGGGCAAGGTCTAAGCACGCGGAGTACCAGGTACCTGAAACGTCGACTGTTATGGTCACGTGTTCAAAGCTCTTCTAGAATTTTGTACAACTATATATAAACACTACAAATAAATGCATACTTATGGGCATGCCATTAAAACATTCACTTTTCATCAATTCATGTTTAATTTTGTTTATAGAAACATTAACTCTGTTCAATAAATTGAGATTAATATATACAGGGTGACCCAAAAAGAATGGGACACCGATTAGTCATAGATTCCTTACGTTATAATAATTCGATTAAACCTAGTACAATGTCCCTTCAGTGAGTAGTTCTAAGGGCCTTGAAGTTAATTTTTTTATTTTTTATTTTTATGTTAATTTCCACAAATGTAGAGACATCGATTTGAATTTTGCTATACATGCTTACTATTATGTAGTGCACTAACAAATTTCTTTTCATAAATTAGACTTGAGTGAAAGAGGCACTTTACCTATCAACGAAAACTTTTTTAACTCTAACTTTGATATCTGTAACATTTTTGAAATTTTAGGTTATTATCTGAAAGAGAATTAAAAAACACAAAAATAATGTACTCTTATCTCTTAAGCCTATAAGCAACCGTTTATATTAAAATGCCCATCAAATGGTTTTGTCATTAAGACGTGGAATTATCAAGTAGCCGTGATCACAAAAACAATGGTCATCTAGTAAACAACAATGATAAATCAATTAATGACATTAGTGACATAAGAATTTGTTCTTTTTGTTTAAGAAAATGCCGCTACATAACGAATTCTCCAATACTGAAAAGTTCGTTATGTCGCAGCATTTTTGTAAGACCAAAAGACAAAAAACTGATATCACCAACGTCATTAGTTGATTTCTTGTTGTTGTTTACTAGATCACAACACACTACCCATTGTTTTTGTGATCATGGCTACTTGCTAACTGCACGTCTTAAAGACAACTGAAAACCTTTGATAGGCATTTTAAGGTAAACGGTCGCTCTTACGCTTATGAACTAAGAGTACATTATTTTTGTGTATTTTAATTCTCTTTCAGATAGTAACCTAAAATTTTAAAAAAATGTTACAGATAACAAAGTTAGAGCTAAAAACGTTTTGAAAGATGGGTATAGTGCCCCTTACAGTCCAGTCTAGTTTTTGAAATGTTTCATATTAGTGCAGCACATAATAGTAAGGATGTATATCAAAATTTAAATAGATATCTCTACATTTGTGGAAATTAACATAAAAATAAAAAATAAAAAATTGAACTTCAAGGCCCTATAACTTCTTACTGAAAGAACCTTGTACTAAGGTATATTAGGTTTAATCGATTTATTACGACGTAAGGAATCTATGACTAATCGGCGTCCCATTCTTTATGGGACACCCTGTATATAAAATGCTTGTTCATCATGATCATCAAAACTTTTCAAGTTATGGGTTAGGCCTCAATAGACCTGTTCCAAGATTCAAAATTAGTCTACTCATCGTTTTTCTGGCCTACCACAACTTCTTCTGCCTCTTGGTTGATAGCGGATGGCTTGCTTGGATCTTTCGACGTGGTCTTTCCACCGTTGTTGAAAATCGTCAATATCTCATTTGTGCTGCCTCTATCCGTTTTCTGTCTCTTTGTTTTAGTATCCAGGCTTTATTTCCGCATTTTAGTATTGCCCTGCAGTTATATTATGTATAAGCCGTTCACGATCTTTTTGGGTCAGGTGAGGCTATGACCATCTAGTAATTTTGTTGGCAGCACCTCTGTTGCAACTAAACTCCCTCATGGATATTGACACTTTTTGTATTAGGTTAGGTTGTTTTCAGTTTAAGGTTATATTTTATGAATAGCTACATTGTTGCCGGATATTCTCTAGTCTCCACATCCACTCGCGTTCTTTTAAATTTGGTCTGTTCTTTTTAAATTGGAAGTAGGATCTTTTAATGCAAATTTTTAGTTGTAACAAAATTATTTTGGGCAGTTTTTCTTTTACTTTAACGGAAATTAACATGATTTTTCACATTTGATAAATTATTTATTTTCTTACGAATATTAAAAAGATTAATCTGGCAATGTGGTGGCAAGAAAATGTCGAACTGACACTGACAGAAAAAAAAGTTGCATCCGCTACATCACCGAATCAGTTAGTCCAACATGAAAAGAAAAAATCATAGCCAACCCTGTCCCAAAAAGGTCGTGAACGGTTTATAGTCTTAGTTTCGCAGCTATAGACAAGTGTTTTCCGAAATATCTGCGAATTATACCATTAATGTTATTGTAAGATGTTCGTTTCTGTTCTATATATTATTTTCTACCCTTGGCTATTTTATTTCCTAGATAGTTAAAACAACTTACTTGCTCTATTGGTTTTCCAACCATTATAATTGTCACTTTTCTGGTCTCTTTTCCCTGCATCGCCATTGCTTCTGTTTTTTTAGTTGATATAGTCAAATAGTACGTTGAGCTTGTTCTTAATAAGATATGTGCTGCTGTTTGTAAATCGTACTTGTTGTCCTTAATTAAAACTTGATCAACTGCATAAAGGATTGTCTCAATTGTCGTTCCGACGTTGAGTACTATGCCTCTGGGTTCCGATGATTTAAATTCTTTTATGACTTTGTTGATACACTAAAAGACAAAAAAAGTGGCAACTTAATTTATTCATAATTTTGAAACAGTCATATTATACAATAATGCAGTAACAATAAAACAGTAATGTTACAGTGTCTAACACTATTTCAAACGAATGAAAATATTAAGTGTACCACTGTTTTTGTCTTTTAGTGTATATAAATTGAATAATAGTGGTGATAAACCACATCCTTGACAGGCGTCTCTGGATGTTTCAATTGCAGATCTTATCATACGCTTGTTTGTAGTCTATGAACAGAAAGAAGGTAAGCAGATTGAACTCTTTTCGTTTGTCCATTGTTTGTTTGGCTGTGAATACTGCATCGGTGCAGCTTCGTCCTTTCCTGAAATCCTGTTGTTCTTCTAATAGATAGTTATCGACTTGCTGTAGTTTACTTCTTATTTTTGTTCTTATTTTGAATTTACGTTAAAAGCCCTTACTGTGCTAAATCCAGATTCAAACCTTGTTCCAACATTTTACAGAAAAGTCGCTTCAATGCCTAAAACCTGTCTTCAAAGTTAAAGTCAGTTTGAATTCGCAGTTATCGAATGTTGGTAAATTTTGTCAATATTTCAATAACATGAACTCAACATTTCGACTACTTTTATAGGGGCCTCATCAGGAGTGAGACGTAAAAAAATACGGTCGTCGAGTTCTTGTATCTTAACAAGGTTCGCATAATGACAATAGCCTTCGAAATAATCGCAATAACCTTTACGTAGAGAACATATCATAGAAAGTCTGCAGACTTCGACATAACAGTGAGTTACCTAACTTAACTTTTTTGCTTCTAATAAAGCCCCTATGAAAGTGGGGAACGGTTCCGTTTCTCTTTATCAACAATGACACGGTCCAATCGCGGAAATAATTCGTCACATAATTGAAGATCAAACTAGTGCGTTGTCTTATATTTCGCGTTCTCACATATGCCAGTGAAACAAAACAAAAAGACTTCTCGATGTTACAAAGATGTTTTACTGGAGAATGTTTATAGTTTCATGAACCGAAGATCGATCAAACCAATCCAGTGAGATACCTACAATTCAAGACTCCGAATTACTTTGACCATGTCACGTGAAGAGGATCCGATAATGTGGAGAAAATGATTAATTAGAGAAAAAAGGAATTTACCCAAAAGGTATATCTCCAACATGTCAAGCAGATCAACTGGGCAAGACATGGGACAGGCCTACCTATTTTCATACCCAAAACTTAGAATAGAGAAAAATGAAATAATGCAGTTACAGCAATATAGCAGCTGCCCGCAAGAGCGTAATCAATTATTGATTTACTGTGAAGAACATTAACACATGTTATTTCTACAGGTTTAAAATAATAAGTATGTGGACGAATAGGGAATAGGCCAATACCACTTAAAGAACACAGGCCTCAGCTTTCTGACGCCACGAACTCGTGACCGTGTTGTCAGCTAAATAAACTTACGAGAACTATGGGTACAGATGTTAGTTACATGTTATCAATTATAATTGAGTTTTTTAATCGACAAGTCACTGAGCGCTTTCGTTAGTGTTTGGTGGTGTGCTTGTGAGTGATTTACCATCAGTATTGCACCAATAAACACCTTTTCTTATGTTGCCCATGCAGCATATACATTATACAGAAGAAGCAGAGCATTTAGATCTCGACGATCTTGTAAATGATTACGTGAGTGGATATCCACTAGAATGGCTGTTTTTTGGTATAGGTTCCTAAATGACAGTTTTTAAAATAAATTTATTTTTTTGTTTGTTTTTCTAATTTCCAATTATATTTTGTTTTATGAAAATGATTTTGCTTTGCATTTCTTTCTGACTTGCATGTAAGGAGGACGACCTATATCGATTTAAAAAAACAGCGAAATAGTTTAACATGCCAATATCAGCAGAGTAGACCGCATCAATGGTTATATTGGGATATCCTCAAATGTAAATTGGCAGCAAAAAACCAACTCACCAAACAAAACATGCGATGCTTATCTGGGAGTTGAAATATCCCACTGTAAAAATCTACACCAAAAGGTGCAAACCCAAGCAAATAAAGCCTCAAGAATACGGGCTATCTAGAGGAATAAATATATGCCCAAAGAAAGAAAAATCCGCATATACAAAACCGTCGTGAGACCAGTGCTAGCGTAAGCAGCGGAGACCCCAGCAGAAACCCAAATCAAAGAAAGTACAGAGTACTACAGAAATGAAAACGATAAGAACTACTCGGTGAGTAAGTTTAAAAAATCAAGTGAGAGGAGTGAGACGAACTGACAGTACAAGATGTGGTAAGGTTTGCAAGAGAGAGAAGCCGACATTGAACGAATCATGTTGATAGAATGGAGAAAGGTGGCTGGGCTATTTTAGGTGGTCGACCAGAGAATCTTATTGTGTTTGGTCGACCACCTAAAATATGGCACGAAAGTTGGACCTCCGCACCTCAAGAAGCTTAACAAAACTGAAAAAACAAGAAAAGGTTTTAAAATAACGAAGAAAATGTTTTTATAAAATAGTAGTTTTTAAATAACGAGTGCCTAAAATATACTACTATAACAGTAGCCTAGAACAAATCAACAATTCAAAAATATTATAACGCGTATTAATGGATCAAGTTATAAGAGAAGTATCTATACAACTTTATTGAAAATAGGATGCCCATCTAAAAACCTCCACTCTCCCTAGAGACGAAAAAGGCTGAGGAGGAGGAGAATAAGTAGAGGGAAGACTAGCTATTGCAGGTGGCTTGCAGTAAGTAGTCCGAAGCCAGCGAGTTTCCTCCAGGACAAATTCACGCACGTTACCACGTCCCAGGGGCCGCCAAAGTGGACCCAGCGCAAGATTGACAATTTACAGAATATGGCGTGGTGTAAGGATCAGGCTAAGAAATGCTTCGGGCTTTTACAATTGAACAGTCGATTAATAAAGGAATTGGGCCCATGTCGTTACTCACAACAAATAAAACAAACCTAGCTAGAAAAATAAATCAACACCTACCTTGTAAGCTTTGCTGCATACCTCAGTCTAAACGTAGTAATGCTAGCAACAACAAATACAAACAGTAACAGTCAAAAGAATATTTAATATCCAGTACAAACAAATCAAGGTTGGCTTCACCCAACTTACACACACATATAATTGTATATCGGAACAAAACATACAAAACAACATAAAAAACTTCAAAATCGAAGTAGCATTTCAGAACTCGTTAGTTATAGCTTAAATTACAACTTCAGGATAACATCTGTTCAATCTCAAATGGCATATAACGGCAAGGGCACTATCTGAGATATAGTATACACCTTATTTCAGCAATTTCGAATTATTTAAATACTCGCACTTTTGCCATAATATCAATTGAGCCAAAGATTGATTTGACACACTCAGTTTGAGTTGCTAAGATCTTAGTAAGAACTGACATAAGTTTGCCGCATCATGCCTTTGTCGATAAAAACAGAGCTAATAATGGCATGTACTTACTTAATGATAATGTCCAGCGATCGGCAGGGGAGTTATGTTCGTTGCATTTTTCTATGAAGACTCAAAGCCAAGTGACTGCACGGTTCTCAGAAGCCCAAGGTCGGCGCTCGAAAAAAGAACTGGCATCAAAAAGAAGAAAATTTCTGTCCACGTACAGGCGCGAATTCGAGAAACTGGTTAGCTCAAGGAAGAGCCAAAACGTTAGCTCCGGGGTGCTGAATTTAAGCCTTCGTGAGACTCCAAATAGCTGCTTGATCTGTGAGCCAATACTAACGGTTTCTATCCCAAACTAGCGCATACTAAACGCTTAAATATTGAAAAATTAGAAAACGAAACTATGCACGCAAAAGAATTCTTACCGATGATGTTCACGGCCTAATTTAGAAGACGCTTCGCAGCGATTTCGAAATTAATACTCAAATAATAAAATTAGAAGAAGCGCTCTTACCAACGCTGGAAGTGCGCCCGAGAACAATGCTACAAGCGGCTTTGCTTGCTTGGAAACCAGAACGCTTCTCAAAAAATCAATACTATACCAGCTATTGCACTGTTTTCATAGCCAACGCGGATCGAAAATCGACGACAAGTTCAGACGCAAAAAAGTGCAGGTGTTTATCACTCCGCACACACTCTTGCTGCGATTAGCTTGAATTTTCTTGCTACAAAAATATAGCTAGGTACAAGGTCGTCCAAAAGTCGGCGTTAAATGCATTAACGCGCTTTTGAAATAAAATTGAAACGAGGCGTTACAGGGAGACCCCGAGACAGTCGAAGTTTAACAATATATGTTTGGCATCGTACGACCTAACTAACCCAGCCACATTTAACCGTTTAGTCCCAGAAACGCACGTTCCGATGAATTACAGAGTGTAGAGTCAAGAGAATCTACAGTCACCTTATGGTAACAGTCTGGACATATGAAATGTTACTTATGTAAAGGACACAAAATGACCGACTCCAGTAGCGGGTCAAAACCAATTGCGGTGTTGGGAATTACTAATATTTCAACTAAATGTACAGTAGAAGTTAATAGATACATGATTGAATAATAAAACAAGCAATGTCGTATAAATAAGAAATTATCAATTTTATTTATAGTTGAATAATATTTAATTTACAAAATGTAGACATCGCGAAACTAATAAACTACTATAATACACTTAAAACTACTTTTGATACTGGCCGATTCAAATTTCAGATTCTGTAAACGCCTTCTCAGTGTTCTTGCTAATGGTAGAGGAATTAGATTTTGTTAACATTTTTAAAACCCATTCGTACCAAACAGAAATGTTTACTTTAAGACAATCGTCACTCCTATATTACTCCACTTCATAAGTTTGATGTTAAGCATATATTCTGATTTTTTATATTTCTGTTCTCGTTTCAGTTTCCAAATTACCCTTTTGGACTTTAGATTTTGAATTAGTAGTTTTTACAATCTTTATTACCTTTTCTAACTTTTCCTTCAAATTTATAATTTCTTGTTCCAGCGTCAAACGAGAATCTATCTCAGTCGGAATGCATTCGGCTGAAAGCCATCAACACATACTCATATTAACATGTAAATGGCCTAATGTGTTTAAATAGAATTGCCAAATGACACCAGGACACAAAATTGTGCCAACCAATAGAAATTGTGGCCACGTATGGCCAAATAAAGCAACTGGCGAATGTTCTTCGGCGTTCATACCAAGGGCTACCAAAAATATACCAAGTATCGTGGGTTGCAGCCTTGTCTAGCTTGAGTTCTGCAGCATCTCTTCGAATGCATTTTATTTTCTCGTTTAACATTGTACATAAGACTATATGAGTAATCCCAATTTAATAAAACCTGCAGAATTTGTATAGCAATAGATAGTTTATATTTAATGTGCACTTCGTCTATATACTTGAATATGAGTAGACCCCTGGAGTTCTAAAACCCTAAATTAAAAACTAAATTAAGTAAATGAGCAAAAGCAATTAAGGAAAAATTATCCAGAGTGTTCAGTATTTTATGTGCTCATTACACTGGTACCGCATCTAATACACAAGTTTAACTAATTTCTAATCGATTCGTAGTCTGCCATTTGATAACATTCCTGATTCTTGTTTTTGTACTTATTTGAGGCTGGCCAGCCTAGGTGTAGTTGAACACTGGTTATTAGGACTAGGTAATAACGATGCCTAATAGTTTCATTTTTGATTTGTTGATGAAATTATCATCGCTGGTTATTAGAAGATCGAGGATAGATGATCTGGGATCTTCTGTATATCTTGTCATTTCTTCAACCAGTTAGTCAAGATTTGCACCATGGTACGTTTCAAAAAATTCCTGCAACGCTATTGTTTGTGTTTGACCATATTAGTTTTGGGTAGTTAAAATTACTCATAATAACTAGGTACTCTATCGTTGATATTTTTACTTTTCAAATGTTAAATAAAGCAGCGTCCACATCTGTAATTCCCGCATACGGTGTCGAAGACCTGTAGATACCACCTAAAATAAATTGGAACTTCAGCCATTTAATGTTTAAAGAAATTGATGTCAAACTATCTTTACTGTGTGTTAGTGAAAAAAAAAACCCAAATTTATGAAATAAAAATTCACTTAAAATGTTACTACATAATTTAGGTTTTTGTGTGAAAAACATTACTATGACCGCCAAAAAGTAGAATTTGTTTAATCTCTGAGTGTTCAATAATTTTTGCTTGTCTAAAAACTTATTTAGGCCCCATCAGATATACCGAGTGATTTTTATTTAGTTAGAAAAGTGCGTTTTTCGACATTATCAAAATCCAAAGGTGTTATTTTTGGAAATTAAGCAAAATTTCGATGAGATTTTTTATCGTGTTGTAGTTTTAGGTAACTAAACAATATCAAGGCCAGAAAACAACTTTTCTTCTTTAACTTCCCCTAAAATTGAGTACTTCAACTTTTGGAATATTTTCAAAATATTCAGAAACCTACACTTAATTTCAAAATTCAAATGTTTGGGTGAAAAATTAAAAAAAACAGGGAGCATGTTAATTATTCTTGTAACTTTTTTTATTGTTGACCGAAAAGTAATATTTTTCCATAATTTTTACGTGTTTGATGCAAGTATCTTTTTCAAAGAGAATGGGACACGTCACAATTTGATTTGTGTTTTATTTTGACATTTTGATTTCTTTAAATTATACAAAAATATATATTGCTTTCGTATTAGAAAAAATTATTAGTGTTAGTTGTTGAAATAATTTTATATTTTGATTAAATATTACTTTTGATGGTTATAACAATTATTATTTAATTATACTAAACATTTTACAAAATAGAATTGCTTTAATTATTTTAAAGCATTTTTTGCAACAAAAAATACTAATTTAACAAATTTGTTTGTCTAAAATTTAGAATTTTTCAACTTTCTGATTTCTCTGATCAAAATAAACGTTTTTTTTCAATTTGATGCCAACTTGTTAGCTATCACTGTGTATTAATACTAATATTAAAAGATTGCTAACTACGATGATTTTGTTCACTCAAGAGTGAAAATGGAAAACCAAGGTTTTCAGACACTTGCAATCTTACATTAATCAATTTATCATAATTAAATTACTTGTGTAATATATTGAGAGAAATTCTGTTCGTGTAATTACTATTATGTGTGACTATAAAAGAGACTCAAATTTAATTTACGTATTGAACTGCACCCAATTTGGCTACCCAGCCCTCAAATTAACAAACGCGTCTGGAAATAAAGGAGCTAGAAATATATACTGGGAAACTTGAGCAGAGATAATGAATTTATAAAAATCCAAATGAAATCGTATACTCGCTGAAGCATAAAAATGCTAATATAAATGAGCAGTAAATAATTGAAGTGTAAAAGAAAAATCATCAAAAATCAGTAACATAAATTTTTAATTGGTGCTACTTGCTGAAAAAGCTAATAAACAACAGGCCGGCACAATTAAATTTTGTTTTAAAGTTTTAACGAGCTCGTTTATTGACTCGTGCATTAACTCATCTACAAATGTATTCGCATTTCACTTTTCCTTTATTTTCACACAGTCGAAGGAAGCATTAATTAAAATTTTTTCCTAATTGGCATCCATCGCCCCACACTCTGAAGCCTTACGCGATTATTAATGAAAGGCTGCAAAACGCGATTTCAAATAGATTAGCGCTAAATTGATAATAAAGTGTAAGAAAATTACTGCATTTACATGCAGATGTCGAGGTGAACTGAAAATACAAATTGCTCCCTAAAATATTCCCATAACTCTTGAACGCTGACGACGTTTCCGAACCCACACAAGACGGAAACTAATTATATTTGAGGATATTCTAAACATTTTCTGAAATACATCGCTTGACAAGCCTATTTGTAAGTGGATTTTTTAAAGGTGCCTTTTAACTACCAGTAATTAATGATGCAAAACTATATTTAAAACACTAATTAAAATTTTTAACATTCTGTAAGTGAATTGTGACCGAGTGTATTAATTTTGCTTGACGTCCCATTTGGTGTTGTCAACTGCTTGCCCCAAAAAACAGCTTAGACACTAATTTCCACGTGTGCATATTAAGTTCCCCACCTTAGCTGAGATGAACGTTAGAAATAATATCCAGTTTCGTGTTAAGATAAACTTATGGGATGTATAAATGTGTAATTATGGATAAGAATGCTTTAGCTTAACACGACATTGTGTCTGCTTTAGTTAGCAATAGAGTGAGATCTTGGTTACATGTAAATATTAGAAAATAGACTCTCCGTTGAATTAGAAATTTGAGTAAATTAAAGCCATTATAAAGTGTGATCTTTTGGTGTTGCAATTAAAAGGACTTACGTAGCCACATGATAGCCAACCTATAGTTACATAACCTCAATATCGAATGTAACGTCAAAACATAATCTCAAACTTCTACTAAATCGGAATATCTAAAAAACAGCATGCATAACATTAAAGTCATGTATCAAATAGAGACATTTAAATTTAACGAAACTAAAAACCAAAATGAATAAATAAAAGTAACAGTTGTTTACATAAATTGTTTAAAATGTTCATCGCCGTTGTGAATGTGTAACCGACCACTTCTTTTAGTTAAAGGCATTTTGTAGAGGGTTTACTAAATTATTTAATTCTGTTGGAAATTTATATGTCAACGTGACCTAGAATTCAGTGCGAATCTGTGCTTCAAATTGAAATTTATTGAAAATATAATTATAACAACAATAAATAATGTAAGGTAGATAATAATAATAATACATTATTAATAAATTTAAAAAATTAAAAATACACCAATACACCGGTTAAGCAAAGCTTGAGTTTGGCAGTAGGATTTATTATTGAAGCATTGATTAGGTATTGCCTTTGCATCACTACGGATACATATAGACGAGATACAGATAGTCTAATCTAACCTAACCCGCAAATTTACCTTTAGATACAATTTTTTTTAAATTCAAGCGGCAATCTATTATGTAGGTCTATGCCAGTATATAAAGAGTGTCTTTGAGAAATGGTTCTGTCAAACTTGGGGATAACAATATTCAAATTAGTTTTAGCTCTTGGTTTATGTCTATGTGAAATTTCATTTTTAATATTACTATGAGAATGTACAAATATTAAGGACACTTTGGAATATAGCTGCTTGATTGTCATAGCGCCCGTATCTTTAAATAAACTGTTAGGTGGATATCTGCTGTTCTTGTTGTATAGTATTTTTAACAAATATTTTTGTGTTATTTTCAAAGAATTAAGAGAAGCTTGATATAAACCTCTCCAACCTATAATACCATATTGTAGTAGGGACTGTACAATGGCATCGTAAACAATTTTTTTGTTTTTTGTTGATAATATTGTTCAAACTTATGTTTGACCATGGACCAGACAGATTAACAAAACTGTGTAAAACTAAGTGGAATCATGTAAACACAAAAGTGCGTGTAATTAGGATTCAAAAATTAGTTCAACGTGTGCTAGATAAGTTGTTTGTAAACAAGGCTCGGCACTTTGCATCAAGTTACTGGTTCAAGTTGCAATTACTATATAAACCGTTTCGCAAACCTTTGCGTTATGGGACTTGCACTGGGTCATATTGCGACCACTTTGTATAATTACGCTACATTAATTGATACTATTGTGTTTTTTGTCTATGTTAATAGAAGGTTGAAAAAACACGACACACATTCAATCATATATAAGGTTCTGTATTTATTATTTAATTCAATATATTTTTAACCATTGAAGTATGTTCATTTGTAACGAGAGACGTAGGCTAAAATTGACTTTAAAGGGATAGTAAGGCCTTTAAAGACAATTTTAGCCATCCCCCGTTACATCTTATCGCAACCAAAAAGTTCCATCTCTTGTCAGCAAACAACCTGGTTCTACAATATTATAAAGTTGATGTTCCAAGATGCGAATTGGACGAGTGCAAGAATAATTCCGTAACTACGCAAATCGAAGGCTTGTACAAATTGAACCAGCGTCGCGGAAACAAATATGTTACTTAACATCTTAAATTTATAGATAATTTTTCTTAATTTATTATTTAACTCTTCTACGTGGTTGGACAATTACAATATTTAGTTTATTTACAATTTTTATTTTACTACATGCACATATTTCATTATTTAAATTGTGGAAGTGCTCTGCATGTATGTTGATGACTTAAAGTAGGTTGCGACTTTTCTTGTAAAGTATATAACATTGCTTTAGTTTTTTTAATGTTAAGTGATAAAAGATCGGTGTCTAATACATTTTTAATGGTGGTCATATCCGATTCGACGTATTTAATAGCAGTACTCCATGTACCTCCGTAAGTAACCATCGCAGTGTCATCGGCAAATGAAAAAAAATTACCATTGACTGCAGTATTGAGTAGTTCATTAATATACATTAAAAACAGGGTTGGTTCCAGAACAGTACCCTGCGACACTCCAAATTTTATTTCGCATGCTTCACTAATTTTGTTTCTTATTTTTACACTTTGTTGTCTGTTTAACTTATAAGATTTGATAAGATCTAGTGCTGAACCACGAATACCACATCTCTCCAGTTTCTCGTAAAGATTAACATAGGAAACCGTATCAAGCGCTTTCGCCAAATCTAAGTACACAGCCACGACTTTTAAGTTTTATTATCAAGTGATGTAATTATTTCATTAAAAACGTTAAAAATGGTATCATCTGTACTTCTACTTTCTCTGAATTAGAATTGGTTTTGAGATAGTACCTCATGCTTATTAAAAAAATTAACTACCCTGGTTTTAATACATATATACGTATATTTGTTAGTGAAAATTTGTCTATAATTTGTGGAATTTTTTATCCCTACTTTTATATACAGGTACAACAGTGCCCTGTTTAAAACCTGTTGGAAATGCTGCAGTAGTGAAAGCTAAATTATATACAAAGATTAAGGGTTTTACAATAGAATTGCGTAATATTTTGATATTTTTGCTTGCTAAGTCATCCGGACCTGAAGCACAAGTATCTTTTAACGGTAAAATATGATTTTTGATTTCATTTTCAGCAATGGGAATAAGAAATAGTTATTAAATACATTAGCTATGCTTATTGGATCACTTACAGCATTCCCGTCAACATCTACTATAGATTTAATTTCATTTACTGAAGTCTTGCTTTTATCAATAATATCGTGAATAAGTTTCCAAGTTTTTTTTCATATCATGAGATGATTGGTTTAGCTGTTGCTGATAATAATTTTTTTTGTTTGCCTTATTATACAGGGTGCCCATTTTAAAACTTCGAGCTTGAAGTTCTGTAAATAGGCAATTCACAGTGCAGATGCAAGGTGACAATAATTTTAAAACAAAAGATTTGCTATAATTAAGATAAGAGCAATCGTATTTCAGTATACTCTTGATCGTTTAATTTAAAGTCAGATGTGTATTGGATTGTATCTTGCCTATTTATAAAATTCAGGTTCGGAGTTTTAAAATGGGCACCTTGTATTATTTAACCGATTTCTATAATTTTTATAATAGTTTTTAAGGTTTTCGTTGTTGTTATTATTTTTTGTCATTATTTTTGTTAGTTTGTCACTATACCGAATAAAATTGATAATACTGTGAGTGATCCAAGGTTTTATTTTTCAAAATTTTGAATTAACTTTTTTTCCGTTGCAGTAGTAGAGTGCTATATGTGTTTTTAGTGCAGCCATACATTTTTCCAGTGCCTCATTTACATTATTGGAATTATGTATATTGCTATGGTATATAGAGGCCATGTATTACATTAAATACAGTTATTTATTTACATGAATCAAAAATGAAAAGTTCCATACAGTAATTATACTGAAACGATAAGATGTGGAAAATTATGATAATGATTGCTTATTTAATTGAATAATAATTGAAACTCAAAGATTCAAAGTACATTTTAAAAGAAAGTTATTTCAAAATGAGTACGACTTGATGATGGTAACAAAAATTAACAATAAATACAAAGTTGAATGTTGCATATGACAGAATAAAATTCTATTTGTAATAATTTATAAAGTGAGCACCATTCAAATTGATTTATAACATGTAGGAGGCAGGAATAATGGTAGTCTAGGATGGCAATAAAAAATTGGGATGATTATTAGAATAACAACTTAAAAAAACTACGAAAAATTTGATAAAATGGATATAAAAATTTTGTAATTGTGTAAATACATAATAAAACCCATTAAAATAACGAAGAATTTTAATAAAACGTAAAGGGGTATGTTGGTTGTACATTACAAATAAAATAAATAGTCCAAGGCAAGATTTTTGGAATATCAAATACAATTAAAAACTGGGATTGAAGAAAGCAGAACCAATTGGGTGTGTAGCAGAGATCCAGTACATTGCAGGGAAGGTGCCATTGTGTGAGCTGAGAGGGGCGCTGGTCTGGGACCGTACAGGAGTTTTGGTCTGTTGCGGATTGTATGAACTTGGAGGCTACAATTTGTCAATTAGATATGGATACATTGTTAGATGGTGGAGATACAATAAATACTTAGACGTGCTGGAGATGCTGTCAATGGTTGGAGGACGAAGCCGTCTATAGGGCTGCAAAAGGTATCGCATTTTTGTTGGAGTTTGAAAGTGTCAGTGCAAAGTAAGTGGTAAAGTTGAAGGTATCTGAATAAAAAAGGTGATTAATTAATACTAAGAAAGAGACATTATAAAAGTAAAGTACTTACCCAAATTACAGGGATGATGCTGTCAGTTTGACGTTTAATTCAAAATTTAATGACAGAATTATTTTAAATAATATATGCAAATTTGCATCTAAATATCATACAGTCAAAACCATTGTAAAGGATTTTATTTATGTCATATTTATTGAAAAGTGTCATTAAACACTGCTTGGAAATAATTGTTGACAGCAAGTGACATTCAGTAATTGCAGCAACAAACAACTAACTAGATTTTGGCGAACCACACCCTGATGAAAAGGAGTACTCATGTATTTTGAAATATAATTCAATTTAAAGTTATAATAAAGTTAAAAGTTTCAATACTTGAATTAAATATCCACTGCATAATAATATATATAGTCCCAAGATTCAATATTAATTCTATTACCAAGTTTGTCATATTCAATGGTTTTATGTACGATTTTGCTTTTTCCTAACAGTTTTGAATTAGTGTTTAGAAAATGAATATCACCAAATACAAACAGTGATCTGTGAAGTCCGATTTCATTACAAATACGGTAAGTTCTTTAATATTTATTTCAGAGTATTTTGCAAATTTATCATCCAAACACGTTTCAGAATATTTATTTACTTTAGTAGGAAGATTTGAATATGCAATAAAATCATATTCATTCAGTATATTTAGATAATCATTTTTTTCCATTAGAGTTTGCTATATCAGCGATGTCAATATTTACATCACCTAGAAAGAATTCAAGTTGTTTATTGCATGTAACTGATAAAAATTCTGTTAAGAAATTTAAATAATTGTCAATATTTGAAGCATAGGGCCTATAAATAATTAGCTGTGATACCAAAAGATACATTTTCATAAGTGCAGTCGAATCTAATAAAACTGTAATCATTAATTTTTATTATCTGCATATCGTGTTCGAACTTCTCGTGAATGTATACTATGGTTCCATCATTTGGTTAAAATGCGAATTATTACAATAGATTTTGTAATTACAAATTTGAATATCATTTAAGTCACCTACATTCCATGTTTCTGAGAGAATAATTGCATCAAATGCAATATTTGTATCTTGCAGAATAATTAATAACTCCTCAAAATTTTTATTGTACTTCTTATGTTAAAATGGCAAATCCTGATTTGTTCCGCTTGCGGGCCAGTACACCACCTTAATTCTTCTATATTATCAACATATTTTTTTCACAATATCTGTAACCGTCTAGATGTTCCGTATCCACGTAAAAGACAATAAAGAAAACAAACAATCACCAAGGTATAGATGTGATTAAGTATTTTCTTGTTTTACCAAATTAAGTAACTTTTAATTTAAATTTGGGTAGAAATATAAGCTAAAAGCAATTAGTGTACACGTGCAAGTTGTTCTATTTTTTTATAGTAGGTACAGTCGTGTGCAAATAAATCTGGGACAGTGTTTTTTTCACATTCAGATTCAGTTAAGAATTTGAAGAATAGTTCCATGGATTTCCTCTTATCAGAGAGAGTTACGGGTTTCAGTACCTGTTAAAGTTTAATGTAAGTCTTTCTGATAGCAGGAAATCCATGGAGATATTCTTCAATTCTTAACTGAATCTGCATGTGAAAAAAACACTGTCCCAGATTTATTTGCACACGACTGTACATAAATTTAAATAACTACATAAAAGAACATTTTAAATTTTTGCCGAATTAATCTCTTAAATAATAAGAATCTATAAAAACTAAAAAGTGTCATTCATTAAACTTAAATGTTTTACTATGTAGTTAGTATATTGATTTTAGATTATCACATGGTTGGTAATAATACATAATAATCAAAAGAAACAGTAAATCGTAATCGGCGTCAATTGAATCAATAATTGAGATAACATATAAAACCATATCGCGTATACATATTATATGTAAATGTAAATGTGCTTACGAAGATATTTTTTACAGATCGTCCATACACTGTAACGAAAACTTTTTTCCATTTTTGTTGACAATGATAACGCCGGCTTTAGACCACACGTCTTTGTATCCCTAATGGCGACAGCTCCATTTAATAATACCAGCCGGTTTCACGTTAGGTCCTCTTTGATTACCTTTTTGGTGTCTTTGAGTTTCTTTTTGTTTATAAAAACCATGTCTTGATAGCCATAGCTAGTGAATTTTATTATATTATAATATTATTATAATGTGGTCAGCTGATATAGGAACACCGGTATGGTTATTAAGCAGTTCTAACACCAAGTTTCCAACTTTTTATCTCTATTTTCGGTTACTCCAAATAGCCTTAAACTATTCCGCCTGGTGTACTGTTCTAGCGAATCCAGTTTCTTCCAATTATTTAGGTTTTCTTTCTCAAGTTTGTCAACACTAGTTTTTAGTTTTTTGTTTGTGTCAATTAATTTGTCGAATTTGTCTTCCAAGTTATTCGCTAGCGTTTTCAGAACGGCTCCATCCTTGAAATACTTCTCGATTTCACTTTTTGCACGCAGTTCTTTATATCACTTTGTTGGTTTTGTGTAAATACTACTTTTAAATATGCTAACCACAAATTAGTCACTTTAATAAACTTAATAAACTTTGTTCTTCACTTGTAAACATCAATTTGCCAAGTCACTGTATTCACCTTGAAAATGTATCTTGACTGGCTAGCCTGTAAAATTTTTACTGGCTAGCCAGTATGTGTCATACTGATGAATTTAGCTTGTCAGTTTGACATTGTGAATAAATGGTAAATTTATAGTTATTTACAAGTGAGCAACAAATAAAATATTCAACAATACAAGCAAGGTAACGGGTTTTACTGGCTCCAGAAGGTGTCCGCCAGTAAAAACCCTTTTACCAAGCTAGTAGTGTTAAATACTATTGCAGTTTTCGGACAACACTCACGTTGGCGGTGCATACTCGAGTGTTATTGCACTTGACATTGGAATTTTCATGTCACGTGCAATAAAAAGTTACTTTTAGCACTTCTATCATAAATAACTATTATTCACGCCTTAGAAACTATAACTGCTAAAATTGCACCATCTTTTCGAGTTTGTACATACATTTAGCAGCTAACCAAAAGTTTCTTTAAAACTTTTATGTAAATTAGAAAAATATTGGATACTGTGTCATGCAAGAATTTAAAGTTCCCAGCTGCGCCGCGGAAAAAAAGGTTGAGAACAACTGCCTAAAATTAATTAAGTTAAGTGTTACAAACAATTGGGACGTGAAAAATTAATACAATTGTCCACACGGTAGCTTACTAAATACTGAAATAATCCTAAAAATTATTAATGCATATACTAAATCTTTTTGATATAGAATTAATGACCTCCCATAAATTTCTATTTGTATCATTCAGTTATACATATTTTTTCTAAATTCTCTATACCGTACTTTGAATTTTCACATATTTACGAGGTTTAAAGTACAGCTGAATTACCGTCTTATAGCTTGTGCATTTTATTTGCATTCTATGTTAGTGGCGGCTTGTGATAATTGTATTTAGGGGGTTCTTGATTTTTAACAATTGCTAAGGAAAAAATAATAAATATTGACATTCCGGGGATGTTTTAATCCAAATACAGCAAGGATTTTAAGTTTTAATAGCCCAAAAGGAAACATCATATACACAGAACAAAAATTATTCGAACACATTACAAAACGTACATAAGTGTTAAAAAAATAAGTAACTAGCTTGCCACCCGTTTTAATCAAAACGAAACTCACAACGCAAAACATCAAAAATTTTAACCCCATGCTCAATTTTACTTTTACCCCCTTGTTGCCCGTTTAAGGGTTATTAAATTATTGAATCTCCATTAATAAACATTGAAAATAAAATGATTTGAATAATTAGAGGGCCTTCTACAGCTTTGCGCCTGTGGGTAGAGTCAGGTATGTTTTGTGAATGGCAGCGCTGCTCCTCATTGTTCTGCAAAACAGTTATATCGATGAGAACTAATTTATTGCCAAAACAGTGCTTGAAGCCTAAATATGTTTGTAAATAAGCCCGTATGTTTACTACGTGCGGGGTACGTGAGGGGCTATAGCGTAGTTTGCCTTCGGAGCACATTGAAAACTGCTGATCTCAATTTTGCTGCCTCAGCATATTCGCCCAAAATTGCTATATGATATTGGGCCCTCTTTCCGATCGCCTTCGTCAGCTGCCAGCCGCTCCGTGAATTGATACGACCACGTGTGTTGACACATAATTTATGTATTGTTGACATACTTCGCATATGTTGTTTTACATGTTTTAAGCGGTGTCGAATAGCTGCCTCTGGAGCTCATTACTTTAACCTTCTTACAGTAAAACAAAAGAATAGTAGTTTAAAAAAATCGAGGGAATAGATTTGCAATGCCATATATTTTTTGCACTACAATTTCAGATTATTATTATTATTATTACTTACTGCAATAAGAAATAGGCAGCGTAGCCGATAATACTTCTATCAAATATAGCAACACTACAAATGTAGCCATAAGTCCCTTCATTGTACTAATTAGTAGTGTATAAATGTGTATTTCGAAAGCTATTATGTTAATTAACTTTTCATAAAGTAATACATTTAGTAGCTTCTGTATATCTTATTCCAACAAACCTTACATCTCTGCCACACTTGGGGTTTCTTTATTAAACGATACACAGTCCTTTGTCACAACTAAAAAATGAAACAAATAGTATTAATAAGCATAAAATAACTACATTTTCTTCTTCCACTTAGAAATAAAGGTAAAATAAAATGAAGAAATAAATGTATAACATCATTTCATTTATCTCAAACAATGCAGGTTAGACACAATAACGAACCACATCTCTATAATAAAGCACAACACTACATGCCTTGTTAAGCCGGCAAAAATAACGAGGCTTCATTCAACGTTTTACTATTTTCGGATTTTTGTAAACAAACTTTCCATTACTTTTAATAGGGATATTATCACAGAAAACAATTACTTATTATGCCTATTGGTTGTGTTTTTTAAAACTACGAATACAATTACATTTCATATAATAATAAGGATGGTTCATTACTGCTTTACCGACTAGGATTTGCAGTGGCCCACACGCTCCGTTTAAACACACCCTTATTATTTCTGTGCTAATGGTCTACTGTGTAGCAGTCCTACACTTTAAATGTGGCATATGCCTCGGGCTACAGCTAGTAGAAATATAAAATACAATACCGTATCAAATATATACTGTTACAATTTTCGGCGTGCACGACTATGATCTCACCCTGTTAGCAGAGGTGTTTGCGTAGAACACCAAGTGATGACCAGCAAATGTGTCCATTCAAACTTCATATTCGTACCCGACTTGAAGCAGAAAGGCTGTTTAGGGACCTAGTTCCAAGAGCGTCAAGTAGTGGCTAGTTACCTCCTTGGAGAACGCTGTTCATTGTGTGGCCGCTTCTGGTATTTTGACTGAAGTTGCAGAGAAAGAGAGGCATTAAACAGCTGTTGCGGTGGTCATAACTGCTGAAAATTAAAAAGTACTAGTACTGTTGTGATCGTCACCTAATTAGTTGTTAAGGTAACACATAAAACAAAATACAAAACAAGTTTATTATATTGGTTTTTAAATCCGGACGTGTTTTATTTGACTTTTATGATTAAACATAAATATTGTAAGATATACCTACTCACTGAAAAGAACTATCTTATACTAAAAAGGTGATATTTTCGGCAGCTAAACACTGTCAAAATTGATAGGTTTTCAATCAATAGAACAATTGTGTTATTTTATTATTTATATTACACAGCGTTCCTAAAATTAAAAAAAAATCTGAAGTTAAATTATTAAACCAGGAGCTGTTAAAACAAAACATGATATAAAATAATATGCGGGGCTCATGCTAGCAATTGAAGAAATGTACCTTCTTCGATGGTAACAAGAAGAACACGTTTGCCAATTTGATAAGCACGAATTCCCAAAAATGTACAAAAATCAAATAGGCAACCTGCTCTAAGCACAGGCGCTTACACTGATATAATTCTAAGAAACAGCATCGTTGTATTTGGAAAGAAGAGCTGTTGAACCTACCCAAAATAACATCTGTAAACTTATAGCGGAAAACTGACACTGAAGGGGAAAAAGTATTTTCGACCATTACATATTATCCTCAAACGGTTTATCGAAAATACTAGAAACGAAACAAGTTAGTTGCCATTAACCCAGTCAAATGTTACATCAGAACTTACATTAAATGGGGTATTAAAAATTTTTGGAGGGGTGTTTTAGACCATTGCTGGGACTACAAATCCAGATTTGCAACCCTCAGAAACCTGTGCTTGCTGAATCGCAGTCGAGAAACAGCGACTTTTTCGGACTTTTCTCGGTTTTTTGTTAAAATCTCCTAAACTATGCGGTTGTTGGAAAAAATCTTTCACATCTTTTTTAAAGTAAATTAAATTTCCTACAAAATAACGTCAAAATAGTTTTTGTGAGTTGTATAGTTAACGAGATACGGCTTTTCAATGATTGACTTTTTTTTCAAAAGTGAAAATTTTAAGTTTTCTTCATGCTTCGAGTTGAGATACCGGCAAAATTCCATGTCCTATAGAAAAGTCAAAAGCATAAAAGTTGTAGGGAATTTAATAAGCTTTAGAGCTAAGGCTGGTCTTTGTATCCCAGATAGTATCGTCAGAAATGACAAAAAACGATAAAATGAAAAAATGTTTTTTTTTAGTTGAAAGTTGAGTAATATCGTTTCCTTCACCAACACCTTATTTAATATTTTTTTTCATAACATGTTTGCGAAAAATGTCCTATAACTAAGTTTAGAAAGTATTATAACCAAAATTACAACCTGTGGGTGATGGGATTTTGCCAGAAAAAATATTTAAGCAAATAATTTCATAAAAATGTATTTACATTTTAACTAACAGGTACATTTAAACCAACATTTGTGAGGCTCCGGGTATGGGATGGTATGGCATCTGGGGGACCTGGGACAGTGAAGCCGAGGGCTGGGAGATGTCTTTATCCTCACTTGAAGAACTGTCATCCTGGAATGTGGGCACATTGCGGCAGAATTTTCCCCTGCAGAAAGTAAACAAAACTGAGCCTTTTAGCCCAGCTTTGCGGCAGCTGCATCCCCCAGCGCAGCCCATCTTGCACTTGCACGAGATCAGTTGCAGAAGGGTTTGAGATGCTGGTTCAACTTCCATTGTGATTGGAGTAAGTCCCAACTCGTCCAACTTCCACCCCCAATTCGTGGGGTTTTTCTCCACCCCCAACCACTTTTGTACCTGCGAAAGAATAGAACGAAAATTCGTTATGTATCATATTTCAAAGCACACGCATGGTGTACAATGAGAGTGAAGAGAAATTTAAGAAAATAATGATGGGAAATGTACATATACCTACCTGGTGATACACACGATAAGCGTGATATTTTGCAGCATCTGTGGTTGCTGGCAAACGGGCGAGGTTGACTTTGGCTGTAGCTGCTGACCTGACGAACTGGAGGTATCTCAGGTCATTGAGGGTGGTCTCAGTCTCTCCTCCATATACTGCGACGAGGCACTTCTCCCCAGCTGCAGCTATTTCATCGTGACTCACATCTGGGCGGAGAAAGAGAAAGAGAATAGTGCTGGGTTCTTGAAGAAGGTGCTGACAAATTTGGTTTTCCCTGCCAAAAAGGGGCAGAGGTCGTGTCGCACCCGCTAAATACGCGAAGAAACATAATTACCCCAGGAAAGTAATTATAGAGGTCCCGGTGGTGAACGATGTAGATGAATATTGGACCTCTGGCTCCCCTCTACTGCCTTTCTGGAGGTAAATGTTGTCTTTTTTGGAACTTAAACCAACTAACAACACAAGCAGGTCCTCATCTTCCTCGATGATTACAACCTTCTCAGAAGATTCAACTTTGGTGATGGCAGCTCTAACAATGTCAGCATCAGCGACCTCTTCTGAAACTGTCACCTTAACACCGTGCTGCTCAAATCCAATTTTCAGTAGCTCTATCAGGCTACGCTTATTAGTGTCGTTCGATAAGAACTTCTCTTGCGTGGCGTTGATAGTAGTTGAAGCTGATAGGACATGTCACTGCAGTTGAGGACGGAGTATCGTCTGAGACAATCGGCGCTTTTAGTACTTTTTTGAGAGGCGTCCTCCGGGTATCCATCTAAGACAATGGTTACATCTGACCCAAAATGGTTTTTCACAAAATTAATGTAGTCGTCAATGATGGTCTTCACTGATGTGTTTCAGTGCCACACATATTTGTGAAGTAAATAGCCACCATCAAGCACGATGTGGATATAGGCATCTCGGGAGATGTTGGTAGTGAAGAGATGTGAAACACGGTTATAGAGCTGACTTAGTTCCCTTCCTCATTCCAGCTTCGTTGAACAGATACATTGGGTAAGGGGCCAATTCATACTTGAAGTGGGCTTTCAACTCTGAGTCGGATTTTTTGGTGATGCCAACTCACTGAAATATTGTGAGAGGGTCAATTTCAATCATCTTATTAGTGATTTGTATGGAATTATTGACGCTTGCCAAGGTAAAGACTTTGTCTTTGCCTTTGAATCCAACTCCCCAAATGTCTGGTTTTCTATGTTAACCACTCCTTCTGTTCACAGTTCCTTGGCCTTGTAACAATTGACTTCATAGCTTCCAACAACCCCATTGCTAATAGAAACAATTTTGTCAGTAACAGGGAGAGGGGGATGGTGCTCGAACCAATGTTTCGATTTGTCTACATCTTGGTTGTCACGAACAATTCTTGAGACTCTCATATCAACGTGTGCTGAACGCTTTTCTGTAGTTGAACACTTTTTGAAAAGAGGTCAATCTTTCAAAAGCCGTACCTCGGTAACTATATAACTTACAAAAACGATTTTGATCTTATTTTGTAGAAAATTTAATTTACTTTAAGAAATCTATAGAAAATTGTTTACAACAAACGCATAGTTTAGGAGATCTTGTCAAAAAATCGAAAAAAGTCCGAAAATATCGCTGTTTTTCGACCGCCAATCAGCGAGCACAGGTTTCTGAGGGCTGCAAATCTGGATTTTTAGTCTCAGTAATGGTCCAAAACACCTCTACAAAAGTTATTAATACCCCATTTAATGTTAGTTCATGCATTTTTTGTGTAACATTTGACTGGGCTACATGAATATATTCTAAACACAATTGTAACGAATACCTAGTATAGAATATATTAATTTTTTATTATACCTGCATCAGAATTGCCGTTTAAAGCACGCCTGAGCGTGCGAAACCAGGCGATTAAAGCTCGCCGAGCTTTAAAGGTTGTCAAGGAAACGACTGATTGCAACAACGGACCTGGACGCGACAAAAACGTAAACAATTCTTGTTTGATTCACACAGATGCGTGCATCAAAACCTTTTTGATTATAATTAATCATGTAATTCAAGTCATAACTGTTCTATCTCATTCAAAGGTCGTGGTAAAGTCAAATTTGCATCTTGCCGTATTTGTTTGCCTCTGTTAATATTGGAAAGGAATTTGTAAGCTTCCCTTAATGGCTTTTAAGCGGATGGATACATTTTCTAATAGAACTTAAGCCGACTTAGCATATTTGGGAATCATGTGTTTATGGATTTCGTTCAATTGCCTCATTGACAGAGCTTAGCATTAAGATTCTTAGAATAAGTATTTATTCCTACGTGCGACGCTCCGATTGGCTACGCAGGATCGCCTCAGCCAATAGTGTTTGAGCTTTCCCCTCCTTGATGAATTTGCGAGTTCGGCTCGTTGTAAATTCAGAGTTAGTTAGATTCAGAATTTTGAGTATGCAAGTTCAGCTATGCTTTGTGCTGGGTTGCGGTCGGTCTAACTCCCTGGGAAAGACGTTTCCAGGTTGTTTTGTGTTACGGTTACGCGCAATTCGCTATTTTCGCGTGGCCAATCCAAGCGTGTCACAACAGTTGAAGCAATTGTAAAAAACCATTGGTCCATCAGTGACGTTTTGTAATCGTTGTTACTCAATATACTCGTGTTTGTTAAGTCTTGTTTCACTCCAACAACTAACTGAACCCAAGTCAAGGGTTATTAAGTGGCAGTTCCCGGCAATCCCACTGAACCGGAATTCGCAGTGGATTAATTGGGGGCCCCATTCGTGGAAGCCTCTTATCAAGTTAATCATACAAAAAACAATTCTCGTAACTATAGTAGCAATATTATTATGCCCTTTCGATTTATCACGACAAAAAATATTTCTAAGTTTTTAGTGCGTAATTTATTTCCAGTATTGGAGGTATAATAAAAAATAGCGTAAAGTATTCGTGGATAACTGGTCTTTAAAACACTTGCTCTAGTTCGAGCACTCCGGCTACGCCGTCGTGCTCGAAAACCCGCGCGTGTTTTAAAGACCTTGTTATCCACTCATACTTTAATATACTATTATAGATTGCTAACCCGCAACATCTATTCATTCTATTTTACTGTTCTGAGTTGTCAGATGCATATAAAGCAATTTTATTTGGAAATCCGTTAAAATAATAACAGATTAAAATATAGTCAGCTTGTATGTGTTCCCTTGAAAATTTAACGGGGGTAATGTTGAAATTAAAATTTCTCTTGGACATATCGAGTATAGCAATCAATAAAATGAAAGTTATATGTTATGACCAACTCAAAGTTTAAAATGAATATTGATGTTGTTTCATCAACATAGCATATAGCAGAACCTTCTTCTCGTATTTGTTGTTCAAGCAACAAGGAGGACGAACGCGATCGCTCAACTATCATTCCTAATAAGTTTTCATGTTTTGATATGCTATTATATCACAATTGTATCGTGGTTGCTAAAATAATGCATTTTTCTAGATAATCTAGATACATTTATATAGAAAAGGGTGCAGTAATCTATACACCTTTATAATGAATTTAATTGTTAAGCTTAAAACGTTGAAAATGTTTATTGGGTGCTGGATCTTTAATAGCATACAGTTTATAATTAATTTTGTACGCAATGAACGTATAGATGTAATTGATATAATATGTATTTTTATTTTGTGATTGCATCTTTCTTCAACACTACTTTAAATAAGACATAATATCTTACACAAGTTGTAAAGATACCTAAAATCTCTGATAATCGAAGTAGCATAGCGGACTACTATAAGACAAGAAAACTTACTTAAACTCTGCCACTTCTTCCAAATATGCTATATTTTTGTTTTTAAAGCTCTAGAATACAAAAAAATAAAAACGCATATTACTAGAAAATGGTTATATGGCAAGCAATGCTCCTGGTGGCAGTTTGTTTATAATATCGTTTGGGGTAATTTCCATTCAGGGTGTACGCCAGCGCTTCGTCCATCAAAAAGACCATTATCCTATGAAATTCAGCAAATTACCTTGGCGAACGCATTTCCAAGATAACAGCATGTACATCTATAAAACATCCCGATATTATGATGTCCCATAAACTCTGATTTGAGCTGCAGGAGCGCTTCAAGCGGGAAACTATTAAATATTTATAAAACAATCATCATTCGGCCATCAGCCAACATGGCGGATGCCACAGGAGACCTCTCTCACTGCCTGCCAAACTGCAAACTGTTATGAATCTCTTAAATATTTATATTTGAATAGAGATGCCTCTTAAATTTGTTTTTGGGAAATGGTGTTGCGCTCTTATCGCGCAGCCCTGCTACGTATAAGCAGCGAATTTGACATGCTCGCAGTTTCTGTGATTCTTCCTTGGTGTGTTTTCGGCGGTCTTTCTTGCAAAACTTCTGCAGCCTCAAATATCGAAAATATTTGCTAGACGGTTTGTCTGATAAATCGGCACTGTTATACAAACACGATTGTTCGTTCAAAAATCTCAATCGCATTTCTGTTGAAGATGCCATGATTTGGCACATAGACAAAATAGACAGCTGCGAATTGGTACTAAGGTGGGCGTGTTTAACAACTGTAACATCAGATATAAATAAAACATAAATAAAGTAATTATAGAAAAGTGTACGAGTAATTTCTTCAAATTTTTAATTACTTTTACAATTTTTAAAACCTCTAATACAATCACCTATCTGCATTTTGTGGAAGATGAAGAACGTTTCTGCACGGACAGGAAATGGGCAGATTGGCAACTGGTTCACAGTAATACAGTTTTAGCAATTACAATATGAAATACGTTAATATAGTTGACGTAATTAAAATATATGCCTGCCTAGAGTCGAGTAGATTTATTGTTTCTCATATTTTCAATTGTAGCTTTTTATGAAAAGCTGATGATATAGATTATAGTTAAGTACTTGCTCAAGGTGTTCAATTAAATAAAGCAAAGATGAGCGTGTGCTGCTTAAATCCTAGACTCAACAAAAGCGCAATTTATTTTATAAACATATTTTGGTATTTAAAAAGTAAATGGATGTACAAAGTTTTATAACGTATAAAAAACCGTGGAAAGTCATTGTTGCCGCAGTTTGTTTTTTATTTCCCGGTCCACGACTTTATTGTAACTAAGTGCTTAGAAATGGGCTACAAGATGGCGGTATCCGCGTTCTTCCTATACAAACCGCAACATCCCAAATCAGTATTGCCGAATAGCCATCCCTATTTAAACTTTTTTGGAGTTATTTTTCAAACTAAGTTACTGAATAATTTACTAAAGTAAATGTCAGATACCAAAAATATGCAAAGGAAGCATAGTCAGAGTGGCTATATGTTAATCTAAGAACTAAGCTAAAGAAAAAAGGAGAAGGTGTAGAAATTGTTATATAATTTATAATAAAATTATTTAAGATAATTTAGAAGGCTTTCACGGCTGTTGTCAATATATAGATTTGTGAAAGTGTTAATTTGCATTCAGTGTCATCAATTATTGTAAATTGAGGTATTTCTACATACTACAGTAGTTCATTATAGTTGTAGATAACTTTCCTTATTTCTAAATTACTGAATATAAATTTCAAAATATTGTAGGTACCAGGTTTGTTCAGTAATAACGTGTTAAGGGCAAATGATTTTGTTTTGGCAATATCACAAGACAAACTAACTTGATCAAAGATTTGTCAAAGTTAGTGTGTCGAGTATTACATGTATATTGGTCATGTGCATTAAGGCACTTATTCCATTATGTTACAAGCGCTATTTAAATCATTCTTTTACAGCTAAACTCGGATTCGATCTTATTGTGAGGGTACGAAGTCCACAATTAGGTAGAAATAACCGACTGAACTAATATAAACGCCCACGCACTCGCTCTAATAGCATATACGAACTAAGCAGCTAGAAAAAGAGCAGTGTAACAAAAATGTTGCAATGGTTCGTACTGTGAATTACCACCAGCAAAATTTTAAATATAAGTGTCAGTTAAATGTTCACAATTTATCAGTGTGTTGTTAAAATAGGACGTTAAACAACCAATTGTATAAGGAATGACTCTCGCAGTTGGCCATGTTTAGAAAATTGTTAAATGAGACAAAAGGTAGGCCTTGTGAGACGAGTGTTATAATAGTTATTTACTATACAAGTGGGATAAGAGTATCATTAATATACGTGAGTGTAAGTTACAAACGAATGCGTATGCACAAGTTATGTATAAGCACACAAGTTATATTTATAGGGTTCATACCGAATGTCGAATTGACATTTCGAAAATAATGTTTGATTTTCAGATGGTTGTAATGATGACTGTTTAGTTGTATATCCTTCATACTCTGGTACTTACAAAAGCTACATACATAAATATGAAATAATATTCAACACACTATTGCAATATATTTCCTTAAATTAACAATACTTCATGTTTATTAAAATTAGTTTTCCTTATCTAATGCTTCATCTTCATCAGCACCATTTTCTTCATCACTGAAAGCTTGCCCTTCTTTCTCATTGTCTTCATCATCATCGCCAGCAACTTCTGCATTTTCTGCTTCAGCTCGTTCCATTTGCTTAGCTAATTCTGCTTCATCCGTTGCAGTTACGACCTTAGGAGCCATTTGAACTTTGAAAACTCCACCAATTTTCGTAATTGATGATTCAATGACCTCACTTGCTACTTGTAAAGCTTTTAAACCACCCTGCTTCTCAGGAATCGACGTTGTCATTACATAGAGAGGCGGTGCGATGAGATTAATCTTTATAGGCAATTCTTCAGTGGACAATGCTAGACTAGTTTTAAGTGCTGTTTTAACAGCGCCAATGCCTTCATAGCCATAGCATGCACATTCAATATCTGCACGAATTTTGACTGCTTGGGATGTAAGTTTTCGTTTAATATTACTAAGCAATATTTCTTTAGTTTTGCCATGCAGACCACATTCAGATAAAATACTTGGATCAGATACAGCTTGTTTAAAGAAGTTATATGCGCTAGCCTTGTTCTTCTTATATTTCTCTTCAAAATACCAGCCTGTCTTATGATATAATTCTTCCAGCTGTTGATCAGATTCATATTTTCATAGCTCAGCTACGTGCCTTATGATTAAATTAACAGCTTTTGCTTTCGCAAAACGTTCAGTACATTTTTCTACATCCTCTGTACTAACTCGTCGTTTCGACAAATCAATATAACCTTTATCCTTGTCCACTCTTATAACAACCACAGGTTCGGTTTTTCCAACTCGTATCAACTTGTTAATAGAACGAATACGTCTTCTCGATAATTCAGAAAGCAAAATCATACCTTCATGTTATTATACTCTAATAAATGTACATAAGCCCCCATTTCGGCTATCGATTTTACGTTAACCATAACCACATCTTAGACATCTGGAACTGGATATTTCTCTTTATAAAATCGACACGAAAGTGGCATATTGAGTAGGAAATGTGTACTTTGTTTCAACCAATCACTGCCATAGTTATGATTACTATTTAGTTCCAAGTACTGCATGCTTATTAGATAAACACTATTAATATTTTTAAATTCCAAAAGGACTATTTATCTTGTTTGATCGGGGATGGGTTTCTGTTGAAGAATTGTATATTCAAATATGACAAATATAACTTCTATTCACCTCTTGTTGACTCAATATTATACGGTAAGTATTTGATTATAGTTTATTACACTTTTTTAATTGTATTTTATTTATTTTAGCTTCAATAGGACAAACTAAAAACCCACCTTGAAGTGATCTTACTCTCCCTGCTTCAATGTCACCTCCAAGAGTGTACTCCTCCTGATATCCACAGCCCGGATCCCCAGTTAGTCCTGCTGTGATGCACTGCTTACTGACAAACAGCTGTCAACTTGTCAAACCCTTGGGTGCTAACAGGAATGGCCCCGTTCTACTTCACCAACGCTACTGTCACCTTCCAGAACTTCCCTCGTTTTGGCGGCTTCACGGCAAGTTTGCTACTATCACAGATGATCCCTAATTAATATTCTTCTTCCTTAGCTCCTACTTTAGCAATCTCTGTCGTCAGTTACCAACAGAATCGCCTAAGTCTAGTAGTTCCTCTGCTATCCTCCGTTGATAGATCCAGACGTCCTCAGCACTCCCCCAACATATCTAGCAATTAACAACTTTTTAACCAATGTAACTTTTTATCCATTGTATTATTTAAAACAAACCAATTCCATCCAAATCTTATTTTCTTCTTGCTTCTTCTGCTTACTTGTATCTAGTTATAGAACCTTCCAAATTCTCTTCAGTAACTGTTATAATTCTTAATATTTCATTTTATTTTCACCTCGTAAATTTATTAAAACCCTTTCTAAATGTATTTCAAAAACTTACATATTAAAAATTAGGGTAAAATTTTTAAGTTTTTATTAAAATCGAAAAATCATATCAAAAGTACATTTTATTTTCTGAGTTGTTATTTTTTAATAATCATAACAAAATCTCCTTAGATCCTATGTTACAATTATTCATGCCATCTACAAATTAAACTTATTTAAGTTCGACCTACTTCATCATATTATTTTAATAGAAATTATATTTGTCATATGTAATATGAGCATGTATTTACCTAATCATTTTCAAAACCACTATAGAATACTCAAGTGCTATCTATACCTTTCATCTTAATTTGCATCAAGTTCAAATTCTATTAATGACTTTCATTTAAACAGTCAAATTTTTTTAAATTGATTGTATTGATCTCCCAGATTTTTTTTAACATTTAATCTTCAGCAGAGAGCAGTCTTAATGTATTATAACAATATATATTAATCGTTTCATAACGTCTGACGACGTCTTCAGATTTCCCGTCTCCATCTATCTCGCTCGTTCCATAGTCCTTGCTCTAAGTTCTTCTCTTCTATCACTTTATTTATTCCGTCTCGCCAGCTATGTCTGGGTCTTTCTCTTTTACGTCTTCCTGGTGGCTTCCACTCGATTATTTTCTTAGGGAGTCTTTCTTGGTTCATCCGCTGCACGTTTCCAAACTATATTAATTGCCTGGTTCTTATATCATCAATAATTGTGATTGGCGCCTCCATTATTTCTCGTATTCTTTCGTTTCGGACATGGTCTAGTCTTGAGATTCTTGCTGACCTTCGCCAGAAGGCCATTTCTGTTGCTAACAGTTTTCTTTTGTTCTTTACTTTACTGTTTCAAGTACTTATCTTATTTCTGCATTTCCTACCCTTCCGTTTGAAAACATAAAGTCCGGTGTATTTGACGGTCCACAGATTCGGCAGCTCATTAAAGATGAAGATTTCATCGGGGCAAAACATCAAAAGAATGCTTGGTTGTCATTCAAAAACCTTGTCAAGGACTTTCTTGGAAATGAACGAGCACAGAATTACACCCAAATTGTCCAGAAACTCTTGGAGAGTTTCAAAATGCTTGGTTTCAACATGAGCATCAAGGTGCATTCTCGAAAAACCTCGGTGCAGCCAGTGATGAGTAACGCGAACGATTCCACCAAGATTTGAAGGTTATGGAGGCACGGTATCAAGGTAGATGGGATACACATATGATTGGTGACTATTGTTGGGGCATCAAGTGAGATTGTCCACAGATTAAACACTCCAGGAAGTAAGCGTAAATGTTTACCTTACTATGTATGTTTTGAAGTGGAACTTCACTACTGGTACACAGTTGAGGTGTCCGGACGCTTTCGTTTGATTTACACTAACAATATATAACCTTTATATGAATAAAATGTATATCTTTCATGATTTTTTTCGAAAAAAGGGCACTCTATAGAGTAAAAATTTGACGTGATAGAGAAAATCTGGGGTAATTTTTGGATTCAGATGTCAAACGTTATCCAAAAACAAGTGTCAGATCTAACTCAACAAAAATTGTGTTCCTCAGTGTTAATCATTATCTGGGCGCCACTAGATTATGAATTCCTGCCCAGGAAGTGATCGAAACTCCTTAACTCAGAAGGGAAGGTCCTCGGTATAAGGATAACGTTAGAATCGGCACACTTACTTTGCGTGCATCTATCAATGTTTAATTCACTCATAGAATCACCTGTATGCAATTAGAATACAGAGAAAGACATTGTACAAATAAGAATGTACATTGAATACACAAGGTTACAGAGACTGTTCGGCGGCAGCTGGAGCTGACCGTTATTCAATTTATTATTTATCTGATAAAATGGCTCTAAGGTGATGTCACCATTCACTCGTTAGGTAATGAAAGTTATAGGAAAACCTTATAAAATTCTTTAGAATTGTAAATAGCTTTTCTATTAAGAATTATTTAAATAAATTTAGAAGCAAAAGTCTACTACTATTTATTTTATATTTATTTATTTTACTAATACAATGCGCTTATAAAGAGCAACCCTTGACTAAAAGAAATATATTTTGCTAGTGTATTGGTAGGTTTTATATAGCTTCCTGAATAATTTTGCAAGTTAAAATTTCAACAGGAAATTATTTGTTTGGAATGTTTTAATCACCCAATAAAAAGATATTTAATGGTGTTAATTAATTTAGAACGCGTGGTGGGTGGTTTCTAACTGCAGGAAGTACCATGTGCCTACATACAGTTAGAAGCACAAAAAACAGCAAAACAGACCACAAATGCCGTACGTACGTAAGTCAGGGCGAAAATTCACACGTCATCACCTACAAAAGCGCAATTTGCAAGCTACGCCATGTAAATCAATCAGCAGCCACAAAACGATTTTGAGCAAATAGCCAGAAACCAATTACTGCAACAATTAACCTTGCAGCAACATTTACGGCAACAAAGGACGCTGCAAAATAAAAACATCGTCGACTTTTGGGCATCACCATGACGAAGCGTTTATACCAATTTTAACGCTGGGAATGAAGCAGGCCACAACGATACGTTATCCGGGATGAAATTAGATAAAAAAGAATTCCAGATTAAGGGTCTTACAAATACAAGAAACCAATTATCGAAATAAAGAGGCGAATTGGGATCCTGGCTAAATAGGGCTCATTTCCAGGAGAACTATTGACTTTGCCATGGTTTAATCGATTCAAATTGAATGTTGTTCTCTGTGATATACCCGGTTTGCCATCTGCTGGCCTGTTTCATTTCCGTTCTCTAGGATTGGCTTGTAAACACAGTAATAAAGAACAGTTATCCAATTTAAGAATAATGAAAAGGTCTGTTAAGTTACTCCTTTATATAAATATATTAGACTTTATTGATTATTAAGACCTTTCTACTAGACCTAAGCAAATTAGGTATTCACGATATTTTTAGCTAAGCTGTATGAAGTTATAGATAGTGCGATAGTTTATATACTCGTATTAGCTAAACATTCTGATTTGCTTAAATTGCAGCATTTAATATAGAGTAAAATTAATGAAAAGTAAACACAAAAACATTTAAATTTTGTTGAAGTTGGCATGTGCATATCATTTTTGTACTAGGGATTCTGTATTTTGTTTTGAAAAGGTTTCCACACCTGTATACAGGCAGATTTGAATTTAAAAATGACAATTAATATTTCTCATTGTCAGTGTTAAAGTAGATATTTTTCTAGAAATTCTCACCTGAAGGTTTATAAAATGTAATAAAAATACCTATTAATAAACACTATGTCAATAGTATCCAACACAGTATTCGTATAATATCCTTAATAGTATATTATTATATGAGCGATTATGACAGCCATTATTCACGAAGATGAGTGAATAATGGCCATAATCGCGAATATAATACGATATTTTATCTACTCCTATGCAATAGGAGCCTTGTGTTCATATCTCAGAATTATGACATTTGTGACAGCTGTTAACTTCAAAAGTCCTTTAATAATAAGAATGAATTTTGTGATTGGCTACAACCTATTGAATAATGAAAATAGAATTTTCTGATTGGTTGCAATTTGCAAACTATTGAATAATGAAAATAGAATTTTATGATTGGCTGCAAACCGTGAATTATGAATCATAATTCATGGCCATTGTGCAGTAGGAGTAGATAAAAGTAGTTAATTACAACGTTTATGAGAGATGGGAAATAAACGTCACACCCTTAAACTATTTGTTTTAGTAGCTTTTTGTAAGTACAATCCTAAACCAAGATAAATTCTGAAAGTACACTCATGAAATTTGGGAAATCAAATGCCACTTTGTGTGTTTATGTTTATTGAACTATAGTATTTATTTTCTTCAAAGCTGACAACCAGTCGATATTTCTAAAAATTTGGAAAATTTTTATTATGAGCGGTCTTCAAAATCTAATAATATTGCAATATTGATAAGAACTCTCCTTTAAAATATGAAGCCTAAGCAATGCTTCCATAACTGCATATATGGCTGGTAACTATCGCATTTGCTTCAATTGGGTCGTAGAATATTGCAGGTTGCACCGACTATCCTTGATGCAAGAAATGTGCGTGTGACCAACGAATATGTAGCTATACTGCATTCCAGTACAAGAAAACACAGGATACGGGGCAAAACAGAAAGCTGAAAAAATACAAATGAGTCCAAACCGCAGCACAGAAATTTTATCTTTTTAGATCTACTGTATGAAATAGATTTCTTTAGAGCTTAAACTAAAGGCAACCAATTGGGGCGTATATGAAATACTTGCTTTTAATGGAGAACTAAAATAATTTATTGTTCTATTAATATGCATGCGGATAATCACATATCTTCTTCCATACCAATTATATCATATTTATAGTAAAAGTTCTGCCGCAACTAGGCCGGAACTAGATTACTTCAGCATTAAGCAAATCTATTTTACGTATTGCCATCATAGTAATATTAAACCTGAACATTGCAAACATAATTACTATCACAAGTAATTTGTCGAGGTAAACCACCTTGAAATATCAGAAGAGGAAAATTTAGTAAAGCTTTCTTTTAATGTGAATTATAATTGATTTATGTAATTATCGTAGATATAGGTCTTGTTTATGCGTGTTTTAGGTTGCATTTTATTTTTGGGTTACACTTGCTTAATTTTAATTATGTTCCAACAATAAAATAGTAAGTGTCGATGGGATTTGCGCTTGATCTAGCCAATAGTATTACCCTAAATTACAAAACACTGATTCTACGCAAAGCTTAGGGCTATGTAGAATGGTTTATTTATTAAGAAAAAAAGTGAATTTAAAGTTAATATAACAATGTCACACTAACATCTGATATCGGCTTATAATTTATTTTTGTTTTTGTTATAGTTTTATCACATGCTTCACCTCAGAGAAATAGAACATTTTTTTTAATTTACTAGTTCCAAAACAGTGGTAGTTTTGGTGAAATGTAGTTAGTTTTTATATATCTTTTTTAATCTTAATTTTATGTGTTTTTCAAGATAATAATTTTATGTTATTTTATTTTTAACAATTATGTATTCTCTAAATAATAAATGTATTATTATTATTATTATTATTAAATATACTAAAACGACATTTTACAAACATCAATCTAATATTTCCAAAATATAATGAATTCATATTTAGAAACTATGTTGCAACTGCTGCCATAATTTCAACAACTTTTAAATAATATAGCTAACATAAGAACAATGATTCTGGTTTCCAAATGTTTTTAAAGTAATGCATACTTAATAAAAATGTTACTGATACAGGGTTACTCAATTTCTAGGTTAACCATTGGGATGTCAAAAATTGTAAGAAATACAAGAGTGGTTAAATTGGAGCAAAGTTGTAGATGCTAATGCGAAATATAATTTATTAAAAAATTAAGGGGTTTACACGAAACTTCTCTGGCAGGAATTTGATCCATTTATAAATTAAAAAATGTAGTCCGTTGGGATTCGAACTTCGCGCTCCGAGGCGAATATTTCGAGCCATTTAGAAGAGTTTCTGAAGCGTTATAGAGCACTATTCTATTCTGTCCCATTTGTGTTGTTTACCCTGTATCTGATAGGTTTCATTTTCGCCAATAATTAAGCCTGAACTATGTGCAAATATAACTTTTATGTTTTACAAATAAAAATCTCCTTCGTCTTTTAGACGGGGGAAGTAAAAATGTAGTCCGCTGAAATTCGCACTCTGACGCTAGAATAACTGATCCACGGGCGTGCTCAAAGTGCATCATATTATTCTGGCCAAGTTGTGATGCATACCTTGTATCTGTTAGGTCACATTTTCGCCAATGATACAGCCTGAGCTATGTACAAATTATTAGTTGCAAAATTGATTTTTTAAGGTGCTCAGCCTATATATATTTCTTCAAAATTTTCTCGGTTTTATGCCAGGTATGCATGCGCAAAATATCGTCTTCCACCAACAAATAGTTTTTGAGTTATACCGCCAACAGAGAAACATAGAGAAACGGACCCTGAAACGTGAAGATCTGAAGAAATCTCGGAAGGTGATTTTTCCGTGATTACAATACTTCCTTTGTCTTTTAGAGGAGGGAAGTAAAAATAAAGTGGACCTGTCTTGTTTTTGAGTTATGCACGAAAAATTAAAACTTTGGTTTTTTGTTTTTTCTGTTCTATTATGTTACTTAGAACAAAACGGTCCCAACATTATTAGGACACTTTTTAAACAGAGATTGATATATGATTTTAGATTATCATTGTAAGTGCACATCAACGGGGCTACGCTGCGCTTCGCCTCGCAAATTAAAACATAATTGCTCGTCAAACAAAGTGCCACTTTTGATCCTAATAAAACAATATACTATTTTGGATAGTATACCATGATTGTTTAATCGGGTCACAAATTAAAGCTTTAGCTCACATCTCAATTAAGTTTAATTAAAAATTATTTTAGCATATTTTATCTGGTTCGATAAAAATTTAACTCAGTAGGCTGTAACTTATATTATAAGTATTTATTGGTTTTTGTACAAAACAATAAAAATATATTTATAACTTATGTTAAAAATTCGTAAACAACTAAGTTAATTCAATTACCACATTAAATACTACAGCACGCATATTTCACCTATCAAAGAATTGTGGGAGAACGTAAATTACAAGCTAAGAAGGTTTTATCTACCAGCAGAAAATTTTACAATTGACGAGCAATTGATTTCTTTTCTTGGACAGCTATCTTTCAAGCAGTTCTTGCCCAGTAAACCTGATAAGTAGGGTAAGAAGAGGTGGTAGATTTGCGAGACGTTATCCTCTGTTTAAAATACCATATATCGGAAAAGAGGGAAACATATAAAAACATTTCACAATTATTTTGCGAGTCTTGAAGTTCCGAAGCCGTTATATTCCAAGAAAACATTCTAGTAGAACCTTTACTATTATAATGGCTATAAAGGCTCTCAACTAATAAAGGGTATAGTAAAAATATAAATTATTAAATAGGGCAAATCACCACACAATACTCTGGGTAGTTATATTAAATTTAAAAAATGTAAAACTTTGCCCGTTAGTATCTTAGGCTTCAAAATGAAATGTATTTATTACTCTTTAATAAAATGGTTAATTTCCCCTTTCTATATTTTATCGAATTGCAATATTTCTTTGGGCTTCCTCCGATAAAACACAAGACTAATATCTCAGGTTAGGTTCCCATTTGAGTTTTATTTTAAAATTATTCTTTAGAATATTTAACTCAGAGTAGCTCAAATAAGCCAAATTTTAGTACAACCACGCTACTCGCTTCAATTGCTCATAACCTCACAAACTTGACTTAACCGCAAAAGGTTCGCGGGTACATACAGCGTTTTCTTTCGATATTCAAAAGCGAAATTTGCAAGAAATCACAGGTAAACTGAAGCAAATCTCTCGCCTAGCAACAACTAACTTGATTTTGTTTCAGATTGTAATGTAAAACGACGCTAGCTATTTTGTTCTTTTTTCTGTGATAGCTCCAAACCCTGACCAAAACCGCATTTTCTGGTAACGCCATGCAATTTACTCAAACTGGGACCGATCTGGATGCTCGGAGACACGATGAATCTCTTCAGCAAGGTGTATTCTCTAAGTCCACTAGCTTTCCGGACCACATAAAAACATGCCAAATCGTACCTTTAAAATTCTCGCAGATCTCGTCTCGGAGCTGGTACAGGTGACGCCGATGTCCTTATTCGCTGGAAGTCGCTTCCCTGGACCCAAATCTTGTTCTGGGATGCCCTTACATCTCTTCCTGGCCTGTTGGACTTACGATCCCTGGCTTCTGAAGTTCAAATGGACCGTTGTCGCAGCTAGAAATCTCCAGGTGTCGAAGCCGAAACTCAGGCCGAACTTGGTTTAATTAATTTTATAACTTTTTTACTGGAGACACTGTTACCAACACTTCCACTTATGCACGGTAACTTGTAAAATAATTTGCTATACTTTTTATACTTGGTAAATAACTTTTATTGTATTAATACATTAAAATTTAGGAGCACTATTTCCTCACAACTTGACAATTACCGGAATTAATTTCTTGTTTTTTAACAAAAAGGCATCGCGTTACCTAGTAACCGCGATCTGATATTGTTTAAAGGAAACAAGTATTAGTTACTTAAGCTTAAAACTAAAAATTGTCTTTATTTCTTATATATAAAAATTGTTCTTTCTCGTCACATAAAACGTTCTTTATCACTGGTCTGCTATGAACACTTGGCACTGGCACTTGAGTTCAATTTTAAACACGTCACTGATTATTCTTTATTTCAGTTGCCCTCGTTTTGTATTGCTCTTTGCAAATTCTATCTTATCTTGCTTTGATTTCCATCTACCTTTCAGCTTGCTTGCTTTTCACTGGCCTGTACTTTTATTAATAACTCTACGCTCATATTCATTATGCACATAACCAACCTTTTGAGTTATTAACTTTCATTTGGTCCGGCTTCAAATATGCTTAAACCTATCATATTACTTATATTATATTAGCCATCTTAAATCTTTCTTTTACTCAAACTTCAAATTCAATCATTCCGAAATCTGCTTTTCTTATGCCTTGCCTTTATCCCTCTAATTATGCATCTTGCATCTCATTACCAATGCATTTAATAGCTTCAACTACTGTTTAGATTGCAATTAAGTAAAATATTTCAACTCTGTGCTTTAATTGACTTTGTTCAATATTTCTCTCTGCATACAGAATTAAATTGTGAGCAATAAACCATCTCACTATATGACTACAGTAGTTGGTGTCTAAGATACTTGGGATTCCGCATACCTAAGGAATTTTCCATACCAAACATTATTGATTTGTTCGGGTTGCATCATTAATTACAAAGACAAAATGTATACTCCACTTGGAATCAGCAATTGGAAATCTTAATGGGTAGGTCTCATTTAAAACAGAAAAGGTGCTTTACCCGAAAAAATCGTGTTTTTCATTTACCGTTCGTGAAGGCTCATGAAGACCAATTCAGCGATTTAGTATTAAGATTCCGAATTTTATGACTAACATCGCCAGGTGTAGTTTACACCACAATTAATTTACACTCGGTATAACACAATTTTATAACGGTCATAGCACACTGACAGTAAAGTGTTAACAAATTACGAATTATAAACAACAGAAAACCGGCTTTCCATTCCTCTGGTACAGTACCACAGTTTATGGATTTATTGAAAAGATCATTATTTTGAGTTAAAGCTACAGTTTTTAATCAATTTTGTCGGTATTAATATTCTTCTCAAGTTTTAAATTGTATCCAGTATTTTCTTCTTATCTGCATTTATTCTATCAATTTCCAGGCTTCTGTACATTTCCTATCTTCTATGTACATTTGTGTTTCGTTACACTTTGCATACCACATCCTTCTTTTTCCTCCTATAACCAAGTTTTTTACTGTAACGCCCCGTTTCAATTTCATTTCAATAGTGCGTTATTGCGAATAGCACCTTCTTTCGGACCACCAAAATTGTAACAAAAGAACTCAGTGTTTATCGCAGCAAGCATCTGCCTTTAGAGATAAACACCTGCATCTTTTCCTGTCGCAGCATGTTAGAGGGCATTCGATTTCGAGTAGGCCCGCGGAAAACAGTGGAATCGCTCAATTAGCATTTTTCCACGAAGCACGCCTTGCCTATCTAATTCTTGGGCAGGCTGAAGCCGTACTTGTTTTTAAACAAACTAAAGGCGCTAGCGCGTTGGTTTTTCGCAAACGGACGCAAACAGCTTGGCTAACTCCCCTGCATCTTCTAAAAAGCGAAAACCGGCATTGTTTTCTGCACAATCGGCCGTAAACACCGTTGGTAAGAATGATTCTTCTAGTTCAATTTCGCATACTAATTTTAATATCTAGGAGCCGCCTTTTATTGCTGTTTGCTTCTAACGATTACTAATTTATTAAACTTGATTTAACACACAAGATCAACTTCTGATTATTTTACTTTATTGTTTAATACCTGTGGATAGCTCTATTCGAGGGTTCGTTAACAGCTGAAGTAAGAGATAAGCTTAAGACAAGAACAGATATTTATTTTCTTTAACCATTGTCCAGAACTAAGTAAAAAGTCTCCTAAAATTATTTACACAAGAAAAAAAATAAAACAAATAATGATGATAACTCCAAATTATACATTATTTTGGTATCTTGGGTAGCCCTGGTGGAGCTGCACTGGCTGACTAGAGATATTGGCGATCCGTCCCTGGTCCTGTGCTTCAGGTAGCTATAATCAGAACAACATTAACTAATTTAGTTTTTGACTGCGTTGTCCCCGCGTTGTTGCAGATTTTAGACTTGATTACGAAAAGGCCGAACTGATTCTAAATTAATTATTAACGTCTCTAGACTGAACAAACGCGAACGCTTCGCCGCGTTAGCGAAATAAATTTAATTTCAGACCCCGAGACTGATGTTCTGGGACTAGCGCTCGTCCATTGCTGACCGGCGAAACTAGAGCGTTAGGGATCCGCTTGCTTTACAATTCAAATACTATGCCAGCTAGCGCTTTGCAAATTATTGAACTGAATTTTAGGTCGCTTTGTACCTCAGGCTGGCGAATCTTCTGCGGTGAGCTGTCGAAAGGAGCTATTTATTAACAGGGTGGTTTCTTGGGCTATTACACAGGGATCCAGGTCGGGTTTTTGAGCGGCAAGATTTTCCGTTGCGCTAGAGGGTTATAGAACAGAATGATTTATCAGAGGCAAGGACTTCCGTTGCCCTGGAAGGTTAATAGGTTATTCAGCTGCAAGATCTTCCATTGTGCTGGAGGGTTAATGGAACCAGGTGGGTTAGGATTGCTTCTACAGTTTTACTAACATAGGCAAAGGGAGGATTATGGTCAGATAAGGGTAGCTCAAGCAGTTCGACTTCTCCGTTAGGAACTGAGAATCGAACTTGTTTCTGGACGCTGAGTATTCTCCTTTTATACACCTTTGAGACGGCGGACTTGGTGAATCTAGAGTGGGGTTTCAAACATAGTAGTGTAGGGTAGTGTAGAGTAGGGATGCGTGGATTGGGCGAGACGGCAAAGCTTGCGCAACTTGTTGGCTTTGCACCTGCCCGACATTGTCTTATCAACAGGATCTCTTCGGAATTGTTTTTATTATTTTCGACGTTGCACCAAATGTTTTCCGGACTCGAATTTTTGTGGCCAGATTGCTTTTAACAAATTGATAACGGTTTTAAAACGTACTGATACAATTTGTACAGGAGCTATCGTCACACGCTGTCTTCTTAACAGGAGCCATCTTGGGATTCTAAGAATTATGCAGCCAATTCCGCCTTAGACGTCTTCTTGGATAACATGCAACGCACCAGGATCTTTGCTGCCGATCGCTGGATAATTGCAACAAACTAAATTGTAATTACGTGCCCTTCTCAGCGTTTCTTTGATCGACAAATGCAAATGCCGCCAATATATCAGTTCTTACTAAGGCCTTAGAAACTCAAACTAAAGCGTGTTTAGTCACTCTTTTGGTTCACTCATTTATTAACGCTAAAGAGCGAGAATTTATTTGTTTCTAAATTGCTGAAATAAACATGTATCTGTAATCTCAAATAAGCCGCATCCCTTGGGCGTTGTGCATTTATGTCAAATGCGATAGCACAGGTGGTTATCCTAAAGTTGTAATTTGATCTATAATTAGGAATTTGTGACTTGAATACTTGGAAGTTAATTCCTATTTGTGGATTGTTAATTTATTTGATAGGCAATGGTCCTACAAACCTAAATTGTTGTCACTTAGCCTAACGGCTTATGTATATAATTCTTGTGTTACTGCGATTTTTGGGTTTAATTAAATGCTCATATTGCTGTTACTTGTTTATGTTCTTTACGCAACCCCTCTAGCTATACGAGTCATATAGGTATGCAGCGAAGCACAAAATGTAGGTGGCGTATTATTAATTAGCTAGTTTAATTTTTTATGTTGTGAGTAACGACAAGGCGGCCAAATTTTAATAATTATACTGTTCAGTTTTAAAGCCCGAGCCATTTTATTCCTAGTCCTTACAGCACGCCATATTCTGCCGAGAGTTAAAAGAGCTAGTCGAGGCCTTGTCAACCTCTCGTTGAAGGGTGATACATTACTTTCTCCTGTTTTACATACTGTGGTTTTGCTCCTGGTGTTTTTTCCGACAATCACTTCAGGTCAGTATCTTTCTTTTTTCGACTGCTTCTTTTCGCTCCACCATGTGTTTTTATTGATCTTTTTGTCTTCAACGGTTCCTACTGCTTCGTACGCAGATTTTAGTATCGACGATTTAATATATTCGTCTAAGTCTAGGGCGTTTTTGAATTGTTTCTATTCTTGTAGTTAAAATCTAACCGTTGCTGGTATACTTATCGGGTTCTATTATTCCCCAAACTTTCTAATTCATTTTTAAGTTCTTTTACCCTTTCCATCTCTTCGTCTCCTTTGGTGTCTTTTTGTACCTCTCAAATATTTACTTTATATAATTTTACCGTTGAAACCCACTTTTAGCGCGTAGTACTGTGAGAACGCACATGTAGTGCCGTTATTCGGTTTACGGGCCTCAAAATTCGTTAGGCTGGCAATGACTTTTTCTGATGGTGCTCTGAATTTGATGGTGTCTCTGCCCTTCTCCTCATTTCTGCAGCGAAGAAAGCAGCTTGCACGGTTTTTTCGAGTTCTATAGTCCACTGGGGCATTGATCTGCATTTGATTCTTTGTGTCTCACGCCGTTTGGTGGGGAGGGAGGGGAGTGATTTTTGTTTAGAATTGAAATTTGGACATTTAGGTCAGCGCCAAGTGGCGCAAGGCAAGCTTCTGCAAACATTCTCGTGCATATAGCACATATTCCTGGGGTGAGTTATTTTGAAGCTTCTTTTTGTCCGCTGTAGCGTCAAGCGCATTTGGCTTATATAAGCAATGTTCTAGCCGTACCTACCCGCTCCTCACGTTACCTAACCAGCTGCATATATCAGCCGTCATTTTGTGCCGTTTAGTTCAGTTTCGTAGCCCTTATCAAGTTTTGAGCGTCTGGATTTGTCGTACCTCTTCGTCCGAAACGACCGTGGCCCACATAACTCTAGGCGTCACTATCTGCGGGACAGCTAAGTACCTAATGATCAAAGACATCGAAATAAGAGCCGCTTTTTGACTGTGTATTTTGAACGTTTTGAAACCACTTTGGATGTGCCGATTCCCAGCAGTGGCGGCTGGACCCCGTCAGGATCCCCCGGTTATTATTTGCTTAATGATATTCAATCTAAACACCATCGTCTATCCTTCAGTTTTTCTATACTGTGTCGAATCCAAATAAGTTTAATTGTACTGCTTACACTCAAGTACTCTTTGTCTAAAATTAGGTCTTTGATAATTTGTGCTGGTATGACCTTGTAGTATATGTGATATTTGTGGTGCACCTTATGTAGGAATATTATTTATATAGGGACTACTGTATCGGTTATTATATGCATTAATACCAATTATAAGCTGTTCACGATCTTTTTCGATCAGATGAGGCTATGACCATCTAGTAATTTTGTTGGCAGAACCTTTGTTGCAACTAAACTCCCTCATGGAAATTGACACTTTGTCAGGTTATTTTGTATTTTAATTAGCCACCTAGGCTTTAGGGCAGCGTGCCCGTATGTTAAACCCTTTTAGTTACTTATTTGGCTTCATCACCTAATTCCATAATAATGATTTTGCACATATTTGGCCTCAAGCGCAGTATTTCTCGTTATCTGGGGCACCCCTTTGTTAGTACTTTGACAGCCGTGTGTTAACGCTCGCAAGATTTCCGAACCTTCTAGAAATTACGCTGTTGGTGCGACTGCGAGGCCTCGCGCTCTCTTTGTCACCGGAACGTATTTGTTTTATTGGGCGCATCGCCATTGGCTATCGAGAGTCACGTGGTAACGCCGTTTTGGCTCACGCCACTTCGGGCGTCGTAACGCTTCTGGCTCGGCAGTTCAACTCAGGCCATTGATCAAGGAGGTCGGCAGGAAGCTCTTGTGTGTGACGCACGTGCCGTTTTGTGGGCGCGTTTTCCTTGGCGTTGTTGTTGGGGGCTACGTCCGGCCATGTCGTGAAAAGAAGTGGTTCTTTCATTCCTACAAGTTGTTGGGGACTCGCTGCAGGACGTGAATAATGCCCATACGTTTCTGTTACACCAATCCCACGTGAGTGACTACATTGAAATAATACGCCATTATTCGGCGGAGTCTTTGCCCAAGGAGATGTGCTTGCAAATGCAGGCGCTGCTGACTGCCACCCGCACTGCTCAGTAGAAGTCTAGAATAAATACCAGGTACCATTTAAAAAGATTATGTAACTTAGTGACCCCTTTTACGCGAATGTGCCGTGTAAGCGATCGACTTTGGTCGCATTCATTCAGTAGTACATCTTTAGTTTGTAACTGTGCAAACATTGACTTTCGCTGCGTTGCTAATTTTAGGCGTTTTGAACGCTTTCTTAATATTTTATTTGGATATTGTTTTTGTGTGTAACATTTGTACGCTTTAGTTATAGTGCGATTACCTCCAGCTGGGGTCTACGTTAAGCCCTAGGTTTAGTATGGTGACCCACTCGTTGCCTGATCCTGTATAACGTCATTCAATATACAATTGTGCAAGCGCGGGGCTGTACAACCCCTGCATGCGTTACTTTTTCAGAATAAACAGCTAGTGTCACGATTAGATGTACGACGACCTCTGAGTAGTGGAGTGTGCAGGTAAGTAGAGCAGCCGCCCCCGCAGTGGCAGCACAAACCCGAACTAACGATTCAAACCTCAAATTATCGATTTTGTCATCCGAGTTCGATACTTCTCGAGTACCCTTATCAAGTAGTAACTAGCGTACTTGTTGCCTCGTCTAACCGTCCAAGCCCGGTTACCCGAGCCCATTTAAAGTCAGGTTTGGTGGCGCCCTTATAATTTTGACGTACCCTATATATATGCCTCAACACGCTTGCCCAGAACGTATCGTGTGACTCACGCCCGACTCCCTGAGCGTTCCAGCCGTGGCCTTTAGTCTGTTTTTAGCAAATCTCAGGGCAAGTGTGCCAGTTTTCCAGGACTGATTCCGTGGTGCGATGCTCACCTTGGGTGGGTGTCGTAAAGTTGTTTTAATACCGTAACAACTTTTTGTGTTAGGTTAGATTGTTTTCAGTTTAAGGTTATATTTTCTGAATAGGTACATTGTTGCCGGATATTCTCTAGTCTCCACATCCACTCGCGTTCTTTTAAATTTGGTCTGTTCTTTTTAAATTGGAAGTAGCATCGTTTAATGGAAATTTTGTGTTGTAACAAAATTATTTTGGGCATTTTAACTTTTCCTTGATGGAAATTAAAATTATTTTTACACATTTAACAAATAATTTATTTTCTTACGCATATTAAAATAATAAATCTGGCAATGTGGTGGCAAGAAAATGTCGAACAAACACTGACAGAAAAAAAATCATAGCCAACTCTGTCCCAAAAAGGTCGTGAACGGCTTATAAATATATTACAGTGTTACTGTTTTCGTAGTTCTTATTTCGTTGCTGCAACTTGACCTTATGTGCTTTTCCTTGCAGGGTTATGTGGCATCTGACTACGCTATTGAGTTTATGAGCTCTCGATGCTATCTGGGCACAATACCCGTGATTAAAAACTTGTTGGCACCCTTAGCCAGTATAAATATAGTCAGTCATGCTTTCACGACGCAGCTTTGTTTAATGAGTTAACTGTCTGGCGATTCTGCCCTCATTGTCTCGCGATTGTGAGAATTAGTCACTTCATTTTTTTGAAATCAACCAAACTTACAAAGTAAGTGGTTACTATGATCGCTCTTTCTGTGTGTCTGTGTGTCTGTATGTCTGTCGCACGGTTCCCGTTAAGGCAGAATACAACTGATGGTGGATTCCTATGTATTTTTGTCCCCTGAATCCGAATCCACCACTGGCTTTTCTATATCTCAACCCGTTTTCGAAATATTCGACTTTAATGTTCGAATTTTCACATTTTAGGGTTTAATATCACTTTTATGTTTTTTCTCTCCTGATTCCAAATATGTCACTCATTTCACGATATCTTGAATAGTTTTCGAGATATTTGATTTTTTAAAAATCAGAATTTTTTTTTGTAAGTATGGTTTTCAGCCGTACATGCTCGGCTAAGCTTTTTTAATTTTTGTCTAAATTCTGCCAGTAACACGTACATACTATATTTATGCTTTTCAAGAAGTAGTGGTCTGACCCACAATTTACTCCTCTGAATATCCAAACGTTCATTATCGTTAAATATATTTTCTGACTGTTTATAACATAATCAATAATTGATCCTTTACCAAAAAAAAACGTATCATTGTTACAAGTTCTGGCACACCCGATAGCCGATATCGTACTATGGACTACGCGAGAAACTTATCTGAAAGGATAACAGCGCAGTTGTATCGACGGCCTTTAATGCCATGCTACGCAAATCGCAAGCTTATGTGCCTAACTGTGCAAAATTAAAAATTCCGTTGATATGTGAGCAGAAAAACAAGCATGTGCTAGTACTTACAGTAGTGAATGGCATAAAAAAGGATTTTTAGCTCCAACACAGCGTCAGCTTAAATGGAGGCGCTCCCGACTGCTGTGTAAAATTATAAGAGCCAACGTAGCTGGACACCAAAAGCTCTTACCCCAAACTGAAATATTTCGTCATTCAAAAGGAAAAGGACCTCGTCACCGAGGTGAACGGGGCCAGACGATCGGGTACCAGAGCTCGGATCTAATGCCATATTCAGTAGCACCACAATTACTCGAAGAGGAAGAAAAAATATGCTCACCTAAGCTGGAGGGCGGCCCGGGGTTAGAGTGCTGCAAAAGAGTAATTAAATCGAGCTGGATTAATGGATGGGAAGAAAATTAGCCATGCTCTTCCACTCCTGGCTGAAATTTGGAGTTGACACATGGATTTAAAATCTCAAGAAAGGCTAAGCAATTGAACTTAGTGCGTGTTTGCCGAAGGCAAGACGAAAAAAGACAGTGATTTCAAATTAGACTGCGTCGGTTAAAACTCTGCATGAAGTTAGCTCTACTCCCACCAAAGTATAGTAGAAATAATAAAATCAACCGAAGAAAGGGAGCAGGCTTGTTTGCCTCACAATGAGAAATTAGACTTCTAAAGTCGAAATTAAAAAGTCCAAAAGTCTTTACATACCGTACTACAAAATTTAAGGTTTAAATAGAAAAAAGAATAGTAAAGAATCCGTATTCTAAAATCCTATTTATGTATCAAGCAAAAGGGTTTATTTAAGTTTGTTTTCATGGACGGGATATGCACCTTCCAGAATAGAACTACGAGGCACTCTTGACATGATTTACGAACTGTTAAAATACAAAGGTGTGTGTACTTATATAGTAAATTTTATATTAAATATACACCTATTTAATGTCGAAATACTTTGTATACTTGTTTAAATACTTCGCATTAAATGATATTAATTTCGAATATACATTAAAGTTACATCGCCTAGAATTTATAAAACAATCGTTTATCTCATAATACGGAAATTAACACTGCTGAGTTATGACGCATGATATGAAATTTCATTCAAGTATTCTATGTAGCAAAACACACTCTTTTGGATTACATACAAAAACACGACGACAATTTTTTTTATTATTTTTGTTAGCAAAAATAACGGTTACTTCAAAAACCATGTGGCCGTAATTTTAAATTATTTAATATAAACGAAACACTACCACTCGCAACTGATACTGTACCTAACTTCTAGAAGAAAACTATAGCCGCACCTAATTCACCAAAATAAGGAAAATGTGATGTACCATCGCCTTCATAGATAACTAAGACAGTCAAAATATCAAGATACCCCAATTTTTTAAAATCTTTGTTGTGTAATTCTGCCTTATATTGTTCGAATTGTTCCAGTATTGCGGATTTCTTTCCTAGCAAGTCAGACCGTATTGTTGTTAAAGCCGACTTCACGCGCAATTGCCCCATCCCTCAATCTGGATCTAATTAGTGCTTTGTTTAAAGCTGCCATCTTAACATGACGTTTGTTGGTAGAGGTAAGTAATTACGAATTAGATTTTGACGCCATTAGAAACTGTGAACGCGCGCTATATGTTTGTGGATTCTGCGCGAGTATGCGTATGCGCATGCCACGTAGCAGTGTCAGAAGTAGACGGGGTTTGGGGAGAGAGTGTCAGAGTTTCATCGATTTTGCGGAGGGCGAAGGTGTGCTTCTGGTGGGATGACCAAAGTGTGGGCCAGCGCCAGCTGAAAGCGGAAGTTTCTGCTTTTCTTGGTGAACTCCGAGAACAATGCAAGGTCAAAATAGCGGCGCTTAGCCGCAGAGAAAGGGTCCAAGCCCTGTATACGTTACCGACTGCCCACCCTCGGGTTCAACCAGACTACAAAGAAAGTGGCTGCGTCATCGAGTGATGCAATAGACAAATCAGCGCGGTGAAGGTTTTCGAAAACCAAAACCAAGTATTTCGAACTAGATAGTCGTTAGTTAGTACTACAGATGGTTCCTTTAAACTGTACTTGGTCATTAGAGGACGACCATTGAAGTAAAATCCGAGTAAGTCATTGAGTGTTGTGCGCCCATTGCGATTGAACATATGCGCAGTAGGATCTCACAATTAAGAGGTTGTTATAATCAGCTATCAGCATGATGTAATAATATTATGAGAGCACTAACGCTGTGTCACCTGCGTAGCAGACTAGCGGCATAAACGCGTGATAAAAATAGCTGGATTCTGGATTCTGGATTAAAAATGGAGGGTGAGTTACCTCACATGCACTTAGGCCGCATTAAGTGGGCCCATTGTGCTACCTCCCAGCAGCTCTCCAAGTTGGGTATCACTCAAGCCATCCAATCCTTTGAATGTACTTAAGGACAAACTGGAGTGTTGCTAATTCTGACCATATCGGGCCAGAAGTCCCCCAACATGGATCCTCTGACTCTTGCTAGAGCTGGACAATGGCACAGAACGTGTTCTGCTGTCTCGTCATCCTCGTTGCATCCGCGACAGTTTGGGCTGTCCACTAGTCCCATCCTGTGTATATGTTTGTTTAGAGTGCAGTGTCCAGATAGGATACCCACGACTAATCGAAGGTTTCTTCGGGACAGTTGCAAGCAATATTTGGCTGTCTTTGGCGAGGGCGCTGTAATAGCAGCTCTTGCTTTGCATGTTAACCCATCTTCGTATGAAGCTGTTTAAGGTTTCTTGATATAGCATAGAGCTTAATATTGTCAGGGATATAGGGATTACAGGTTCTGGCCCCCAGAGAGGTTGTCCGGAAGCCAGTCTCGCAGTCTTATCAGCCTCCTCATTGCCGTAGTTACCGTCATGTCCTTTCACCCATACAAGGGAAACGACATTATTTTTTGAGATATCCTCGAGAGCTTCACGGCACTGCAGTACCACACCTGAGGTAATTTTGCAACTGCCCAGGGCTAGTAAAGCGGCTCTACTGTCACTGAAGATACCAATACATTGATTCTCGATTTTTCTTTCAAGAATTGTTTTTGCACCATGCATTATTCCAATTACTTCCGCTTGGAAGACAGTGGCCATTTTACCTAGTGGTATGCTTTGGCGGAGGTTCAGATTGTCAGAGAAAACTCCGGCACCCGTTCCATGCTTTGTTTTAGATCCATCAGTAAAGATGGATATATCTATATGCTGGGTAAACCCGGCATTTTCATAGCCGTTAAATTGTCTGTTAAAGGCATATTGCAGAGGGAGGTAATCTACTATAGCGTACAGAAGAGGGATCTTGTCGACGGCCTCATTCAGGATGCGGGTATGCCTGCCTCCCCTGCCACAGCCCTTTGTAGCGCAGCCTCAAGGCGGTCCTTACGGCTACTTCCTCCACAAAAAGATCAAGTGGTGGAAGGCATAAGACCACCTTTAAAGCGGCCGTAGGGGTTCAGCGTATAGCACTGTAGAACTAAGACAGGCAAGGCGTTGCACATGTCCTAGTTTACTTGCTGCCGTAGCCTGTCTGACCCTGGGCCACCAGACAAGTGCTCCATAACATAGCATGGACCTTATCACGGCAGTATACAGCCACAAGGTAATTCGAAGGGAGAGTCCCAGGATTTACCCAAAGCGCGGCGACACTGCCAGAATGCCATGCATGCTTTTTCAGTTTTAACTTGTTTCTCTTAATTCAGCTGTCTGTCAAAAATAACTCCCAAGTATTTGACATTGTCTGAAAAGCTGAGAAAAGTGTTGAATAGGAGAGGTCTACGTAAAGGACCCACCTCCCTTTTATTTGTGAAAAGTACCATTTCTGTCTTTGAAAGATTGACAGAGAGTGACTGTTCATTACACCATGTTTCTGTTATTCGAAGAGCTGTCTGCATCAAGTTACAGAGCGTGCCCTAGAACTTGGCAGTAATGAGGATGACGATGTCATCCGCATATCCAGTAGTATAGAATCCAGCATCATTGAGTGTGCTTAGAAGGCTGTCTACCACTGTATTCCACAGTAGTGGGGACAAACCCCCCCCTTGCGGACAGCCCTTCGTCACAACACCTCTAATGGCGTTGTCTCCTATATTAAACTGTACTGCTCTCATCATAAGCATCTGTTTTATCCACTCACCAGAGTTAATGCTCTCAAAGAAAGCTTTGTCAAAGGCTCCTTCAATATCAATGAAAACTTCCAGAGTGGACATTTTATTGTCTAGCGATCTTTCAATACGGTTCACTACAGCATGTAGCGCCGATTCAGTAGATCTCTCTGAGATATAGGCGTGTTGGTTCGGGTGCAATGGGTGTAAAGCCAGCACCCTTTCCCGTATTTCTCTGTCACAAAGTCTCTCAAGCGTCGTTAGTAAGAAGGATGTAAGACTAGTGGGACGATATGATTTGGCCTGGGTATAATCCATAATCCATAATAAAAACTACTTTCACTTCTCTCCAGCTCTCCGGTATATATCGAAAAGCGACACATGCCCGGTAGATGAGCACCAGGTGAACAAGCATCAGGTCCAGTCCCCATTGTAGCAGGGCTGGAAAGATACCGTCCACTACTGGCGACTTGAAGGGGAGAAAGGAGTTTATAGCCCAGGTTACTTTGTCACTCCGTACGACCTGGTTTGCCACATTCCAATCCTCCTCTGAGGGAGGTGGGATATTGGGTTTTGGCAATACATTGTCAGGGGTGACAATACAGCCTGGAAAATGTGTTTGAATTAGCACTTCCGCTGTCTCTTCGGGTTTGGTTGTAAAAGAACCATCCCCTCGCCTGAGACAGCCTGGCTGTTGGTTTGGATCCTTAGAAAGGATCTTCTTCAACTGAGCCGCGGAGGCAGTGGACTCTATGGAACTACAAAACGTTTTCAAAGAGTCTCTCTGTCTCTGACGGATTTCTTTTTTGTATAATCGTTTTTGGTCTTTATAGGCCTCCCAGTCACTAGTAATTCTAGTTATTTTTGCTTTGTTAAAGAGTTTGCCCAATGTTGATTTCATCCTATCGAGTTTCGGACACCGTGTGCGACTCGCCTTGGATGTCTTCAAGGGGCATGACGATTCGTAAGATTGTAGGATCAAGTTCTGCAGGTTATCCACATTGATTTGCAAGTCCTCTACCTGATCAATCTTTTCTGGGAAAACCAAATTCACCAGGTGAGCTTCCAGGTCTGTCTTGTAAGATAGTCTGTCAGTCCGCCTAGGGTTTCGATATTGTTTTGGTTGAGCTATAGTTCCAGATAATTTGAAACAAAGCCATCTGTGGTCTGACATAGACACAACAGGTGATACCTGCCAGCCCACAATATTATTGGAAATATCTGAAGAGGCCAGAGTGACATCAATCACGGTCTGGCTACGCGTTGTGACAAAAGTTGGTTCACATCCACGGTTCAGTATTTCTAGATTTGTACTTATTAGGTACTCAAGTAAGAACCTACCTCGGGTGTTAATGCCACTGCTACCCCACGAAACGTGGTGAGCATTTGCATCACAGCCAATAATTAGGTTTTTGTTGTTCCTCTCACAGTAGTTCACCAATTCGATCAACTCCGCACTAGGTGGAGGGTCAACTGAGCCGCTGGGGAGGTATACCGATGCGAAAATGACATCTTCCTTTCCTTCGTTTATACTACAGCTCATCTGTATTATTATGAGAGCACTAGCGCTGTGACACCTGCGTAGCAGACTAGCGGCATAAACGCGTGATAAAAACAGCTTTTACAGTATGAATTAATAAGGGTTAATATAAATACGTAGTAGAAAGAGTTGTTTATGCTTAATTTGACATTGTTGATCAAATAAATGCCTACTAGAAACAGTTATTCGCTTTGTGGTATTTAATGGTTATCCAATGAGACTTTGTAGTGGTGGGCGAAAGCTATCGATTCCGGTTTCCAGAGGCGAGCGTCTCTAGGTATAAATCTCAACGCCGATGTATCATGGGGTTGCTTACTACTAGGCGTAATAAGTATGGACCGTTAGAAAAGCGAGCGCAGGAGAAGTTTGCATAATGTAGTTATACATTATGTACTATCCTATTATTAGTTGAAGTTATCTTTTACAGGAAATATACACATTTATTGTTAATTTGTATCTAAACAGATTGGCTTTTATTTGAGTAAATTTTTGGAACTTGGAGTTTAGCACGCCACAACGGCTTTCCATCACTGAAGTAGAAAATGAGGGAGATCTCATTTCTATCAAACTAGTTGCAATGAGAATAAGCAAAAGTAATTTACAAAAGTAAAGATTGAAGAAACTTATTAAGTCCCATTACAATGTGGTTTCCACTCGGCAGGGCTCCGAACAACGAGACAATACAACCCCCTATATTTTCAAATAATTGATAAAGTCCAAGATTTATGCTATTTATTGCTATACACAAGCTAATGGCAGCCAGTTTGAATGTCCTGGTGTAAAATTGATAATAATCGTTGCCGACTTTATGTGTAAAATTTTTTCTTCATTTTGATGGAATATTAATTGTAAATACGGTTTCTTCAGGTTATAAGATCATAGTCGTCACTTTATTTTTATTGTAATAATTAGTTCTTTTGTGAGAATGTGACATTGATACGTCAATATTGCATGAAACGCAATATTACCTTACAATGTTTAGTATCAATAAAAAACGAGCACTAGATTAACCTTGGTGTTTTCATTTTTCGTCCGCAATTGTACTATACAACCTCCAAGAATCTGTACAAACTATTTGTCAACACCTTGTATGTAGTATGTTTCTAGATTGCATATCGACAAGGAGAAGTTTCCTATTGTACTTTGGGTACTTTGGTAAAATGGGCAGAAGTTTTTCTTACGATAAAAAAAAGATTTATGTTTTGAAATGATACATTTAATTTACAGGGTGTTCAAGTAATTAAAAAGTGTAAAGTATACTCGAAATCAAGCTATTCTTATTTTTATTTAAAAGCAAAATTCCAAATAAAAAATTATTTAGAAGTTGCAAGAAATTATCATATACAAAATTTTGTAAAAATATTCAAAATGAATGATTTTTTGTATCCAACACCTCCCAGTTATAAGGCTTATAAGCTTATTACTAAATCGATTTTAGACCTCTAAAGTGATCCTTTATCCACTAATGAGATAAAAACCATAAGCCACTAGTGCAGTGGCTGTCAACCAGTGGGGAGCACCCCTAAGGGGGAGCGAGATATCTGGAAGACGCGTAAAAATTAGAAAAGAAAGTAAAAATCTATTCATTGAATAACAAATCTGTAAAAGGCTTTACGCAGAACATTCCTCGTCGACATTGTGACACTAAATAATTTTACAAATCAAATTAAGTTAGGAGGAAAAATATCTTCACGTTTCTAATAAATTAATTACATTTTCAAATTTAAAAAAATGTATTCCGCTGGGGTTTGAACCCGCCGCATCTGCAGCTCTACAGATCGCTCGATCCTAACAGCATCTCCGCAGCGGATATAACTACAGCGAAATTCCGTCTGCGTTACCGAGTCTGTTCGAGAAAAGTCCGGCGCGCGCCTCTCTTGAAGAGCACGGTGTTATGGTTGAAAATGTTTTACTCTTTTTTGACATTATCCTTTACCTTAGCGGTTAAATCTTATTTTCGGCAAATGTAAAGCCTGACCTATGTGAAAGTTATTACTTCCTTTTATTTCAAAATTAACACAAAAATAAACAACATTTTATTTTTTTAAGGTGCTCACCTTGTATATATTTGTATGAAATTGTACCGGTTTCATGCGAGGTAGATATATAATATGTATGAAAAATATCGTCTTCCTCCGACAAATAGTTTTTGAGCTATACTGCCAACAGACAGACAGACAGACAGACAGACACACCGACAGACAGACAGACAAACGAAATTGAGAAAACCTCTTTTACGTCATTTAGGGACCTTGAAACGTGAAGATCTGAAAAAATCTCGGAAGGTGATTAATAATAACACATAATACGTACGTGACGAAGTAAAATAAAACTTATTCGCTCAACATCTCGAGAAGGTCTTCAAATCCTACCCTTCTCAACCACAACACAATCAACAACAACAGGAAATAGAATTAATAGCCCGTCGTGACATACCCTTAACCTCCAGATCTAGAACCCACTTCTACTAGAGAATTATAACTTTTTGTATCAATAATCTTCCAATCGAAAAATGGTTACTTCCCTATAAAATTAAAGCAAGCTGAAATAATAGTATTTCCAAAACCGAAGAAAGATACCCATAAGTGTGCTATCTACGATGTCCAAATTATTGGAGAAAATTATTCACCGACGCCTCGTCAAATTCTTAGGAACCAATAACATCATGTGATCTTCACGTTTTAGAATCCCCTGAACCCAAAAAACATATTTTTGCTCATTGGTTGTGTGTCTGCGTGTCTGTGTGTCTGTCTGTCTGTGAACAGAATATCTCAAAAACGAAAAGACGTATGCCGTTGAAACTTCATATATAAGTTTTGTGTACTATCTAAATGCGCCAGCAAGCTTTTGAAGAAAATCGCATAACCGAAAGTATGATGTTTACTCTTGTGATTTTCCAGTTTTTTCGATTTTTTAAAAAACGGCTCTAACGATTTTTTTTCAAACTTTGCATTTTTATTACATTTTTAATGTATATTGATGTGAGATGGGTGGGTGATTTACCTCTAAAATTCAACTGGAAAATCACCCATTTCACATCAAAATTCAACTGGAAAAGCACCCATTTCACATCAATACAATTTAAAAATTTAATAAAAATGTAAAGTTTGAAAAAAATCGTTATAGCCATTTTTGAAACACAAGAGTTTGCGATTTTCTTAAAAAGCTTGCTGTCGCATTTAGATAGTACATAAAACTTATGTATGAAGTTTCAACGCCATACCTCTTTTCGTTTTTGAGATATTCTAGTCACAGACAGACAGACTCACAGACACTTAGTTCAAGCATTTAAACATTGTTTCGTGGATAAAACGCCTTCTAAAACACTATACAATAAGTTACTACTCGTATTATTTATTTGCATTTGCATTATCTGTATTCTGAAATATAATCGCTTTTTTGGTTTATTTGTAAGCTTTTGTAGGCCACAGGATAATGATACAAATGCATATTTTCTTTTCCTATAGTTTTGCCATTTCAGGCATTGCATATGAACATAAAGAATGGAAATACGAAAAAGTTTGAAATGTTTACATTAGAAATGCCCTGGAAAACTGCATTTGTCATTAGCTTGCAATTTTAAGACGATTTAATTTCTTAACGAAAAAGTTGGGCAGTTACACATATTTTAAATTTCTTTAATTTTTCCGACACCCTGTAGGTACATTGTTTAATTTCATAATGTGAATTGTAGTTTTTGGATACCAAATAACAAAATTTTTGTCTCGGGACAGAATCCCGGCACACACGTACATGTAGGCAAAGAAAATAGTACTCTCATAAACTGTAAAGTATTTTTTTTAAATTAAAACATTTAAACCTGTCCTTTTTATTAGACTAACATAAGGAAAATATTCGGACTAATTGTTCGAAAGTTTTGATATAGAATTATTGGTATAATAGACAGTAATTACTCCGCAACCCCTTGATAAAGCTTGCATAAGCGAAGCGAATTATTCAGTAAACGCAGCAAGGAAGCGGTCGCTCGAACAGAACGAAATCGTGATTAACTTGATTTAATCGTATTTGAAGAAGGCGAAATCAGTTCAATAGAAAAATCGAATCCATTGCCCCAGAGCTGCGGTCCGCGTTCGACCCCCGTAAGTAGCAGATGTGTCAATTTCATTTCAATCAACGGATAATAGAGCCCGTAATGGAATCAGCTCTTGGTCTATTTGCCAACACTTGAACGACCAGGACCGATCCCTTTTAACTCGCTCTTTGCCCACTTCCCATTCGAATTTTCCCATTCATGTACACTCCGATTTTGTAAATCGCTGTTGGAGGTATTTGTCGGCACTTTCTTATGCTCTGGAACACATACACATTTTATTTAGAAAAATAAAAATATTTATTTATGCAAAAAATGTTAAAACTGTTGAAGCAGAGAAGTAAATGTTTACTAATACAGTACACTAGAGTAATTGCGCCATAGATATTCTGAATACAGCAATTTAATGCTGTAGTTATAATTACCAATGAAAATAATATTCTATCATCGCAAATAGTATGGACAGAACCTGTTCCATATCTGAAAAAAGTTGCTAAATACCGAATTAGTACATTTGTTCCACAATTTTTAAATACCTACATTATAGTTGTGGCACATTTTGCTTTTAATAGTGACATCCTGTTCAAGGCCTTATTTAATCAACATTTAGGTAGTAGTAGCTAAAATTGATTAACTGGTACACAGAGGGTATTCAAACGAAGTAGTGTACAATCGAGCGGCAAAAGCAAAAAATCCGGAATATTGAACGCACTCTGGATCTACAATCATTTATAATCAGTATGTATATATACATAGTGTTTTCCAATGAAGTAGCATAAATCGTATAGGCGAATCCTCGTGTCAAAATAAGACAAATGAGCCAAATATAGTAAAAAGTTGCGGTGGGCGAGGCTTAGAAATGAGCACTTTCCATATAGAAGGAGAGGGCTTTCGTCCCGATTGAGATTGTTAGGGTGTTTGTAAATTTCAATAGCTTCTCTTATTTTTCTGCTAAAGAAGAATGGAGATTTGCAGATAATGGAAGTTTCATCGAAAAGAATTGTATGGCCGGTATCACGTTGATGTTCGGCGATGGCTGATGATGAAACGAGACCCGACTTGAGACAGCGCTGGTGCTCAGATATGCCAGTTTTCACTGAAAGACCTGTTTCACCAATGTATACAGCATTACAAGAGCAAGAGACTCTATAAACACCTTTAGATGACATAGTGTTTAATTTATCTTTAGGTGAAGGAAGAACCTGGGAGATTTTACTCGGAGGCTTGAATACTGTTTTAATGTTTTGTTTTCAAATAAACTTTCCTACGCGGTCGGTGACTTGGTGGATATAGGAAAGAAAAACTATTGCTGCAGGAGGATCGGGTTTTGGAGGTATGGGTGGCATTGGATGAAAATGGCGATTGATGGCAGACTGTATATCACTAGCACGGTAACCGTTGTTCCTAAGAGCTTTCCGAATGTGGTTTAATTCAGCGTGGACATTATCGGGTTGGGATATGGAAACAGTCCGGTGTACAAGCTAATTGATAAAGGAAATTGTTTGTGTAGGATGATGGTGGGAATCGGCATGTAGATAGCGATTAGTGTGAGTAGGTTTGCGATAAACAGAATGACCAAGTTTGCCACTGGGTTGACGAAAGACCTGTACATCTACGAAAGGAAGGGAGCCGTTACTTTCTATCTCCATGGTACAGTTAATGTCTGGATGTTGACTATTGAGATGATTTCAGAACAACCAAACCGCGACGGCACTTGCTGAACCGCGACGACATTTGCCTATAAATTCTCGCCTTTTTCATTCCGATCGTTAGAAAAGTTTCGCCTCTGGCGTGGTTGACAGGTTGAGTTACCGTGCTCTTCTATCACTTCCCTTGCAAAAGAGTTTCGCCTCTGGCGTGATTTAAACGTTTAGTTACCATGCTTTTTTGCTTATCCTCCTGATGAAGCCCCTTACGAAAGTGGGCGAAACGTTGAGTTCTTCGACCTCAATAATGACACGGTCGTTTGTTACTTTATTAATATGCATTCTTTAATCTTCGATCATGAAATACATAGTTCCATTGGCAGATTCAACACAGAAATTACAACAGATATTTAACAAATGGAATAAAATATTGGCAAGGTGCGGAATTACAATTAATGTAAAGAAGAATACGGTAACAGAGGTAGAGAAGAATAACACACTAAAAACCATGTAAATAAGGTGCAATTTAACGAACTCGAGTGTAACGTAAAACTGGTAGGTACTATACTATATCAGGAAATATTTAATAGAACAAACAAAGCAAGTCAGGTTTACTATGCATTAAATAACATCATTAGAAATAAAAATAGTAAACAACACCGCAATATTAAGACTGTATAAGAGTAGATGTGGCTACCCTAATTTATGCACCGGAAAGCTGAGTTATGCAATGCCGAGAGAACTGAAGTATTTAAGAATGGTTGGAATAACGAATTGCGACAGAATTAGAAACGCATTTATACAGAAAAATTATAAATGGGATCACTAGAAAGAAAGAAAAAGCAGTTTACATGATTCGGGCACATTATGAGATGGGAAATAGAAGAGAACCGAGAAGAATACCGGAAGCAACTCCAAACGGAAGAAGATACCGTGCGTTTAAAAAGAAATTATATGAGGGTTGGCCATGGAAACTAAAAGTAATATAAACAGCAAGCTTGAAAATTCATTAACTGTCGTTGTCGTTGTCAAAAGTTTATATTATAATCTGATATGGAAATTACAAAGTTTGCTGTCTCTAAAGCTTGCTGTTGACATTAGTTTTGCTTTCCATTGCCCACCCTTATGTAATTTCTTTTTGAACACATGGTATAAAGGTAGATCTAGGAAAACATGGTCGAAAAAATTGAGAAAATGAACGAAAAACAACTGATAAGGATTACAGCTAATAGACAATAGCGTAGACAATACCAAAACATTTACATTTTTTTGCTTAAAATTTAATCCTAAATATCGATTTTCGTTGTTATACCCTGTATATTATATTTTTACATATGAAATAAATTATTAGATTATTTTCTTGAATTTCATTCCAGTTTAATAAAACAAAAACTATGCAAATTAATATAAGAGAATTCATATAAAAAATAGAAATGTTTACATTTTGATTATCTACGCAATTTTATATTTGACCATATCTTGCAATTCTAAGATTCTTTAATCAACATTTTGCTCTTAAATGAGAAATAAAATACATTTGCCTTTAATGTATTTTACATTCCTTAATTTTTGGAACACCTTGTACTTTAAACATTTCTTTTCGTAATTTAAATCTTTGTTTTTCGATAAGCAATTTTTCTTCGAAAACTTAAAAGAAGACTTTTTCTCTCCAACGTGCAATGCGGAGATGTGTGATTTCACAATCGTCATTTCTGACACGAACAGAATAGAAATATAGTAATTTTTAGAACACAAATTGATTTTTTTAAATATGAACCACAGATATACTACTAATGTCTACTTTTTTCAATGCAAATATTAATTATATTTATTTTAATAATACTGCAATAAATGTGAAATAACGAAATCCCCTCTCTAAAACCGAATGTCAACATCCTCGCTTACCTTTCTTATTATCGTTAAAATTAACAAATCTGTTGGAAGCAAGTTGGCTATTTTAACCACAAGTTCAATATTTTAGAAGAAAGAGCAGCAAAGTGTCCATTCTATTCATGAGAAAACGCTGAAACTGCTGCGACCTCACCGGAAATTAAAATAGTCTGAGTGAAGACGTTTTAACGAGCGCTAGTTAGTCGCCTGAAAATGATCCGGGGACACATTTATGACAGTGTATTTATATCTAAACCTTCTGGTGCTCTAAACATGTCCACTTATCATCTATAAACACGATTTAATGATATTATAGTCTACCGGCCGTTTAAAATTAGTTTACTTAGGCCTGTTGCTGTATTTACCCTAATTTATTCGCGAGTGAAGATAAATTGGTAGAGCTTAAGAGCGATTTCAAAGGATTTAGCCAGCCTAAATCATTCGTCGCCGAAAAAATAACGGCCGGGCTTAGTCTTTCTGGCCAAAAATATCTACCTGTTGTTCCACTGGTTGCTAGCTATTTGTTGACCGAAATTAATAGCTTCGGAGTTGTCCACCTAAAATAAAGCAAATAAGTTGTTTCAAAACTTATGTGGCAAGAAATTTACGATTGCCTTCTAATTTATATAGTTTAAGTATATCTTACACATTTCAAGGAGTGAGTGGAACCAGGACCCATGTACGAACTTCTTCTATTTTTACTTCCCTCGTCGAAAGACAGAGGGAGTATTGTAATCGTGAAAAATTCACCTTCCGAGATTTCTTCAGATCTTCATGTTTCAAGATCCCTTGATGACGAAATACAGGTTTTCTCAATTCTGTCTGTCCGTCTGTTCGTCTGTCTTGGCGGTATAGCTCAAAAACTATTTGTTGGCTGAAGACGATATTTTGTATGTAGATTACATTTTTTGTGTTTTCAACATTTTTAGTTACAAAACTTTCACTTGCCAAGGGAAGTTCCGAGTAAAATCTTTTAATTATTTAAGGAGTATCTGTATACGTAACAACGAAAAGATAAAACAATAATCATTGAGAAATTACTCGTAGATGTGGGTAGGTGAATCTCATTGCTATAAAGTTGTATTACTACAATGATCAGGGGTAACATATTTTAACAAATTAGTATGTACTTTAAGAAGACCGTTACCAGAGAACGAATAAAATTTCTAATTATAAATTAAAATATAAACTATTCTCTTTCAAAGCGGCCGAAATCTCCATGAGAGTCGTTATCACACTGCAGAAAACTGTAAGAGATAAATTAATAGTAATTTACGATGCAAGTAACGTTATCAAGCTTTTTACATTATGAGAGAATAGTTTGAATGAACGAGCGACGTTAGGAGCGAGTTCTTTAAAATTCTGGAGTAAGGTAGAAAGCAGATAATGTTACGTATATCGTAACACGGTTTATTTTATCCTATAATACTCATCTTTTTCAAAAAATAGGAAAACATGTTATTAATGACACAACAGCGAGACATACCTATATCTGCTATGGCTGCGGTGGTATCACTCAATACTGTATTGTTGGTAGCAATGTCAGGTTATGTTAAATTCGAGATTAGCAGGTTAAGTTATGCGTCAGTCTGTGTCAATTAACAAACAAAACCTAACCTACTAACATCGAATTTGACATAGACTGACATTGTCACTAACAATACACGTCAGTACTGCCAACATGTAGTAATTAAATGCTAATAAAGTATCGGTATGTTATTTTTCTTAACAACACTAGTGCTAACGTTGCTAAGGAGTTATTATCATAGTAACATAATAGGATAAAATAAAAATATTTTAAAGCCTTAATGAAATTTACATCGAATCCTTAAATAACACTACTTAATTTTCCAATAAAATTAAAAATATCCCTAAAACATTGATACGAACCGATAAACAGATCAGATCAACAAAGAAAATGTACGTCGCCACATAAAGCGGCGACATTACAAAGGGCCCTAAAAACATCTGTTTACCAAGCCGTCGCGATCTTGCAGAAACAAAGAGAAAATATATCTATTTTCAAAACCCTCGTAGAAACATAAAACAATAAAACTAATGGCAACCCCAGCGAAATTTTAAAGTGCAGCAAAGTGGCGTTCATAAACTTTATTGGAACCGTCCGACAAGGGAAATTAATACCAACGAATGTATCAGCATTGCAGATTGAATTTACTTAAATTAAGAAATTTTCACAAAAGCAATAAACTAAGACAGGGTTGTCTAGTATCAAAATACGGGGAAAAATTAGACGAATTTTTTTGAAGCAAGTATGAAATTTGAGCCTCAAACGGTCAACGAGCGCGCACGCAAAAATAACGTGCGCAATATATGCACGGGCATTGGGAAAATTAATTCATTCGGCGAGTTTAGCGACAAACACCCCCAAACACTCATATCAGGTATCAAAAGGACCGCCGTTTCGCGAGCTATGCCATGCGACACAAATCATGTCGATAATTGATCGCGCCGCGCAATTAAACGCGATAATTCGAAATGCATCAAAAACGGGCCAAAACATCCCTTCTACCTCGACCAATGGGCTGCGAGATCGCGTCTGACAAAGGACTGGCCCCTTTAAATAGTCGGACGCTGGCAGTAGGAACTCACTCAACCCAGGAGAGTCAGCCAACAGCATCCAGCCTTCCAGGACCAGCTAGCAGCTCCAGCCTTCCAAGGATCTACCAGCCCCAGCCCTCTCCAGAGCCTATCGCCTTCGTTGGACATAGCTGTTTGCCGCATCTACTGGACTTAGCTGTCTATCGCATCTACTGGACATAGAGCCTGCCGCATCCACTGGACTTAGCTGTCTGCCGCATCTACTGGACTTAGCTGTCTACCGCATCTACTGGACATAGAGTCTGCCGCATCCACTGGACTTAGCTGTCTACCGCATCTACTGGACTTAGCTGTCTGCCGCATCTACTGGACTCAGAGCCAACCGCATTCACTGGACTTAAGAGCCAATCGCCTTCGTTGGACTTAGAGCCAATCGCCTTCGTTGGACTTAGAGCCATCTGCCGCATCTACTGGACTTAGCTGTCTACCGCATCTACTGGACATAGAGTCTGCCGCATCCACTGGACTTAGCTGTCTACCGCATCTACTGGACTTAGCTGTCTGCCGCATCTACTGGACTCAGAGCCAACCGCATTCACTGGACTTAAGAGCCAATCGCCTTCGTTGGACTTAGAGCCAATCGCCTTCGTTGGACTTAGAGCCAATCGCCTCCGTTGGACTTAGAGTCAATCGCCTTCGTTGGACTTAGAGCCAATCGCCTCCGTTGGACTTAGAGCCAATTGCCTCCGCTGGACTTAGAGCCAACCGCCTTCGTTGGACTTAGAGCCAATCGCCTTCGCTGGACAGAGAGCCTGCCATCTTCGTGGGATTTGGACACGGAGCCACTTTAGCCGCCGGCACCGCCTCCGAAGGACCACACCAGCTTCCAACTGCGGATGCCAATCCGCTATTTTCTTTTTCTGTACATATATGTTACCTAGTTATAAGCTTATCTGTATGTTAGTAGTAGTGTAAATATAATAAACTTTGTTCCAATCAAATCCAGTGTCTAGCTGAGGGTAACGCCCACCCTCCTCTTCCGAAACCGACGCCATTGAAGTAACCCTACCGCTGAGCTATAAACCGAGGCGTGTTAACATAAGGTTTTATTCGCGTTTAAAATCTACAAAAAAGTTTTACAATAAGAGAACAGCTCGTATGAAGAATTACTGAAGTAACCCTAAATGTTGAATATAGTGCTATAAGAATATGAGTTTAATATGCATGTTGTAGGTATTTTGTCGTAATAGAAAATACAGACAACGCTTACATTTCTGAAACTTTTTGTACCGAAATATATAAAAAGCAGCATGAAAGTCTAACACGTCTTCATTTCTTTTAAAATAACCTATCCGATCTACCGAACAAGAATAAGAGCAAGAAGAAGAAGAGAATGGAAAAAAGATCCAATTTTTTTAACAGATGTTTGTCAATCTTTCTATTATATTTTAAAAAATTGAATAATCGATTGTTGCGATCCGAAACTTTAGTTCTCATTTAAGCCCGCTGTTGCTGTGGATTCAGTAACTTTGAATGTCGTTGGGTATTTCAGATTGCCAAGTAATTTTTAGTGACTTTTAAATTCACAGTTGGCATTTCTTCCTTTCAAAATTTGACCCGATGCAGTTTCAGTGTGGATCTATGTTTTTGGCCACCATTTTCTTTGTTGCAATTTTTAAGAGTCATACTTTTACCTGTGGAACTATGAGACCACACACATCACGGGGCTTTTGTACTCTGGCTTTGCAGGCGGATTTCATCTCGACAAACTTTTATTGGTTTAGCAAGTTGCTGCAACCAGCTAACTAATTACTTCAGGATTTGATAATATTTTGGAAGCATAATACCGTTGGACAGCATTCAATCTCAGGTATAATTTAGTTATCTCTGCTTTTATGTGGTTTAACGCTCAATCGAATTTATCTTCAAGCCGTTTTTCCCTTTTAAGCTTTTTTCTTGTTCACTGCACTCTTTCTTCCTCAACATTTCTACTATTAATTTCGAGACTTGCCGTACTACCTGTCGGAATACAAGGTTCATTTAATCATGGCCTACATGGAGATTACATATCATAGATCTAAATTTTCGTTTTGTAAACGATAAACAACCATCAGTTGTTTGTTGATTTAAGTTGATCGTAAGTTTGTGGTTATTGAGCAGCCATACGTTATATACCAAATTTATTTCACTCTGTTTAAAACTTATAAATCGGATCAATTGAATGACACATCGACACATGCGAAGAATTTCTGTTGCATGCCCTAAATAGTGCCATGTGTTCTAAATGCCTTACATTTGGTGAAGCCTCGTCGACGATTGCATCTACAAATCATTTTAATCTCTAACTTTTCGAATACTTTTTAATTGAGGGCTTTTTACTACTTCGCTCAATCGATGCTATGCGCTCTCGTCAAACCAGATACTTTCGTTTGCATGATACCTGATACTATTTTTGTATCGCGTTTTTAATAAAAATTTTAATTTTGAAATCATCTTGAGTACATAAATCTAGCACTATTAATTTGACAGTGGCTTGGAGCTGTAGCGTTTATTCACACCTCGGTTTAATGTGATTTTTTTTATTGAGGCACTTCAATTATAATTTTCATCGTAACCAAATTTTAAGTTAATATTCTTTCCCTATTAAATATTAAGGTTGCATTGTTACATCTCCATACTCTTCAGTTTGGTATTTAGCCGGACCCCCTTAAGGGATCCGTTTGATGTATTTTTGTCTATTAAAAGTGTTGTTTTGGATTAACTATGAAATGCTTCTGTACCTCTACATTTGATATTAATGTAACAATATTGTAAGATAAAAATAAGTATTGATACCTTATTTTAGAATGAATATATAAATATTATATGAATTTAAGTAATAAATGAAATTTACAAAATAAGTCATAATTAATATGAGACTAAAATGATAGTTACTTTTCTTTGAAAAACTTTATGTTATATTCATCCTTGGAACGGCAAGTAGAATAGTACGATAAAGACATGTACAAATAGATGGATAAATGATTACTTTAATATAGAAAGTAGTAATCTAAAAATTGATTTTTTTGCATAGTAATCATGAAAGTCGTCTTTTTACTTCCCTCGTCTGAAAGACGAAGGAAGTATTGTAATCACGAAAAAATCACCTTCCGAGATTTCTTCAGATCTTCACGTTTCAGGGTCTCTAGGTGAAGAAAAATAGGTTTTCTCAATTCCATCTGTCTGTTTGTCTGTCTTTCTGTTGTCGGGATAACTCAAAAAATATTTGTCGGAAGTAGACGATATTTTTCATACACTTTATATATGTACCTGGAATGAAACCGGGAAAATTTGAGACAAATATATACAGGGTGAGCACATTAAAAAATAAAGTTTTGTTTATTTTTCATTCAACTTAGTAGTAGATACAAGTAATCATTTGTACATAGTGTAGACTTTATGCTTACCAAAAATGGGAGCCAATAGATACAGAATAACTGTTTACTATAAAAAACGAGGCACAATTAGCTCGTAACTAAATATAGCTGCAAATCAGGAATTCGAGAGGTCGGTACTCGTGGCGCAGCGCAGGTAGAAATTGCTCGATTCCTTACAAATTTCACAAAACGTTGTGGGCTGCACACGCGGTCCGCCGGGTTTTTTTTATTTGAAAATTTATTTAATTTATTAGAAACGTGAAAATATTCTTAATACTAACTTAAGTTTGATTTTTAAAATTATTTATTGTCACAATGTCAACGAGGGAAGTTCTGGGTAAAGCCTTTTACAGATTTTTTATCGAAAAATAGTGAAGAAGGTATCACTCTTTTTTACGAAAAATTTTAAAGGACGTAACACGTTTTAACTATTTTATTGAAATTGTGAATTTTCAATTTGACAGTTGTAAATTCTGAAGTCTTTTTTGGCCAAATTTTGAGTTACAAGCCATCACTATGCAAAAAATGACGTGATAAACTCCAATTTCGCTCTCGTGAATCAAACTGCAAATTCGTGAAAAAAGTGTGACTTTCATAACTAGTTGTACAATAGGTATACTGTAAAAAGTGTAGCCATCTAATTTTTATAACTAAGCTGGATGCTGGGGAATGAGATATATAGAAAAATAATAGTCAAAATTTATATATTTTTCTTAAGGAAAACTATACACGTTATAAATGTAAAAAGTAATTGTAAATTACTTAATCAGGGTAGCCTGAATAATTTATAACTATAATACCACTTTGAAACAGACGAATGTGTTGTTACTAATGTATACCAAAAAATTAAATTTTGTCATCGAGTGATCTAAGGTAGATAGAGGACGTTGCTGTGCCGGAGATCTTATCAATAACATTGTTGTTTGGAGTTACTAAATTGGCTGTAGCGGAGATCTAGATAATTGCTGTTATCTTGTGTTAGAATATACAGGGTTTGCATTGCTGGGGATTCCGTTAATACGGTTAGAATGGTGTGGTTTTTCGAGATTTGGAACTAAAAGTATCTAAAAGAAAATATTTACTATAAATAAGTAAAACATTTAATGTCTGATCAATAATAATGTAGCTGTAGTGAGTTGAGGAGTGATATTCCCAAGATCAGTTGAGGAAAAGGTTTAGATAAACTCTCAGCCTAACATTGCAATATATTGTTTACGTTTACGAACTTGTTGTTGTTTTCTTTGGGTGTTTATCTTCCCTTGCAGTCGCATCTCGACTACCCCGTGTGGTATTCAGCTGAGTGTCTCACGGTAAGTTATTGAACCTGGAATCCTTAACTATTGGTTTGCTGCTGTTTATATCAATTAAGTCTGTTCATTACGCATCCCTTTATGCCCACGATCACTCTTCGACATTCTGTTGTAAACTACGTAGTTGTTTTGAATATTAACAAATTACGGCGTTAATGGCGGGTGCTTTCTTTTATTGTTACCTTTTACCCTAAATGTATGTATTATAACACTGGATACAGCTACTTACAGGTATTAACAATGGATGGTTTATATTGTACTACGCACATTATTGTTGCGTAAGTAACGAAAATATATAGTTTATTGTGTCTTTTACATTATTTAATTTTATCTATTGTGAATTGACTTCATATAACATTAATGATAAATGAATACACCCTGTTTTCGGTGCTTGGAGCGTTTTAATCTCGGCTCTGCTTCGATTAAAAGCTAGTGCCTTGCACGGAAAAACTACACTTTTCTCAACCTGTACAATATACTATTTAATAATGGCGAAAATTTGTCAATAGTAAGGTAGAGCAAAATCTTATTCTTCTTTCCTGATTTTGGTTTTGATTTATAGGGTAATCAATTTATTAACCCTTAGGGTACTAACACTTTTTTAGTTTTCCTAGTTACCGACAGAAGTTCTTTATAGGAACACCATCCATTTGTCCAATTTTTATTGTAAAAAACATGTGTCTTTGGTAATTTTTTATTTATGTTAGAACAGTACCTAGTATCTATGTAAAAAACGAGAATTTAAAGTATTTAGTGGCAGTGGTAATAGGTACTGGTTAACTGTACCAAATGAATGGTTTTAATAGGTAAAATATAAAAACTTGCTACTATTTACCTATTGCTTTTAACGCTATAACACTATATAGCCTTTGATATAACGTACATTGACAAATGATGATAAATTACAAACAAGGTTATATAAATTACAAATTTACCCAATGAGCTGTTACTTGTGCATTGTACGAACAGGGATCATTGAACAACTTCATTACTATTTTTATTTATTTAGTAGGTACATTATTTCTAATAAGAAATTTGGCACTTTTATACCTCTATGCTGCAAACGCTAAAGTATTTAATATGTAACTAAAAGGAGAACCCCCTTTAAAGATAATTAAAGGAATTATAACAAAAATTTCTCATTTGGGGTCCCTAAGAGACCCCTGTCAGTACCTTAATGGTTAATATTGATATTTTGGAGTTTTTATTTAATATTCTATATATTATCAATGGAAGGGAAACCATTGTTCTAAGCTATTTGTTGGATGTTGTTAAATTGTTTATTAAATTTATATGTACCTATTAAGGGAGAGGGATGTAGGTAAGTCTATGTATGTATGACCTCAAAAAGCGACTATTTGTGGCAGAAGACACAAAAATTCGGAATAATATTATCAGTGTTAGTGGGTTTTCTATAAATGCCGAATTCAAGTTTATTGGTTTTCATTTCAATAAGCAAGTCTAAAAATCGTAATTTGCGTATTTTTTATAGATTATTCAAAGATGAAAGTAATATTTTTATACAAAGTGTTAATATAGTCTACCTAATCAAAAACGTTTTTAAAAATTCTGTCGCTTCTTCTAACCACACAAAAACATCCTCCAAACACCTGTACAATACAAAGACGGTGTCTTTCAAAGGGTTATTATTATTATTCAAGAATCTGTTTTCAAGCAAATCCATCAAGATTTCACTGAAAAGATTGAGAAGACGGAAAGGCATGTCTCCTGCTAAGACTTTATTTAAAATATTGTTTGTTGAACTGAAAAAAAGTTGCTTAATATATTTTTGAATATGATTATAAATATGTTCAGTTTCTGTGTTGTTCAAGTCGCTATTGTCTAAAATATTTTTAATTTTGATGAGGCATTCTTTATAGAGTAGGTATACATGCTATTGCGAGACGCCTAAAGTCGGGGTAACTGGCAATCCTTTTAATTGAAACACACTCGGACACGAAGACCAAAGCTACTGAGATTAATAAGAACACTTAAGTAGATACAAATACTTGCATTTATTTTTCTGCCGTTTACAGAAACCTTAAGTTTACGTATTTACATCTTCTTATTAACTAACTTAATTCTAAGTCCATTCTGACCAAGAAAGCTCGGTGGGCGTTTACAAAGTTCCCGATAACCTACCAGAGCTGGTCTAAATTTTGGACATTTGGCATTACATGCGGACGTGACCGTTCATAATAGTTCTATGAATTTTTACAAGCTTGAGGATTTCCCACAGTGAAATGTGGCCTGTTCGGACCCTTAGTAAATTACCGCTATAAAGATTTAAATTTCTACTAAAAGCATTTGGTCCCAGCTGCAATAGTTTTTATGATCGAGTTGCAACCGTTGCTTCTTCTAATCACGTACCGGTCATATACATCACTCAATATTTCGGTTTATGAAGTAAACGCTGCATAAACTTACTCTAATCTTATTCGTGAGATTGGAATATCTCCAGCTTCCCAAGCGAAAGGCACGTTTCTGAACATCCGCTTGTTGTAATTTAAATATGACATTTTCCTACGAATTTTACCTTAAAATATTATACAGATGGCTTACAGCTAACTAAAGTACAGTATATTCCTACATAGTTCATTAAATTAAAGAACGCAAATCGTAACAGTTGCCCCCGGATTAAGATAGTCTTTGGGGTTTAAATCTATCGATTTTTACACCACAAGACGTTCTTCTTTCGCACTTAAGCAATACCAGTCATAAATCTCAGAACTCTATGGTCTCATTATGCTTACCCTAATTTAACTAACCTACGTGAATTAACATCAGTTATCTGGTGTAATTGTCAGTACTACTTTGGTTCTCGGTGACTTAACTAAACAAAATACCTAGATAAGGAATCCACGTTTCCGCATTTCTTTCCCGGTTTATAGAGAACAGTGAAATTTAACATTTGTAAAATTAATTACCACCGCAGTAATCTGCCATTCTTATTGCTCATCTGCCGTAACCAGGTCAAAGGACAGTGATCCGTTTCTACGGTAAAATGGCTCAGAAACAAATAAGGCTTTAATTTTCCGACTGCCCAGACTAAAGCTGCACATTCGAGTTCACTTGCGCTATAAGCTTGCTCCCTATCCGTGAGTTTTTTGCTCAGACACAGCACCGGATGCTCTTCTTGATTAGCATCTCGTTGCGATAAAGTCACCCCCATTCCTCGCTTCGAACAATCGGTTTGTACTATAAATTCGCGGGAATAATCTGGAGCTCTCAACACCTTACCGCTCATTAATTCGTCCTTCAATCTTTGGAATGCAACTTCTTTCTGATCATCCCATTCTACTCTTGTTTTCGCATTTTTCCGTAATGCGTCTGTAAGTGGACTAGCTATGTCTGCATAGTTCGGGACGTAATGATTATAATACCCAGTGATCCCGAGAAATGATCGAATATCCCGTTTGGTTTGGGGACGTTGAAACTCCTGTATGGCCGCTACCTTTACCTCCGACGGTTGTCTAAATCCCTGACCTATTTTATGTCCCAGATATATCACCTCGGCTTTTCCCCACTCACACTTCTTAGCCTTTATCGTTAGGCCTGCTTGATGCATTGCCTTGAATACCGCATGTAGATGTTCTAAATGCTCCTCCCAAGTCATCGAATGTACCGCCACATCGTCCAAAAATGGTTCTGCGAAATCGTCCATTCCCTCCAATATGGTGTCCATTAGCCGCTGAAACGAAAATGGAGCAGATTGCAGCCCGAACGCTAACGTCACTGGTTCGAAAACTCCACGATGCGTTATGAAAGCAGCATATTTACTTGCTCTTTCAGTCATCCCTATTTGCCAGTAGGCTCTTACTACATCGATTAAACTCAGGTATCTGGCCTTGCTGCATTTTTCCACACATGCTTCTATATTAGGAACAGGATGTTGCTGTGGCACCGTAATAGAATTTAACGCTCTGTAGTCGATTACAGGCCTTGGATCCTTCCCTTCAGCCTCCACAATCATCATCGGCGATGAATACTCGCTGTTACTGGGCCTAATTACTCCCAATTCTAACATTTTATCGATTTCTTTGTCGATAATCTCGCGTACCCTCTGTGAGTGTGAATACGCTCGAGTTCGTATAATTTTTTCCTCCTTGAGAGCAATATCATGTTCCACTAAGTTGGTTCTTCCGGGTCGATTTGAAAATAACCCTGGAAATTCTTGGATTAATTCTTCCAAGCTTTTCATTTGGATTTCCGTGAGTTTTCCTACCCCTTTGGCTTGTTTCAACACTTCCGAAGCACTTAAGATTTCGGTGTCTTCTATTTCCAGTTCTGGAAGATCGAGTTCTGCTCCTTCTTCCCCAGGTTGTGTGATTACTATCGCAATGACTTCTGCCTTTTCAAAATAAGGTTTCAACAAATTGACGTGGACAAGAGTTTGTTTACGTTTTCCCGATATTTCTTTAATTATATAATTAGTATCGGAAATTTTCTCCACAATTTCTTTGGGTCCAGTCCATTGCATCTGCAATTTGTTGGTCCTGGCTTGCTGATATAACATAACCTTCTCGCCAACCTCGTAACATGAAGCCTTCGCCTTCAGATCATAATAACCTTTTGATTTGGTTTGCGCTTCCAAAGTCGCCGTTTTCGCGATTTCCTGCATTTGCCTTAGCCTATCGAGTAACTTTAATATGTACACTACTACCGGTTCGTTGGTTTCCTTTCCAACCCACAACTCCTTGATCATGTTTAATGGAGATCTAATCTGACGTCCATAAACCAATTCTGCGGGACTAAATCCGTGTGCCGCGTGCGGTGCACATCTTAAAGCGAAAAGCGCTTGATCGATATATTCATCCCACTCATTTCCGTTTTCGTAACACAACGCTCTTAGGATTCGCTTGTATACGCCGTGGAATCGTTCTACTGCATTTGATTGCGGATGATATGCTGAACTGTGTATGATTTTTATACCACATCGGTCAAGAAATTCGGTCGTTAGATTGCTGGTAAATACAGTGCCCAAATCCATCTGGATTTCGGATGGAAATCCTACTCGTGAAAATATATTTAATAACCCCTTTACCACCGATTCAGAATCTGCTACTTTCAATGGGATCGCGTCAGGAAATTTTGTAGCACCACAAATTAGCGTTAGTAGATATCTGTTTCCCTTCTCGGTTTTCGCTAAAGGTCCTACAATATCCACATTTACTCGCTTATACGGTTCGGTGATTACTGGCACTCTACACATTGGAGCTTTTTTTCTATCAGTGGACTTCCCTACGCGCATGCAAACGTCACAGCACTTGATTTTGTTTTTCACGTCTCGTCCCATCTGATTCCACCAATAATTCTGCTTGATCCTGTCAATGGTTTTGTTACAACCCAAGTGTCCCATCCACATGTTATCATGTGCGATATCTAGCAACTTGCTTTGTAATTTTTCTGGCACCATCACTTGCTCAAAGCTCCGACCCAATTTGTCAGTAATTCTCCTGTGCAGTATTCCATAAGCAATGTAGAATTTTGCTCCATTGTTCTCCTTCTTTGATTCAGCCATCTCAAAATACTCCTTTAATTTTGGGTCTTCTAATTGCAGCATTCTTAAGGTTGTCGGTGTTAGTTGTGTTATGTCCGAGTAATCGACATCCGATTTAGGTATTGAAAATTGTTCGTCCTTTTCCAGGCTCGGTGATTTATACCCAATCTCCTTTTCCGCTTCTTCTCCCTGTTCGTCGGAATCTTTTCCGTCTTCTGAACTCTTTACTTCGGCATTCGTTTCTTTATTTTCATCGTGAACCTTTTCCTTTTCCATTATAGCCTTCGCCTGCGCTCTCGTTAATGCGAGCACTTGTTGAATTACCACATCCTTTCCTTCGGCAGCATCTCCCACGTTCTATTCGATAGCAGATACGTATAATCTCGAGGCAAACGATTCGCTACAGCTGCTTCAGTTTCCACCTGAATTTCTGGCAAATTTAATTTTACCTTCGCAACTGGTAACGCCACACATTCTTCATTCAGGAGTCCTTGCACATATACATATTTCCCTGTATAATCGGCCTTTGATTAAATTTGTGTGCACGATATCATAGCTGGCTCCGCTATCTCGTAGTAATTTTGCTTCCACTCCATTTACTTTCGCTATTATGGTATAAGGTTCTAGCAGACCTTCCTCGTTCTTGCTCTGGCCTATCGTTGCTAAAACGACTTGTGTTTTGGGACATTCCGGTGAACCTTTATAGTGACCTATTGCACCACATCCAAAGCACTTCCCCGGCCTTCGTCTGTTGAAACTGCGTTTGTCCAAGTTTTCCTTGACAACACTTTCCGTTTGCACCTGACTTTTCCCTAAGTCATTTTTCAAGTTCGACGTCGTTGGCTTAGTTTCGAACTTATTTTTCGATGTCTTGAAGTTTCCATTATATTGCCGTTCCGTACCTGGTCCTCTTTTGGTGACGTATGTGTCTGCATGCTCTGCAGCTTCCTCCATCGTCTTGGACTTGTGTCGGTCCTCCACCCAAAATTTCATCTCCCCTGGCAACGAACTATAAAATTTCTCCAAGCACATCAGTTGAGTTAGCTTGTCGAAGTTTCCTTCCGCTTCTTCGCTCTTGATCCATTCCTGGAAATTGGTTTTTAGTTGGTATGCAAATTCCGCATAACTCTGGTCAGTTTTCCGTTTCCCGTACCGAAATTTCGTTCTAAAAACTTCTGCTGTTAGCTGATATTTCTTGAGCAGACTAGCCCTGACTTTGTCGTAATCTTTGCTGTCCTCTTCTGTTAATCGAGCCACGACCTCATTCGCTGTTGGTGACAACACACTCGTCAATCGAATTGGCCACGATTCTTTGGAGAAGTTCAATTGCACACAAACCCGCTCGAAATTTGTTAAATACAATCCCATGTCACCGTCATCCTTGAAAGGTTGCAATTGTTTTGTCATATTCAAGGACATATTCCTAATTGCATTGACATCATGTACATTATTTTCATTTGCCGTTTGAGCTTGGGCCTGAGCAATTTTCACTTGAGCATCTAATCTAGCTACCTCCAATCTTTCTTCTCGCTCCCTTTCAGCTAATTCTAACCTTTCTCTCCTTTCAGCTAATTCTAACCTTTCTCTTCGTTCCCTTTCAGCTAATTCTTCCCACTTGTCCTTCCGAGGGTTTTCCTCCCAGGCACCTAATTCTACTTTAATGTCCTCTACCGAATGTTGAGCCTTAATCAATTCTTCTATGATCTCTGCCTTTTTCTTTTTCTCCGGTAATTCCAACAGATTAGCAACGTATTTTAATTCGCTCACCGAAAAAATACTGTATTCGGAAACCATTGTTTCTTTTAAATGAAACCCTTGATAAAATTTAAATTCTGTAAACCAGGAATTTTGCGTAACCCGTAAATTACCTATTAATCATCATTTGCAGCATTTAAACATTCCATCTCTGGACATATGCCTCCCCAAGCTGTCGCCATGCTGTTCGATCAGAGGTAGTTCGCATCCAATGTGATCCTGCTACGCTGCTGATGTCGTCTCGCCATCTAGTTCTCGGACGGCCACGGTCTCTTCTTCCGATTCTTGGTCTCTACTCGGTCACTTTCCTACTCCATCTGTTGTCTTGTCTTCTCATTAGGTGTCCCGCCCACTGCCATTTTAGACTTGCTATGCGCTGCGGTACGTCTTCGACTCTTGTCATATTCCTTATCCAGTCGTTTGGTTTCCTGTCTTGTAGTCGTATACCCAGCATCGATCGTTCCATTGCCCTCTGCGTTACTTTAATCTTCCTTATACTGGTTTCCGTGAGGGACCAAGTCTCTGAGGCATAAGTTAGAGTTGGGAGAACACACTGGTTGTACACCTTCGATTTTAAGTGTTGAGGATATGTTGATGTTTTGAACACATTTCTCAGTCTTCCATATTACCTATTGCTGCTGTAAAAACTTAAGTAGTTCACAACCCGTCGAAAATTTACTATTACTGACAACTACGAGCAATACCTGATCCTATTATTTCAAAAAAATATATACACAACCTTACTAAATCGCATAATAAGACCATACAATTCCGAAACAAACAACAAGTATTACTTACCCACAACTGGAATTTTCTGCTTTCCCCGCTGTGCTGTCGTCTTATTCCCACAGATCTGGACGCGCCGCCTCCCTGTTCTGAAGCCGCTTTCCTGACTTTTTTTCTGGAGTTTCCGCCGTCACTCACTTCGACACATTTACTGGCTTTTACTGCACTACACTGGTTTTTCTTCGTTGTCAGTTTTACTGACGTTGTTCCCAGAATGCTGCCTCGCCGCCCCTTCGAATGACTGCCCTCCTGTTGTCTGGCCGCCTCCACGGATTCCTTGCCGTCACCTCCTCGACGCTTGCTGGTTTTCCAACGTTTCCACTCTTACGTGACGCCGTCCCCAGTCCTCTACGCCGTTGGACCACGGAATTTCCTGCATTCACTCCTCGACGCTCCTGGATTTTATCTACGCCGCCCCTTCGGAATGAACGCTCCCGTTGTACCGCCTCAGTTTATTTGATGCTTTTTCCCGTCCTGTTCACGTGCTTCCCCTTGTATATTTCAACGCTTGCACTTGGACCGACTTCGAAACAAAAGAAATCTTCTGTCGTGCGATTTAAATAAGTTATAAATTACACCGCTTGATCACCACTATTGCGTGATGCCTAAAGTCGGGGTAACTGGCAATCCTTTTAATTGAAACACACTCGGACACGAAGACCAAAGCTACTGAGATTAATAAGAACACTTAAGTAGATACAAATACTTGCATTTATTTTTCTGCCGTTTACAGAAACCTTAAGTTTACGTATTTACATCTTCTTATTAACTAACTTAATTCTAAGTCCATTCTGACCAAGAAAGCTCGGTGGGCGTTTACAAAGTTCCCAATAACCTATCAGAGCTGGTCTAAATTTTGGACATTTGGCATTACATGCGGACGTGACCGTTCATAATAGTTCTATGAATTTTTACAAGCTTGAGGATTTCCCACAGTGAAATGTGGCCTGTTCGGACCCTTAGTAAATTACCGCTATAAAGATTTAAATTTCTACTAAAAGCATTTGGTCCCAGCTGCAATAGTTTTTATGATCGAGTTGCAACCGTTGCTTCTTGTAATCACGTACCGGTCATATACATCACTCAATATTTCGGTTTATGAAATAAACGCTGCATAAACTTACTCTAATCTTATTCGTGAGATTGGAATATCTCCAGCTTCCCAAGCGAAAGGCACGTTTCTGAACATCCGCTTGTTGTAATTTAAATATGACATTTTCCTACGAATTTTACCTTAAAATATTATACAGATGGCTTACAGCTAACTAAAGTACAGTATATTCCTACATAGTTCATTAAATTAAAGAACGCAAATCGTAACAATGCTTGGGAACAAATTCGTGACATCGAAGCTAACTACACGTAGTTTTACATTATCTGTGACAATCATATTTTTGATTTTGTTCACCAGTTCACAAATCCGGATCTAAGAATTTTAGCGGTCGAGGTAAAATAACAGTTTGACCCCGCTTGCGTCTGAAACCTCTCACCCTCACTTGTTAAGATGTTAGGTGCTCTACAATATTGGTTATTGCATGAGACACAACCGACACTCACATAGGTATACTACATTTTTGGCATAGTGTTCTATAACTTGAATTGCAGAAATAGAATTTATTCTTAACAAAGTACAAGAAGAAAAAACTTACTTGTTGCTCGGCAAAATATTTTTTAAAATTTTAATTTTACAGCTGCAGTTTATATAGGTATCTACATAACAAAATATAAAACGGAAAAGTTTCAACCTTTACCATTTTTTTTGCAAAATCACCAATGATACCTATTTTTAAGGTCTAAAAGTAAAGCTGCTTGTTCCACTGAGAGGTAGGTAATTATCATTTGAGATATAGTTAGGTGTATGCATTATGAACTGAGGTAGTTGTAACTAAAATTCCGTATGATCCAAAACTTTTATTATCTAGAAGGCTGTAGAATTGTTGTGTTAAAAATGTGGGTTGGCGGTCCCGGTAGTAAAAGTAACATTAGTATTTTATATCTGTCAATTTAAGGTTAACTATATAAGTAATGTAATTTTAACAAATACGCACATTTTTGTTGAATACATAAAAGTGTTAATAACAGAAATAACTACAACTGTTCAAAGTGATTTTCTCCATTTTCCACACATATAGCACCACTTTGTGTTCAGTATTAAACATTCTGTAAAAGTTAAATGATTCTGTCCAATTTGTATAGGTTATAGGTATATTAAGTACAATTACTCATCAAAGACAACATAAATTAAATTATTAAAAACTCCACAATTCTCTAGAGGACAACAGGTTTCGATCATACGGTAGTATATAGGTATCTGAAAAAACTTTCGATATATTCATATACCTACGTATCTACGTTTAATAGGTACGTAATTTTATAGATAAAATAGAAAACAATATTTAAATATTGTTTGTATCTGTCTTTAGCATGTTTTATTAAATTTTCTTGTTTTCTGTCAATCTTGGCACTTAAAATTTTGGCAGTGACAATTAAAAAAATCAAGACTGACTTAATACAAGGAAAATAGGTGTACTTACGCAATTTTTTGCAAGTCAGTGTACATTTTCTGTAAATAAGATTTTCGCCAGGACTGAAAAATCTATAGGACTGAAAAGGTACAGACGGTTTTTCAGAGCCTGGAGTCTATCGAATTTTTCCCCAAAAAATATAGTTCTGGAAGTTAGGGCGCTATTATTGTTTTTTTTTTAAATTTTAATTACAATAATTTTGTCAAATGGACACAGATAATTTAATTCCTTCATTTAATGTTATACATCTTGATATATAAATCCAAAGCTAGATATTTTCAGAATTAGAAATTGAAATGACTTTCCTATTTTTTTTAAATTTCAATAAATGAAGTCCAGTTATGTACTTTCACTACGTAATACGTAGTTAACTAAGAAAGTAAAAAATTATTATTATGTTTAAAAGTAGAATTTTTAGATGTGTGTAGCTACAACTTCACAAATCACATCGGTATAGCTGAATTTAATAAAAAGTTAAATAAACGTTTGTTATTTTGCTGATTCATTTTGAAATCTTTAAAAGATAAGCTGTTGGTCTATTTCAAATTTATCAAGTTTATCTCGTGTTGTTTAGCACAAAATAGAAAATTTCATAATGTAAGGTCTTATAGGGGGAGTTAAGTAAGCTAAGCAAATGTAATTTAAAGGTGAAAATGCCATTAAACATTATTTCATAGGCAACTCCGTTTTGGGGAAGTTACCGAAAAAAGAAGATAAATGAAAAAGACCAGAGATCTGTGTGGTTAAATTTATTGCACGAGGTAAAATAATACCCTGTATAAGTTGCTAATGTGTAAATTTTAGCCGTTTGTAATTCTAAAGCGAGGGATCTGATTCACCGATTAGTTTTTATTTTGCAGAAAGTAAATGAATAAAAATAACAAACAAATACGTCTACAACTCTTGTTCATAACAACTGTGGTACAGCAATCCAAACAAAAATTTAAGTAGGTATGTAATTCTTCATTTTATTTTTTTCACATCATGTTTTACCAACTGATTCAAGACGTACCTATTATTTACCAACGGTAAACGTGTTGTCGTCCAGGCCCCATTTTGCTCACCTCTAGATCCGGTACTGTTGCCAGTTCCCTGAAATTTTTAGTGTAGGACTTTGGTCAGAATTTTAAAAAAATCTGAAAACTTAATTCAGCCATTTGGATGTTACAACAGGAAAATTTATTTCACTTACCTACTACGAGTCTTAGTCGTATCTCATTAAAATTACCTACTATCATCGGATTGGTGATCTTTTGGGAGGTATATAGTCTAAAATTGTGCATTTTTGATTTTTGTTGATAAGTTTGATATTGATGTGTCCTTCTACTTTCGCAATTTTTGATCATATCAATTAAAATTTTATTAAATGTTTCTGTAGAATGGTAAATTAATTCTGTACATTTTTGTTCATCGGTCAATTCAGAGATTTTATAAGAGTAAAATTGTATTAAGTATTTTACAATTATATTAGTGTTCTCGTAATCTACTTTGATTAGTACAAGTTTATGTTCCTAATGTTTTTATTTATTATCTAATCCACAAATTCTTCTTAGAGAATAGTGACTTCGTATATCTAATTTTTAAATTATTGATATTATTATGTGTAGGTATGTTAGCTACGTATATACTTATTTGTGTCTTAAGATTATCTTGATTTTGGCTGAAATTTGATATAAGTTCAGTTTTTATTGCTGATTTTTCAATTTTTGTTGTACGTTTTTACTATAGGCTATTAAAAGCTAAATTATTTGGATTCACCCCCAAAAATTCAAAATTGCATTTTCAACAGATCTTCACGGTTTAGAGTCACCTGAACCCAAAAAACATGTTTTTGTTCATTGGTCTGTCTGTCTGTTAGTGTGTGAACAGAATTCTCAAAAACAAAAGAGGTATAGGTATGGCGTTAAAACTTCATATAATTACTTATAGGTAGATAAGTTTTGTTTACAATCTAAATGCGGCAGCAAACTTTAGAAGAAAATTGCATAACCAGAAGTGTGTTTATTTTGAGATTTTTCGGATTTTTTTGTTCGATTTTTTCAGAAAAGATTACATTTTTAATGTGTAATTACCTATGTGAGATAGATAGGTAATTTTCCTGTTGAATACCTCTAAAACGGGTTTTCTTTGTTTTTTCTTTTGTTTTATTACTCCTATTTTAAATAGGTACCACACCCGGTATATTATTACATTTTTTAATTCAGCTTAAAATTTTCTATAAAATTTGTCATTTCAACTAACGCTCTATTTTCTACGGTTTACTCATGCTTCAAAATTAAAAATAAAATGTATGGCTAAGTATAAGATCACTCTAAAAGCAAGTTGTGCCAGTGTATCACACCAGATCATTCAAATTAACGCTTGTGAATTTTTTTAATGTAGATAACGCTAAACTAGTAATTAAATGTGTGGATATAAAATTATAGTAAATATTTAATTTTTGACGTTGACCCTTCTTTAAATTATTATCTTAGGTTTTTTTTGCTGCGGTAATTGCATTTTAGACTGAAGCTCTTTTGTTGCTTACTTTACGTGGATAAATTTGAAAGGTAACCAAACATTACATAAAGTTTACCATAAGCACAAACTTAAATTTTTACATTTCAATTGCAGGATTTCGCGTGAATTATTATATCGCCGAAATATTCTATGGAGCATATTTTATATTACGAAGTTATGAGTACCGACTACTGTTTTTTATTTTTCCAAACATTTGATGGCATACCTAGTTGAATGCATTTGGTGATAAATAATAGGTATTTCTAATTTAAAATAACTAAATCTACGGCAACGGCATCGGCAGTTCAACTTAAGCCGACAATTAAAAAATAACATTAGAAAAATGGCCCCCGTCTAATCTAATCCCTAATTTGAAATCGGAATCCGCAGCCCGCAGCCTCTAAATTCAAATCGTTTCATCAACCCCGTCTAAATAACCGCATTTACACCAAATTCACTCGACAATCATGGCCTGCTAATTTCCCAACTCGCTCCTTTTGTTATTACGGCATATCAAATCATATTCATAATTACAAAGCAAATACCGGCTTTGTACACTTAGCGGGGCCCCGCCCGGAATTAGGGCGCAGCCAATGGCTGCGACCGCGGCGGCGGCACAGCCAATTGGCGCACGCACCTCCCCTCCTGAAACGGAAGATGCTGTGCAGCTTTGATCTCGCCATGCTTTGGAGGGAGGATTCATCTCAGACAGATTTTGCAGATCAAATTTGGTTAGTATCCTCAAATCTGGTGCGTTGATAGCAGCTTTGAGCGCTTGGGCAAGTGACATGTGGTTTTATTGTTGTTGAAAGCAACCATGTGATTTTCAACTGTTCCCAAAAAAAAATGCATTGGAACTAACCCTATTTTTAAAAAACGACCGCCATTTGTTTAAACAAGAACCCACCACAAGCAACCAATGATGACAATGATGATGATGCAGCGAATCATGGAAACGTCGCAGCGGCCCCCAGAGACGCCCAAGAACCCGCAGAACCACCTGGAGTACGACAAGGAAGGCCGTCCCCGAGGACTCGCCGCTGTTCCGGCCGCCGAAGAGGATCTCCGACGACTCCAGGGACGCGGAGATGTGCGACAAAAACAGCGACTCCGAGGAGGACGAACTCAACGTGGACGTCGACGTGGAGAACGACGACACGCTCTGCCCCGTCGACCTGACGCGGAGGCACGAAGTTCACCTCCTTCGAGAACCTCATCCCCCGCCAAGGCAGACGACGGCGACTTCAAGGGCCTGAAGGGGCTCAAGGATGAGGACGCGAGTGTCAAGAGGTCCGAGAGTGTTTGTAGTGACGGTAGCAGGTCGGGGAGTCCCCGGGACCCCAGCCCGTCGGTAGTTCCGCACCAGAACAGACGCTTGGCGTTCTCGGTGGAGAATATCTTGGACCCCAATAAATTTACGGGAAAACAGTCCGTGTTTAGTGACGGCGTTTGCTGTTGGAAACCCCACCAGGACACGATAGGGTCTTCCGAGTACGAGGGGAGCGAACAAGGTTAGATTTCACTTACATATATAGTTTGATCTTAATTGAATTTCTAATGTTTACCACGCCGAATGTACCTATACAAGAACCAGCAGAACAGCAACTATAAAAAGGTTTTCATTCAGTATTTATTTTAAATAAGTATAGTCCTTCGATATTAAAAAAAGATAAAAGGTGCTAGGTTAACATGCACTTTTAAAATTTGTTATCCAACTTTATCTTCTAAAAGAATTTTAGCTCTAGTAACGAACAGCAAACTAAAGACGTTTTCTTTGGTGAAATAGGTACCTAGGTATATACTCTAAACTTCAAGGACCACGTGTTCTAAGTAATTAACATGTTACAGTGGGCGAATTTTTTTAATAGAACTAAATATCTAGATTATGTAGATACTGATTTCCTCCAGTAAATAAAAAGTAAATAATACTAATGTAACAGCATGCAACCGTCAGCTGGTATAAACTTAATTAAGTATCACTATAAAAATTAAACGGTATAGGTAATACAACTACTTATTCGAATCATTTCCACCGGACATTAGTTTTGAATGCGCCTATACTTATACATATTTTTTATATGTTGTACTTACATAGTTGCCCAATTTTTCAATTAAACTAAATGTTATGTATATTATTAAAAGCAAATATAAAATTAATCAGAAATAATTGTACATAATTACCAACAGAAAAAACTATGCCATTACACAAAACCATCTTTATTTTCAAGGTTAACGTTTAATTAAATTACTTTTCCGTCGCATGTCTGGTAATTACTACCTACCTACCATTCTTTTTTTGTATGAAGGTTGGCCATGAATTTTTGTTGTTGAATTGCACATGAACAAAACTGTAATTTTTTATTTTGTTGTATAACCTGTATAACCTCCAACAAATTTACTGTCATTTGACAGAATAGAAGATTGTTGCCAAATGAACTGCTTATTTTAATAGTACATGTGGAGAAATATTAAAAATTTTAAGTACTATTGTAAGACCTTCCATGTAGTTAATAAAAAATTTCTTCAATTACACAATCACTAAAACTGGATACCTACATAAATAAAAATTACTACTAAATTTGTATTTTCTGTCTGCTTAAATATGGCAACTTTGCATTTGAAGGCGTTTTGCCATGATTTCTAACCTAATATGCATTTAAAAACCATAACCTCAAAGGTAAACCTCGTTTAAACATAACAAAGTAATTTTAGACAACTAAATTGGGGATATGTCCATGGCCAACCTTCATGCAAAAAACGATGTGAACAGAGTATAACAACACAAATATTGTCTAATATTCCAAATTTTTAAAATCTTGACTAATCAACCAATAATGTATATTTTAATTGTGTTATATATAAATCTGTTTTTTCTTCAAACGGCAGTAAAGTATGGCATTATAGTCATTATACTGCTGGATTGATGATGCTAAACTGTTACTTTATTGCCAAGCCGCAGATAATATTATCTGCCGCTGACGACTTTACCTGCCGCTCGTCAGCGGCAGATAAAGTTATTATCTGCCGCTGACAACTTTATCTGCCGCTCGTCACCGGCAGATAATATTATCTGTCGCTGACGAGATCAAGTAATTTTCTCCGAATTTTGTTCACAAAGTTGTAAATAATTTGTTATAAAAAACGTTTGAAGAAAAAATACTATATGTTATTCGGAGCAAAAGTATCTTTATGTGGCTCGGCTGTACTTATCTGCCTCGCAAGCTCGGCAGATAACCCGTCCAGCCTCGCCACATAAAATATAACTTTTGCCTCGTAATACCATAATATACTATTATTAAAAATGGGTGATACAATAACAGGTATTTAACTTTTATTATGAAGTAATACCGACAGTAATGTTTAAATAACAAAAGATACTAATGTAGTCTACCTATACATTTATTTCGAGCGATTAATAAATTTCCATTCAAGACATGGCGATAGAAATTAACGAAAAATTAAACGTATGTGCGGACTTTGCTCACACTTACGTCATTGCGTTTGTCAGTGCCAAACATAACCACAATTTTTTAGAATGAATGTATAATAAGTAATTAGATATCAAATTCATAATAAATATTGAAGGTCCCAACTACCTCTGAATTCATGGACGGCAATTATAGTTTACTATAAAAAATACAATAACGTTTTAAGCCACGGACTTCGCTTCCACAGCACACCTAGCAGAAACAGTATTAGATATATACAGGGTGTTTGTAAATTGCTAGACAGTTTGTAACTTGTAACTTTGTTCATAATAGAGCTATTAAAAGAAACTTTGTTTATTTGTTTGGAATGCCAGTATGTACCTACACTACAAATTATCAAAAGCAATTTAAATCATGCCTCCTATTTTTGAGATACACGACTGGATTTTAAATGGAACACCCTATATATTTTTAAATATTTTAAAAATCAACGCTAACAATTATTTATGGTAGTAAGCTTTAAATAAAATTTTTAAACTATAGGTAACTTTTTATGCAAAAAAAAAATTTGCTCAATGTAGGTCATGAATTAGGTACCCAAAACCACTGGAATAATTATTTTTGCATTATTGTTAAAAAAATTGGAGTTTTTTAAAAGCTAGGTATTTTTAAAGGAAATGGCGTATATGGGACATCGTTGGAAAGCTTTTTTATTGTAGATTTCGACAGTTATTGTTCTATTAAAAAAACATAGTTTTCAATTGTTTTAGTACGTTTAGTGTGTGATAATTCGGCTATGAGGAATTTTTACAGCCAAGTGGAGTTTTTTTCGTGTTTTTTGTTCGATTTTTAATGATTTTTCGTAAGTCATGGCCTACTTAAATATTTTTTACGCTGATTTCAAATATATTAAAATATACGGGGTGTTCCATTTAAAAAACCAAAGTCGCGTATCACTCCTGTAGTACAAAAATGGGAGGCCGTGATTTAAATTGAATACTGTTATCAACAAAATAAATGTTTTATTGTCTCTATTATTAACGAAGTTACGATCTGTCTAGCGATGTAGTACAAACACCTTGTATATCATTCGTTATGTTTTCAGTCTAATTAATATGTATTTTATTCACATTTGTTTGTTTGTCTGGACATTGGACATCCTTATATGTACACTATCTAGCTCTTAAAACGCAATAACGTTTGCTATTGCTAATTTCGTACCTACATTGTTATAGTGAGTGTTCAAATAAAGAAGAGTTAGCCGTAAATAATATATAGTATAAGTAATCCCTAATTATTATTTCATAATGTATAAGGTTATTTGTATTGTACTTAAACGAACGCCAGGGTACAATAATTACGGTTAATAAATGTTATTATTTATGGTCAACATTAATATAGTTTTTATTTATATACGCTATATAAACGGTTATTTTCTTGTGTTAACAATAAATATATTCTTAAAGACAAGGTGGCTGAACAACCTACAAGTAGCATTGATTAACAAGAAAAATAGTGAAAAAAATAATAGGTAAGCCATATTTGATTTTTAAATAAATAGCAATTTTAACATTTACGATGAATTAGTACTGAAATTTATAATTAAAAAATAAACAAAAGTAGTCTTATAATTTAAGCAGTTGTTTGGTAAATTTCAATTGTTAATACTAGGGAAGAAATAACGTTTCATTCATTAAAGATTAAAAAATAATTACACAATATTGCTCAAGAAAGAGTTGTATTTATACTGAGTGTTCCAAAATTGCACGGCACTACTTATTCTAAGTATATGTTCTCTAGGTCAAATCAAACAAAAAGGTGGTCGCAAATTATGTTTTAAGAAAGTTAAGGTCTTGAGAAGGGTGAGGAATGTTTTTCTCCATAACTTTTAGCAGTCGAAATGATAAAAAAAGATACTAAGAGCAGTGATTTTACAAAAATTCTAACCTGAAGATTGAAATTTGCTAGTTACCGAACGTAATGTAATCACTCTCTCTCCCTTCCATGGTTCTCAATATCTTTAATTAGTTTGTTGCAGCATTTTTGTTTATTTTAATCTCTCTTGAGCTGTCTTCAGCTCTATTTCAGGCTTCTACCCTCAATGTCGAACATACTACATAAGCCACCAACAATTATCAAAAACATTTAATGCCATGCTAAATTCTTAATATTCGAGTTTCAGAACGTTCGGTATTCTACATCTTCCATAACTTGGTACATATATTGGTCTTCCTGGTGATTTCTTCCATCTGTCATACCTTCTATAATTGTTTTTAATAGTTCATCGTGTCTTAGTAATTATGTGTTCAACCACTGTTGCTTTTCTTTTTGTTATATTGTGCATCAACTCCCTTCCTCCAGGACATTTTTATCGTTCTTCTAACACTATAATCCAAACGATTTCAGTTTTTTCTCATCAGTCGTAGATATACCTAGTTCATGTTTCGCACGCGTAAGTATATGTATGGCCGCACACCAAATATTGATGTCAATATTTTCTTTGTTAACTTGAATATCGCCATTGCTTGTTGAATTCTTTGCCTTACTATTTAGTCTAACAATGTGTTTTTCTATTACCCTTCTCGGGGCTGTAGCTCACTAAAGACGTAATTCAAAGCAGTTTTCGTTGGAACTTCTTTGTTTATTTTAAAGCAATTTTGATTCTGATGATAGAAAAGTTCCAATATACCTATTATGAAACGTAAGATCCTGTGAGAGGTCATCAACAATAAAAAGGTCGAATGTGCCCCTATACCTGCATAGCCTATAGGTAGGTACTTCTGTTTATAAAGTGCAATAATGAAATAGAACAAACTTGTGACTAACATGCACAAGGCCACATCACACATTTAAAATTTTATAGAACGAGAATCCACCTTCATAAGACGATAAATTTCTAAAAGAAACATTATTTATACAAACAAGACGAACGTCTTGCTGTCAAGCTAAGATGGGCATAATTAGGCTCCGCTTTGAATTCTATATAATAGCATTTAAGTTGGGAGATAAATTTATACCGGAAGGTTAAACCACGATAAATTAAAGAACATCCAAGCATTAGTAAACGTGTGTGGCTAAGTGTTCATGCTTTATCATTGTCAGCCAATTTCGTTTTGCTTTGCTTGGCCCGGCCGGCGGTTTTATTCGCTACTTTTTCTTTTCATATCGCAATAGTAAGCGGTTTTTCCGCAGTTATCTTCCCTTGGTGTAAAATCTGTAATAAATAATTCCGGTGACACTGCGGATATTATTTTTAGATTTTGAGTCAGCCATTGGCCACCATGATTTTTTTTGTGTTTTGTGCATTTTATGATCTCAGAAATGGAGCACATAAATTTTAATTAATCCTAGTGTAGCAAATATTTTCGGATATTCATATCTCAGACTTAAAATAAAATTAACAAATTCATTTGCAATTTCAAATATCCATTCTGTTTGCTGTGGGAACAAGTAATGTACTGCACTATTTTTTAAAATAATAAATGCCAACCAACTTTATATCCTTCACAGCGGCTAAGTGTTTGGGTTAAAATAAACTCAAGTAGGATGTTCACGAAGGTGGTGGAAACTTGTAACAATTATTATAAATTTTACAACTACCAAATTTTTTTATTAACTTTATTCTGGAAAGTTGCTGATTACATTTCACAGTTGACATTTAAATTTGACAAACCCAAAGCCGTAAGTGTGAACAAAGTCGGTACCCAAATCTAACTTGTAAATTCTCATCACATGCTAGAATGTAAATGTACTGCATCGCATTCGCAATTAGCTTATTTACAATAAATAATATTAATAAATGTGATAGCCACAAAAGATTATCAAAATTGCTTTTCTTGTCAAAATATAAATTTTTAAATATTATTAAACTAATATATAGTATGTGCCTACAATACTTGAACATTTATTTTATGAAAGTGTTTTAATTTTAGTGTTTCAGCTAGCCCTTAATTAGAGAGAATCAGAAACTGAAAATAGATACTTTGCCCCGTTAACCCATTTTGACTGATGGGCAGCTAGTAGGTACATTCTCACAGAGATTATATATCATTGCATATGTAACTAAGATCATTATATGATTCATTTAGCAGCTACCGAACCACTTCCTGAGAAATATAAGAATTAGCCTCATTAATCCTCTTTAGTTATTCATAGATTCACAACTGATTTATTGCAAAAATTCTAGTAATACTACGTAAAAACGATCTCATCGAAGATATTTTAGAAACTAATAGTACTCTTCTTTACTATTTTATTGTCATTGTTGCTGTAAACTTCTACATTTTTTTAGATGTTTTGAGTCATAACTAGCTCATCGTAAATTAACCAACAGCACAATAATTACTTCATATTGTAGCGTATGTGAATTAGATCCCCACTTACTGCGATGATTACAAAAACCTTCTGGCGACTTCACTACGATTTTCCAATCCGGCTTTGGCAATGGTAACTGTGGGGTACATAAACTTTCTCGAACAGGAGAGGCCAGTACTTTCGCACTGGGGATAGGCTGACGACGACGACGACAAATAGTTTGGAATAAAAACATTTATTTGTATGGCTTGATTCAGTATTTGACCTTCTTCCAGTTGGTTATTGATAACGAAAAAGTTATATACATTGGCACTATACTATCGTATGTTCTCGTTAAATATTTTTAATGATTATCTAGTAGTATATATTATATAGAGAATAATTTCCATAGGCACTCCAAACATATTAAATAAAAAGTTTGTATAAAGTTTAAACCTAAACAAAGATATTTGTATATACTTATACGTATAAATATGTAAGTGCAACCTGGTTAAAATGAATCAATATGCAGGACGTCTTCTCTAACCTGAATTATTTATCACATAAATCGATACATATCTTAGGATGAAATTAAATTTTAAGGATTTGTTTACTTGATTTACCATCATCAGTTCAGTGTGTAGTCCAAGCCTATACAGATCTGCCATTTAATTTTCTTTACACCATGCATTTGCAACGAATGTTGATGATTATTCAGGGATCGTAACATTTAGCTTTAAATTATATATACCTAACATAATAATTAAACATGCTTATTATACTACAGAGGAGCATCTTAATACAATACAGTTGGGACATATAAAGTTGACTTATTGTATAAGTTTATAATTTGTGTAAATAGTGTTTTTGTAATTACACTTGGCATGTGTAAACAATATGAACTTCTTGCAATAACACAAATAAATAAGTCAAACCAAAAGTTCAATTGTTATCGAATACCGTCGCTATTTATTAAGGTGGAAATTTCCCCATCAGTTTAAGCGTATTTTTGACATTATTTGAACACTAAATACGAAAACATACTGATATGCTCATTTTATTTTATGTTGAGTGGTAGTAAAATAGAAAAACGCATTTCCTTTAAACAATAAAACACATTCATATGTGATGTAGGTTAGTAATACATTACGAAAAGAGTTCTATTTCAAGCCTATTTACTATTCAAAATATCATTACAACACTATTTTACTTAAATTTCAGAAGAAAAAATATTTAATTAATCTATGCACTAAATAAATCGCTTCAATTTTGAAACGCTAGTTGCAATTTTTGTTCAAATGTAATTAAACATTGGATTATTCTTTATTAATTTTTGTGAAACATGGGTCACTCAAATAGATTTACGCCTTTATTGCACGCAGTATTTGTCAGTCAATTTATGGGGCATTTTCTTGGACATTATTTACGTGTTATTGTCACTCTCATCGAATGAGGAATGTGCCTAAATAGAAGGTTTCACCTTAAGGGGTGGCCTGAAAAATATTTTATATATAAATTTCAATATACTTTTTCTGAAGCTAATATCGCTGCAGTTACGTTAATACATTAACAAACGTGAGAAATTGATGGAGTTAGGCAACCCCTTTATAATACAAGTAGCGATAACTTTTCTATATGACAGAACTAATAAATAAATAGCTAGAGGCTTGACTTAACATTAACAAAATATAAATTTTTTTAAGCAAATTTGCTTGAGATAATAGGCTTTTTTAACTTCTATACTAATTAGTAACAATACGTTTGGGTTTTGTTGCTTTGAGATACATGGTCATATCATAAATGGGCATTTAAATGTTTACAATTACAGTTATAAGCCCGAATAATAACTAAGGGGTAAGTCAATTTCATGGCATAGCGTTAAAATACTTCACAAGCATTTCTTTAATGTGTATTTAAACTACGACCACTTTATGTTATTATTATTCAGAAGCTAACGGATATTTTGGCAGCTGAATAAGGTAATATTTCTAGTTTATTTTGTTAAAACTGTCAATCTTTACACGCAACAAATTGTTATTTGCAAAAATTGATCAAAGCGTGGAATAAAAATGGAAAATATATAAACGGTTTTGATAAGAACAGCAATTTATTTGTATAGTAACAAATAAAACAATAGTAAATAAAAGATAATCCACTTTTTATGCGGAATTGCCTCATTATTTATTCACAACGTCATACTGAAATGGTGGGATTTTTTACCGTTGAAGACATCCAGGTTTGATTTCAGCAGGACGGAGTAACTTGTGCCATACTGCATACTAAAAATAATTATCTCTATCATTGTTACTGCCGAATGATTTCAGTCAAAGCAACTCTAAATTGTGTCCTCAAATCGGACCATTTCTCTGTTTCTGATTTTTGTCATTGCCGTGATTCAAGAGTAAAGAATTCTTGACCATCTGCAAACAGTATGACGGCTGAAATGTATAGTATTTCGCTACATATGCCAGAGTGTTTCACGTTGTAAAGGAATGAGGAAGAGGGACATTTGCGACATAGGTAGCAAAGGGTATTGTGGCCTTCATTTTTTTTTTATTTTGACTGGATAACGTGTTGCCCAGCATGAAACCTACCTAATAGCTTTCTTCAATCAATGCTGATAGTGAGAGGATATGGACATTAATTAGAATATTCCTGTCTAATCTAACGTTTTATTTATTATGGTGTTCCATGCTAAACGTAGTTGTATTGCTACGACTCAAATAAACCAAATAATTTTGTTAATCATCATAGCAGGTGTAGACAAACCTTCTCTGTCCTTCACATCTTAGTTTATCAAAGTAGTAACCATATTTCAAATGTTTAATATAATATGGAGCGGTTCTTTACGTGTAAAAGTACCTAGTCGAAGTAGTTCCTTCTAGCTGTTAAATATAAGAATGGTTGAAGCAAAATTGCCGATGTCGAAAATTTTTTCTAGTTAAGAAATTATAATTTGCCTCTTATCTTCTACGAAGGAATTTCCTTCAAAGCAACATTTTCGTCTTATCTTGAAGCACTGACGGCTCGCTATAAGGAGCCAAGAAGCTATGGCTTTACCATAACAAACCAGTCGTTCAAGATTTTTTTTATTCCGAAAGAAACATTGTTTACCTACTTTTCATCACCCTTCTCATTTTACATTTTAAACAAGGCACGAGTAATTTTTAAATCGTGAATATAAGCTGTATGACAGTTTATAGACTGCATCAAGAGTAGAGCAGCAAGAAGTAGATCTAAAGGTAATGATATTTTAGCATTTTTAATGATATTAGTAATAACTGTACAACTACGAATGATAAAATTTTAAATTTATATCCAATATTGCAAAGCAGATTTTTTTTCCATTTACTCATCTTGTCCAAATTTTAGTAAAGTAATGTTTTCTCATCTCGACTATCAGAGATAAAAATAAATGAAATTGATATCTTCTCGTGCCGACAGTATCACAAGCACAAACAACCTATAATCAAGTCGGTCTCCTATCTGTTTTACTAAATTATTAAATAATTAAGCTCGCATTCCCTGTTTACTATCAACAATCGCTTGAATCTCCGACATTAGGCACGCAATGGAACAGGGGCTCGATGCACCCAAATCGGATAAATTAGTTGTACATTAGCGCCGGCGTCGCTAATGCGAATATATGGGTTTAGATTACACAAAATCGGAAAGGCATGAAAACACGCGGGTCAGAGGGCACGCAGGTATAAAATAAAATCCCAAATTGATCCCCTAAATCCCGTATGTAGTTGAAGCCGTGGTCGCACGAATGACAGCGCCACCGCACTGCATTGTTTCAGCGGTAGGCAGACAAATGAATGCGGTTAACACGTTTGTCGCTCGTTACGTATTGATTTCGGAGGCTTTTGTGCTGTTCTCGAATTACCGGCACTTAATCATACTGAGCTCGGATTTGCAGATTCAACCACTTATTGATGTTTAGGAGCCGATTTGCCTCGCGAAGCGCTAACCTGCGTCGCGGCGCTTCTTTGGCGTCGCTATACGAAACGTTTAGGTATTAATTAAATCCGAAATGGAGATAGCAAACCATATTTGGTAAGTAAGATAAATAAATACAGCCTGATTGCTGTATACGGGCGAGTTATACAGCGTCTTCGGTTTTAGAATGTGACGTAAACTATATTAGATGATTCTGTGTGGACAAAGCATAATTGCTTAGAGATTTGATATTTTACCCTACAAATTAGCGACAACAAGCCGGCTTTATTGTGAATTGTTAGGAAAATTCTGCTTCAACTGTCTTCAATAATTAATAATTAGCTGTAGATTTTACAATTTAATTTTGTTAGAAGAAAGCTGCCTTATTTATAAATTATAATTTATAAAATTTAAAGATTCTACTATACTGGTGACTTTTCCCGTAACAACATATTATAATTGCCACTTAGGTTCAGAAATAACTTACAATCTTTACAGTTACTTCCACGAATTATTATAGTTATCGTAGAAATGTTCTTGTTTAGAAATTAAATCATCCAATTTTATTCATTTCCACCAACTGCGCAAATCGGAATTCGTTAAATATTTACCCGCAATTTGTTTTTTTGCGCATTTCTTCAAAGTTTTGAATTTTGACATATTGACATATTTGAATAAATAAAAAAGTACACTAGAAATGTCTGAAAAACCAACCTATCTCGTAAGGAACGTGTACAAAATGGCGGACAAATATATGAGAACCTGGAGAGAGTTGATACATTTTTTAAATTACCGTCAAATAATGTTTTATTGCTTACAGGCGCTAGATGGCGCTTCTTGGAGTCCTCGGAATCAGGGTTGAATTTAGACGACTTCCTCCGGGGGAAAAATGGAAGTTCTGGGGAGTATTTAAAAAAAATAAAATATGAAGATACATGTAGTGATTACGTATTTCGGCACAATCCACCCATACTTTTACATATTAAGAAAACCCGAATATCATCTGGTAATGTTTCCGGGAGAGAATCTGTACTGCCCGGGGGGAAATTTACCACCTCCCGGTCACCCCCTTGGATTCAAATCTGCTCGGAATTGTGAGTTATCTACGATGAAAATGGTGTTTTTGACAAATGTATCGTAATTTCCTGTAATGATACTAAATTATGACCTACAAAATTTATTAATTAGTAATTTACAATAACCAGCTCAATACATATTGATCAATTTATTATGTAAATTAGGTAATGGGGTTTATCTCGTTTCTATATAAAATAATTGAGTTGGTTGCCTTAGATATTTATTTCTTTTTAAATCTCAGAAGTGAATAAAAACGCTTGTACCTCTCGATTAGGTATAAATAAATAGCAAAAGGACCGCAACTGATAAAAGTCAAAAATGGTAAATAAATTCAAAAAATATAATTTTTGTGATACATTAAAAAAGCGTCCGACGCACAGTGATCACCCAAAGGCATTCGCGAAGTAGGGGTGCATCTACGAGGCACCTTTAAAGATAGGACCTTGAGGATACCACACAGAGGAGCTGGGATCCCATTTCTACTCCTGACGCTGCAAGATTGCCTACGTAAACGAGGTCCATAAACTAAAAGGTCGTCCGTCGATGATAATCCTGAAGGTAGTGCCACTTCAACCAGGACTACTATCGAACCCCGTTCCAGCTGTGCAAGCATTGCCAGCAGCCACCTGTAGCTCACTCTAATGAACCATACAAATGAGAAGAAACCTGCAGAAAGGTGGTCAACATTGTTGGAAAAGCAGTGCAAGTTAGTATTCAGAGGAAGCTAAGCCAATCTTATAATTTTCGCCGAAATAAAATTTAAAAAAATGCTTCAAATTTAGACTAGATAAAGTGGAGAGCTGTATTACACACAAGAAATATTTAAATGTGAAATAAGATTAAAGAATTATAATTTATGCATGACCCTACCTGATATAAGAGTTAGTTGTATCTAAACTAAAATTATATGAGTTATTTATAGAACTAGTTATTTATTATACAAGACGATAAGGTTAAATTTTATCCACTAGTGAATCTTTTAACATTGATACACAAAAGTATTTGTCATTATAAATGAAATTTGGCAATAGTGTGGGTCTAATTACCATAAAAGCTCAAACATAAACAAAAATATTTTAAGCGGGGCTAGTAATAAAAGCTAATGTGCTTTTATAAAAATTAAATGTGTAATGAAGAGAGGGTTGTTTTGTCTGCATATTTACGTATACATAGCATATATTAAAAGTTAGGTTATGGATTTGCTGTCAGTTTTGTAGCCAAGGGAAAGTTGATTCATTTTGCTTCGGCAGGTTTGATACACGTATCATTGCTCTCTAATGGTATGAATTTTTGCACAAAATGCCTTTCAAGTGAGAAAAGAACAACAAAAGGAGGAAAATGTATCAAATCAAAAATGTTAACGGACATGCCAAACATGGAAGAAATAAGAGAAGACTGCTTAAAAATACTGGGAAAAGATACAAAAAACGTCAACGAAAAGGTTTTTCTAAACGCAAAGAAAAATCCAATTAGAAAACAAATATTGCGTTCAAAAATGTATTACTCAAAAATTTTGTCAACCGTTTCCTCTGCAGGGTCTTCTGAAATAACAAGTAAGTATCGTAGTTCAAATGAGAACTTAGGAAAATTTTGCGAATGCAATAATTGCAAAGGGCGATTTTGATCTTGTCATATTTTTAACGAAGAAATCCTATAAATATTAGAGGTATTGGCCATCAGGTCCTGAATATCGAAATATGTTACTATAAGCATAAAAATTGTGAAAATTCACTACAAGTATGGTAAACATTTCTCGGACATGTACTATTTCGCGAAACAAAAACATTAATCATTTATCATTAGCCGTCTAAATCGGCGATTTGACACCACTTAACTTTTCGACTGGGGCTACGTGAAGGACAAAGTCTACGCCAATAATCCACAAACAATTCAAGCCCTTGAAGAGGATGTTCGAACTGTTCGAGGAATAAAGGGGCAATTATGCGAAAACGTGATGCCGAATTTCTTCAAAATTTACCATTTACCAAATATCGTGTTTCACAGTTCGTAAAGTTTGTACTTTGAATTGAATTAAAAATATTGGAACATTTCTAACAAAAAAATATGTTTTTTATTAATTTATAGTAACACCTCTTAATGAACAATCCCATATAATCATTTCACTTCTGTTTTGCAAATCATTTGGTTATAGAAAATCTCCCATTTTAACTTATATAACTACTCTGTATAATGTGAACTGATCTTATAAGTGACAGATACATTGTTGTCACATCTACACAAACCATAAACTGTTTTGTAGTTATTTTTGTGTTTAATCTCAGTTCAAACCTTTCCAAAACCGAAGTAATACGTCTCCGGCAAATTCCTCGAATGCAATTGCTCGAAATCAATTGCTCGAAATCAACTGCTCGAAAATCAAATTGCTCGAATGTAACTTTTCTCGAAATACAAAGTCCTCGAACCGCAATTTCTCGAAAATGTTTTGCTCCAATTTATGTAGTCTTAACATCTGGAAATTTATTTCGGCATTAAAGAGGGAGCAGAGTTGGAACGAATTACGGATAGAGCAATATGTCAGCGGTCAACAACACACCATAAGTCGAAGAATATATCGTGATAGTGTACAGAGACTTTTCAGATTAGTGAATAATTATGAACATGACAGAAATATATATGATTATGTCCGTGGAATAGCACATAACATATCATATTAAAAACATATAATATTCGGTTTTTATAATTTACCACACACCTATACCTATTTTTTATTAATAAAGGTTATAATTTGTAAATTGTGGTTTTTTATATTTGATATTAACTGATCCGGGTTAAGGCTATTTCTCAACTTTATTTTTTTCGAGCAACAAATAATCGAGAAATTGCTGTTCGAGAAACTTGCAATTCGAGCAAAGTCACATTCGAGCAATTGACTTTCGAGCAACTGATTTCGAGCAATTCGTTTTCGAGCAATTGCATTCGAGCAATTTACCTAGAACCGAAGTGAAGTAATATACGGCGAATTATATTGAGTTTATTAGCTTATTTATATGCAAACATATTTATGTATTTAGCAGATGACCACCGCCTGATGTAGCGCCTATTGCTAAATTAATATTGAAAAACATTCAGATTTCTACCAATCCAACCATTATAGTAGTCAGAATATAATGAGCTTTTTCCTTCATGTTACATAAAAACTATCTTATTTCTTCAACTGTTAAGTTTAGCTCCAATTTAGTATTCCACATTCAAAGCAAGACTGATGATAATAGTTACGGATTCAGATGAAACTCTTGATACTGTAATACGGATACTCTATTTATTTGTCTTTGAATATGCAGTTGTCAACAAAGGTTGCAGTAGTCTCTACAATGACAATTTACAATTTCAAATCCAAAATATGTAAAATTCAAATTTGCTAAATAAAAAGAAGTTTGGTGTTAAATGTTTACATAATTGGGATGTTATTAAAAACTAGAATTTTGAATTTAGATTATTCATTCCACCTGTATTAAACCATCAGAATTTTCATGATTATTACCCTCTTATTACAGTGTAGATATACAATAATGTTGACACTTTGCAGAATGATATTTTGAAAGCTCCGCAAGAAATACTTTCTTTACCTTATCCTTAAATACAGGGTGAGAATTTATGTGCTTATTATAATAAAACTTGCAATGCCTCCACACCATTTCTGGATAATATTTACATCAACAGTACGATGGTAGTTAAATCCCACTTCTTTTTTTAAATTTTGCCTTCAATTTTGACGTAGTAATTAATCACTCATTGCTTTTTTCACCTGCCTTAGTAGAGGCTTAGTAAAGGGAGATTTGTCCTATTGCACCGAATGGTAAGGTGCATTGTCCATAATCACCACCTATTTATCTTTTAGAATAGCTAAACCAGGAATAAGTTGAATACTAACCTAATTTTTAAAAACTTCCCCATCCATACATTTCGAATAGTCCCGGTCACTGATAGTCGAGTCACGTAATAGACTACATGTCAAACCCTTCCAACAAACCTAAACGACAATTCGCGCGTAAAACTATATTTTTTTTCTTTTCATTTTGTTTGGGTTACTTTTTAGGTCAGGTTCGTGTAGCCACCGACCCATACTACTACAATTTTAATACATCAAAGTTTCGTCCAGGTACACCAATGTCTCATTACTTGATTTTTGAAACTGCAAGAATTTTCTCATAAATTCAATTTTGCCTGACACATGTTTTTATTCACATCAAATTATGCCTTCATTTACATGTTTGTATTTGTAACCTATTTAGTCCAGTCGGTATGTGCGAAATGCGCGACAGTCACCCGCCATGAATGATCATCTTTTGTGTTTTTTTAGGGGGGCTATCAGTGAGTGTAGTAGTAGTATTTGTTGTAGGGAGACGCATGTCTAGCAAGTAGGCCTTCATAGGCCCTCTTTGCCAACCCCATGGACAAGGTCTAGGCATGCAGAGTACCAGGTACCTTAGTCCTACTTAGAATGTTGCCGAGACTAAGGAGTTCCAACATTAGCAAGCGATCTTTTACATGCTACACATCGTAGTAACATGGGACCCACGGCGTTACATCACTTCCGAATGATGGTATTCTGTATAGGTTTTCATCCGCATTTTTTTATTATTTTTGAAAACCTCACCGGGATTGGAAATCGAACTCTCGACCCTTAGATCAGCAGCCAGAACGCTTGCCACTGAGCTATGGAGCCCGGCTATCAGTAAGTGTATGATTTCGGAGGCTTTCACGGCCATTGTCATTAACTAACAAACTCAGTCGAGTTTCGCATCTGACGTGGTTCACACGTTGAGTTACCGCGCTCTTCTATCCCTTCCCTTGCAAAGAGTTTCGCCTCTGGCTTGGTTAACACGTTGAGTTACCGTGCTCTTTTGCTATTTCCTCCTGATGAAGCCCCTTACGAAAGTGGGCGAAACGTTGAGTTCTTCGACCTCAATCATGACACGGTCCAATCCCGGAAGTCGTTTGTACTATCAGTAAGTGTAGTGATGTAGTTGTCCGAAGGTTACACAAATAGCGTTCGCCGCCATCTTGAAAAAAGTGTTGAACGCCTTTTTAATCAAATATCTCCCTTCTCGTTGAGGCTACATTAAACATTGATATTGCGTTTTAATGAGCGTAAAATTTCCTACAATTCATATTCTATTAGCTTTTTTGCCTAATATTTCTTTTTATATTGCTGGGGAAACTTCAAAATAAAAGCACAGCAGACGGTATTTCGTATTTTTATCGAAATGGGTAACTCGTACGAAAAAATTGTTTATTATGGAACGTATAGGGCGTAGAAAAACCGTATATATATTTTTTTATATTTTGTTTACACCTACAGTACATTGTAGCGCGCCGCAAAACGACCATAAACAAATTTGATCATGGCTGGACTGTTTTTTTTTTGTGAATAAAATGCAAAACATTTATTACAGTTTTTAAGCTATTTTTATCTTAAACAAGCAACACGTTCAAGTAAAGTAGTAACCTTTTTTTTCTCTTTCGATTGATACCACTATCAATCCTATCAATTCAAGCGGCAAGCAGGAATCTGCATATATACGATTTCCCATGCTATTTCACAATGTTTCCATCTTAAGTAAAACACTCAGTATATCTAAAAATGTATGATGTTACCACTTGCATGTCAAACTTAGATGCAATGATTACATAGTTCAAAGATTTTTTAAACTTGTATAATTTCCTTCACCTCCATTACCGGACTTTTTAAATTTCGTAGGATTTTTTATATTTAAATTTTAGTATTGAAAAATTAGTAGAAGACTCCACAAGTGCGCAGTTGCTTTATAGCTCGAGTTGAATACTATACTTTTTCTAGAGCCACACTTATTCCTTGAAACAAGAATGAACTGTAACATTCGTTCTTCTCTCCACCGTTTCGTACGAACAACATGTATACAAATATACGTAAGTGTAGTAACCCAAATAAAACATAATTGTTGCTACCAACATAAATCATAAATAGAGTACGTCTAGCGAATATGAAGTGAATATCCAGGTTGTGAGCGCTGCTAGTTAAGGCAAGCGATGTCAAACTATTGTCACCCTGCATTTCTGGTGTACCTGCAGTAATATGAAATCGTCTATATTTAAGAGTGTTCGTGATGATATCTATGTTTGACTGATTTATTCGACGCAGATAGAGAATTACTGAGTTGTCGCACTTGAAACTTGTTTTACCAGTTTATCCACCACGGTTATTTCTTTCATCGACATGTAAACTACGGCGAGGCATTTTTGTTACCACTCAATGCGTTTGACGCCGAATATTTGGCGAAGATAATTATTTTTAATATTGAAAATTTTAAGTAATTTTCAGACATTAATCGATTCGTATTATTGATCTATGTTTAACTTTAACCAAAGAAATATTGCAATGAGGTGGTGAATGCAGTTGTGGAAATGAAAAGCGGCGCAGTGTATAATTTAATCTAATAACTGAATCACCTCGAAACTAAAGCCAATGTAATGGAATTTTAAGCGCTAGATTTGTATATTTGCTAAACGTACTGTGCCTTAATTGTGCAATCGCCCATTTTATACACGACTGTGTGTAAGAATACACACAGTTTATGAGTTGTATAATTTTGACCATTTACAGTAGTAGTCGTAGAGAAAAGAGTCGTATGAATGTCTACATTACATACATACTAATAGAATTCCATATAAGTAAAATTAGTGAATATTAATTGCTGCCAAACGAGAAAATATTGAAATCAAATGTGCTTTTATATAATATGAACGTTGCGCAGTGCTAGGGTGCCTTGACGTCAATTTGACGTATTTGTCATTTACCCTCCGCAATGCTTATTTCTAAAATTGTTTGCTTAATGTTTCCTATTTTGGTTTTCTAAATTCTGTGAACATTTGTATTTGTATTATTTGAACTATTTCTACAAATACTCTATTAAGATTAGTTGAAAACGTTTCATGAAGAAAGTTGTTCCTCTTTAGACATTGTGAACTACTGTAGAGCGAAAAAAATTTTTTTAATTTAAAAATTTAATACTATTTAGTATTGCGATAAAATTTAGTTTAGTGCAGTCACTGTTTCTGTTTTTCCAATGACCTTGAATATTCCCCATTTTGACGTTTTTGGCGAGAAGCAATAAATTTTTTCATAGTGTACTCCTCTTAGTATTAGATTTATTCAAAAGCTTGAAAAATACAACTATATTTACAGTGCATAAAAGACACGTTTTCTTCACTTTCGTTTCAAGTTAGCCGAAAGAAAATCTTGGTTGGTTTAAAATATATTTCAATTAAGTTACACTGACGGGCTACGCAGTACACAACTAATTATATTTACTTATAACGTGCTACCTATTTACAGAATTGCTAGAAGTTTTTTACTTCTTCAGAACCTACTCTGCTTTCGTCTGCATCTAAAACTGCAGATACAAATTTTCCAATAAATTCAACGACTTTGGCAAAATAGAATGAATTATCACAATTAAAAAATATTTTACAGGGTACTAGCTTATAACTAACATTTGTAATTACAAATTGCAATGCTGTTGGAGGGGCTAGAAACCACTTTTGTGCTCTGTTGGGTTTAAAATTTCCAACATTCATTTTTTTCCTCCGCCCTTATCATGCATGTGTACTACTATCCAAGCAAGCGACGCAAATATTAACAATAATCATTTACTGTAGTCGGCCTTGATAATACTCTTGCAAACAGATCAGATTTGCTAGTTCTGGCGATTAAATATCGCAGAGTGGATGAGTATTCATTATTAGCTTTTAAGCGCACCACATAGTTGGACTTCCTTTACTTATATGTTCCGTATCTTTAAAATTGAATTAAAAATAAAGTTACAAAAGAAAGAAAACGTTTTAACGTTTTTACTAAAAGAAAAGTGTCAACATTTATAGAAAAAATAGATAAAAATATCTTAGCGTTGTTAATAATACTGAAACAGTAAAATGAAACAGTAATACAATTATATCAATTTGAATTTAAAAAAATGGAGCCGGTGGGATTCGAAACTGTACTCCCAGGTGAATTCTGATTGCTAGTCAGACGCTTTAACCTCTCACCTAAGAAGGGATAACTATCGTACTTGCTTATTGCTGCGTTATAAAGGACGCGGTTACGACACGGCCGATCGAGGACGAACTGCGCCCGATCGTTGCCGATAAAAACGTGACTTACGCAGACATAACATATGTTTATATATAAGAATTAGGAAAATTATATTCAACAGAAAGTCACAATGATCTACTCAACTGCAGTAAATGAATAATATATTACTGTAGTCTTGATATTAATAATTACGCACTGTAACGCGGTTTAAAGGGAATATACGAACAACAAACCTTATTGACTTGCTGCTCGACAAAACAATGTCATAAGAATTTAATAAGTATGATGTTCATAAGGCTGCTCGCAACGTCTAAATTTCAATCTGAAATTAAGCAAAGAAACATTGGATTTACCCAAATTATTTTTATAACAAAAGATAAAATCTAAACCTTTTTATTTTTTTATTTTAAGCTATGTTAGTTCTTTTCAAATTTTAAATTTATGGGCACACAGATAAGCATCTACAATTAAAAAAGTTTTTATAAATATATTTAAGTTCATTTTAATACAATGCTTTTATTTTCGAAACACCTCATAAATAAGCTCAAAGGCACTAATGTCCTTTTGCTTGAAAGCAGCTACCACTTTCTGTAGGGTAGTAAAAATGGTATATCAAAACTAATATTAATTTTCAAGTGTCTGTAATGACGTAGCACCTGGTGGTTTAAACTTTTGAATGAATAAATGGCTTAGGTGCGATTCCGTGTTTGTCAAACTCAATTTTTAATTGACGTCCATATTACGCTTTAAACTCCTTTATAAGCATTGGCGTCTAGCATGACGTATTTTGTCAACCAAAGCATCTCCTAAAAGCATCGTTTAATTAAACACAGATGTGGAAACTTTTAGTTACATTTTTAAAGTTTGCTTACCTAACACTTTAAATTTGTTTGATTAAAAAAATCAGTTTCTTTGTTATACATTCCTCTAAAGCAGTGGTCGCCAACCTCTTCAATGTGTTGAGCTACTTGTTAATTTTGGAATAAACAGCGAGCTACCCACACGGAAGCCACGTAACGCAACGTAAATGAAATAATCCACAGTTAATTTATCATTATATGTATTTATTTTACTATTTATTTAACTGGTAATACATAATACATAGGTACTAATAATAACTACATTCCTACCTACCAAACGAAGTTGTTTGAAAAATAAACACAAACTTTTATCCAGCCACAACGGCATGTCACGTAAGATTTAAAAATAGTTAATAATAACAACAAAAAAGTAACGCACTATCATGAACATAAACATTGAAAAATAAAAAAGCACGTTCAATGAGAAGGCTGACACTCAGACTCATCGATAATTTTTTTAATGTTTGCAGTATAATTTGATACAGCCATTCGAATACAATTATCCAAATGTTCATCTGTAAGTCGATTGCGATATTTGTTCTTAATAAACTTCATATTGGAAAAAGAAGATTCACACAAATAGGTTGAACTGAATAATGCTTTCACTTTCAAGGCAACACGGCATAGAACTGAATATTTGTCTTTACTTACAATAGGCCAGATACATTTGGTACTTGAGACTAACGATTTTAAGGCTAAATCATTTTGAAAATCAATTACTTCCATTTCTGTTGCAGCGATGTCTTCGCCAAAGTTCTGCATAACACAAGTTGCAAACTGTTGGATATCAATTTCCATAAAGGGTGAAACAACAAACTGCGCTACTAAAGCCATTTCGTTGAAATCCTTAAAACGATTTTTGAAGTTATTCTTCAGGGTAGAAACTATTTCTACATGATATTTGCTGTCATAGGGTTCTAATGGATTTTGAGATATTTTTTCTGAAAGAATAGGAAAATGCTTGGCATCGCTGTTAATTAGGTTTTGTTCCCAAAACTCCAGCTTTTTGATAAATGCTTTTATATCAGAAATCATTTCTGCTAGTTCTTTGTCTCTCCCCTGAAGCTGCAAATTAAGTTCGTTTAATTTCTCGGTAATGTCCACGAGAAAACCAAAATCTCTAAGCCAGATTGAATTTTCTAGTTCCGGAGTCGGTTCATCGCGTTTTTTGAAAAATTGAACTATGCCAGATAGGACATCATTAAAACGTTTCAGCACCCGTCCTCTACTTAACCATCGGACTTCAGAGTGAAGGAGTAGGTCCCCGTATTGACAGTCAACTTCATCGGCCAAGGTTTTGAATAATCTTCTTTGTAACGCTTGAGCTCTAATCTTGTTCACAATTTTTACCACCAGTTTCATAACGTTGTTTAGTTTCAGGAAATTTCCACATAATGCTTCCTGATGGATAATGCAGTGGTAAGAGAGAAATTGCGGAAAAGTTTCATCTTTACGACATAACGCCACCAGACCCTTATCAAAACCCACCATAGCTGGAGCGCCATCGGTTGTCAAGCCTACCATTTTCGATATTGGAATTTTCTCGGAAGAAATAATATTTTTTAAATGAGAAAACAACTCCTGTCCAGTAGTGTGTCCTTTCAGTGGAATAAACTTCAAAAGATCTTCTTTAATCGTAAAATCACTAAAAACCATCCTGACGAACACGGCCATCTGGACAGTGTCAACGACATCTGTTGATTCATCCAGTTGAAGTGAAAAATAAACACAGTTATCTAAGTCAGTTCTTAACTGTAAAAAAATATCATTGCTCATTACTTCTACACGTCTCATCACTGTATTAGCAGAAAGTTGCATAGATTTTATAGCTGAAACTATCTCGTCTTTGTTTCTAAAGTTGGCAAATAACGAGTCAGCAGCTTCTAAAAACGCCTGTTTTATCATTTCCCCGTCTTCATAAGGTTTCTTTTTTTGTGCAATTATCTGGGACACACGGTACGATGCTTCAGTTAAAAATATTGATTGTTGTCCAATTAACTGCTTTTTTAACTGTTTCAGTTTCTCCTTTCTGGCGGCAGAATGTAGTGGGTATGATTTTTCAAAATTAGAATGTACAGTTTTATGATGTCTCTCAATATTTCCTTTTTTAGCAACGGAGACCGAAGTATTACGTAACAAACACACATTTTTATCTTTAACTTCTGTAAAAAAGTATTGTTCTTCCCATTCCGAATGAAAGTGGTATGTCTTTACCTTCTTACAACTGCTTGCCATAATATTATTTTTTGTTGTTCACTACTAACCCAACCGCTGGACGTTGGTTACGCGTTCAGTTTTAAACTAAGCGCAATGTCGCCGCGCCGTGCGTATTTATCCCGTTCAAAGCAATCCAGATCGTTCTCGAACACTAACGCACTGGTCCGGCTGGTCGGTTCTAGCCGATTCTAGCCGATTCTAGCTTGATGGCGTCAGCGGCAGATCGCTCGCCGCAACGTTGCCGCTGTTTATGTTTAATATTATGACAATTAGATTTTTTTGTGGAATTTTAGGAAGCTTCTCTGGTTTTGTATTTTCGTTGTGAGAGCTACCAGAATTGCCCCCGCGAGCTACCGGTAGCTCGCGATCGACAGGTTGGCGACCACTGCTCTAAAGGTTAGAGTTTTTACAAATGGAATATAATGTATTGATGCATATAATGTAGATATAATTTTTTGTATAAGTAAAAAATGAAATTGTAATTCCTAAGTGTTATTTTGAAACAAATATCTAGCGTCTTAACATTAAAATTTAAAATGTAAAAAAAAATTATATTCACATATAACGCGTCAGTAAAATTAAAGATGGCTTTCATTTCAACGTAATTACCTTTTAGAGGCTACAAAACATACCATAAAATAGCTAGTCTTACAGATTTATTTTATTTATTTTATTTGCACTCAGCCAACAGCCGTTAGGCCAATTATAGGCGTCGCTGTGCAGTTATGAGGACTTCCAACCCCACTAACGACTGTCATGATGTTGTATGACCGCCGGGACCAACTTTTTTCCGTGATAGCCGTACCACGAGGCGCTGAGAGATGCAGCCGTGGAACTCCCATCCAAGTTCTGACCGGAGACAGCGTTGCTTAACTCTGCTGATCGAACGTGGACGCTTGTTCAAGCTACACCACTCGGGACCCCAGACAGGTTCAGGTACTGGAACCGAGACGTGCCGGCCGTCACTTGAGGTGTCGGACCCGGCCGCTAATAGGAACTAGGTCCTGGCCGGATGTACTAGAACCGAGACGAGACCGGACGTCAGTCTGAGGAAAACGGGCCTGGATTTTGTCTGTCCTAGAACCGATGACTAGTTCCACTCTCCGAAGCAGACCACACGGTCGTTTACCGTAGGAAAGTTGTCTGGTAGGCTACTCAATCCCAGTTTCCAACGGGCTTCAGCCACCGGCGTGAGTCCTGAAACTGGGCAACGAATGCCGCGGGCTTCAAAGATGTGTGGTAGGGAGTGTAATAGCCTAGTCAGCTCCCGACGGTGACTCGTCAAACGGTTACACGAGGACTCTAGGAAGGGTACTACGTGCCGCCTAGGAAACATAAAAAGGGGGAGTGTAGACTCCATGGTCTTCCCTTTTCTGCGGTCCGCCCGGCTACCCCATCCCAGTCTGGGTCTGGGTAGGGATGCCCCCGGATTTGCTAATATGGAGTAGAGATATATACTCGACCGATACCCATTCAGGTTGCGGAGAAATCTGCTAACATGGGTACTACGGGGAATGGGAGCCCACCGGGGTGGCTACTCGGTCCCATTCATAGGTGTCGGACTCGTAGTGGCGTGGCACCGCGTAGGAGTAGGCGTAGGACGGGACGTTAGTTTAATCAGCGCTAGCATACCGTTAAGCCGGAGCGGGGCTTGTCGCTAGGCCCCGATCTCCACCGCCGGTTCGCTACGTGCCCATAAGTCTACGGACAGGGCAAGAACTGGCGGCGCAGTCTCTCAGTGGAACATCCTGATGAAAATTTGTGAGCATAGATGGCAAGCTGAAAGCATAACATTTACTATTTGCGGCACTCATTCAGATATTTTGGAAAATTATAATTTTGCATCCACAAAGCCAAAGCCTTAATTATAAAATGTTAAGATTTTGAGCTAGAATACAAAGCTTGGCACGCACGTACCTACATTTTGTTTTAAAGGAAGATATAACAGAACTACTAAAATTTATTGGTATTTGCTTGCAGGATGAGTAATTTTCTTAAATGAATTGCAAACACTTGAGTGAAGTTCTTGAAGTGCAGAATGTTGGAACTGTACAGGTAATTAACCAACCTTACAGAATATTGTTTAATGCCAGCGTAGCACCAGTGATTACAAAATGCTTTAAAACTGACATTAGGTTGAAATGACTAGGATAAGATGGAATTATTGCGTTTAATCTAAATTTAATAAATAGTGAAATTAGATATGGAATACTGCAGTGACAGTGTCAATAATTTATTCTATCCTATAAATAAGTAAAAAAAATACTATTAATATCATGAGACTAAGATATTACATTTTACCTCTATCACAAATAATACAAGAACAAACTTAACGAATAGCAGAGAAATGAAATAAAAGTCCTATGGGGGATGGGTGCCGAGAAAAACCAAAACTTTTGAAATGGTATTGGAAAAGAAATTAGTTAGAGGAAGAAATGTATATCTTTGAAAAGATATAAAACCATTGAAAGTGACAAATAAATTGAGAAGTACAGTTTAAAATCTCTTGAAAGAATAGATGCTGCGAGCTTATATCAGTTCAGTATAGACAAAAGTAAAGAACAAGTAGATAGGAACTTACATAATGTATTATGTTTGCTGATAATGTTATACGGACAGCAAAAAGCAGCTAAATATCGACGTTCAGAAAAGTTCCAAAAAATAGCTTACATAACTAAAGAAAAAAATTTAAATTAAATGCAAATAATAATAAGAGGACGTAAAACACTTGATATAGACAGTTATATATACTCTTTATTGCCATTGAAATAAAGCAATAAATTGAGCATCTCACCCGCATATAGGCACAAATCAAACAAGAGGTAAAGAACGCGGTAATCCCTGAAAACGAAATAAGCCAGGAGATTACGACATAAATTAAACACACAAGAAAAATTAACGAAAAAACAAAAAACATTGAGTAAACACAGTTCTAAGTGAGTAGTTAGATTGCAAAACAGTATAAACAGTGTAAATCAATCAGCTATGTAAATAATTATCAGAATCACATAAGTATTACCTGTATTGCAACAGGTCATCAAACAGAGTTTTAAAAGCAGAGGTGGCTGGAAAGGACAGAATAAAGCGGCTGTAAAACAGCGAGCAAAAATTACGAGGAAAATATCACGAGATAGACATAAAAAGTAGATCAAAAGTCAAGAAAGCCGTTATAAATAATTAAAGTAAATTTTCATAATTAATCAAAGTGGGCTGTTATTTACGTAACAAACAGCTTCCGGTATTGGACCGTGTTATTATTGAGGTCAAAGAACTCAACGTTTCGCCCACTTTCCTAAGTGGCTTTAGCAGGAGGAAAAGCAAAAGAGCCCAGTAACTGAACGTGTAAACCACGCCAGAGACGAAACTCTTCTAACGATCGAAAGGACAAAGGCGACAAAGGCCCATCCTTCTGCAGCAATAGTCTTTTTTTCCTATATCCACCAAGTCACCGATAGCGTAGGAAAGTTTCTTTGAAAGCAAAACATTAAATAAGTATTCAAACCCCAGAAGAAAATTTCACAGGTGCTTCCTTCACCTAAAGATAAATTAAACACTATGTCATCTAAAGGTGCTTATAAAGTCCCTTGCTCTTGTAATGCTGTATGCATTGGTGAAACAGGAGGCTCAGTATATCTTGCATCTCTGAACACCAGCGCTGTCTCAAGTCGAGTCTCATTCCAACATCAGCCATCGCCGAATACCAACGCAATACCGGCCATAAGATTCCTTTTTGATTAAACTTCTATTATATGCAAATCCCTATTCTTATTTAGCAGAAATATCTGCCAAGCCATTGAGATTTGCAAACACGCCCTTAATCTCAATCAGGACAAAGTCTTTCCCCTTCTTTCTATGTGGAAAGTGCTACTTTCTAAGCCCGCCCACCATCACTCAACCACTACGGCACTTGCCTATAAATTCTCGACTTTGTCCTTCCGATCATTAGAAGAGTTTCGCCTCTGGCGTGGTTTACACGTTGAGTGCTCTTCTATCCTTATCTATTCTATCCAATAATGACACGGTCCTATCCCGGAAGTCGATTATTACGTAATGACAATGGCTGTTAAAGTAATCGAAATCATCCGAACTATTATTTGTTTTATGTTATTTTTTTGTGAAGGATGAACCACGTTCACGGACTTAAACTTCAATGGGCTTATTGTGCTACTTTCAAGTCATGTGCGGGTATGTTCTGTGTGTAGTTACTGTACCTCGTAGGCCAATCTTCGAAGGAGAGCGACGTTAATTGTATCCCAACGTCGAATGGTGACCGAGCTGAGTACGGATCCAGTGAACTGAGGAAAAAGTTCTGCCTATCCATGGATTCGAACCTAGGACCTACTTATTGCAAGCCTGACACGCTATCCACTACTTACCAAGGTGGCCTTAGTTTTCCTCTTGTTATAAGCTAGTCACCTGTCTTTCACCACAAAGTGGTGCTATAGGCCCTCTTTACTGGTAAGCCGGGGTGGCTAGCTTTGCCCGTCGAAATTGAGGAACAGTAACGACTACCACAGGTGTTACCGTAGTAACCAGGGAGCCTACGATTTTTTAAATTCCAGTGTAGTCGCCGGGGATCGAACTCAATCCGGCCGTCTGAGACTCAAGCTAGTTGCTTGCTCGGTCATCCCTTCTCTCCGGGATGGTCATTTGTTTTATTTGCTATAAGTGCATATTAGTGTTTAGTGTGCAATTCGCATGTGTTAATAAGTGGTGTGATTGGTCGTTAATTTAAGTCAACGTCGGATGGTGGAATAGGGACCACATTCGGTACCGACCATGGATTCAAACCGAGCACTCGCTTAATTCCAGCGCATCGCTCTTGCCATCGCGCCACCCGGCCGTGTATTGAAAATATTATTCGCTTTTACCCAGATAGTAAAAATTTCAGCGGATAAAACAACTAAAATCGATTAAAATTAAAAGTCGAACAGAAAGAGCTAGAGCATATTTATCAAAATGGTTTTTCTTTATAAAAGTGGTTGAAAATATTATATTCCAACGAAATTTAAATTAAATAATTGTTTTGTGCAAGAGCAAGCTAACGCCTTGAACCTTTTTGATCCTAGGCTCTTGGTCATCATATTTCAAAAGGCACTCCATTAGTATGTTTTGCTTAAGCACTGAGCTGGTAGAAAATACTACACTTTTGTATTTTTCTTTCGGAACATACCAGGGGGCGTTTAGTATGAATCTCAGTAGTTTTAAGGAGTAAACTTTTGCCTTCGGTTTCCATTTTCGTCGTTTAAGATGTAGGTAATTTTTTATCGCTTCTTGCTGTTCGTAAACATCATCAGCAAACATGATACGTGATGTTATTCCATAGTTCCTAGTTTTTGACTTCTGTCTATACTAAAGCTCACAGATTTTAAACTGTGTACTTAGTAATTTATTTGTCGCTTGCAATGCTTTTATAGCTTCCCAATGCTAGGTTTAGTCCTCTAACCAATATATTTTCTATTACCATTCAAAAGCCGTGTCCTTCTTGGCACTCATGGGGTTTTTGATTTATTTTTCTGCTGTTATTTCAGTTTATTTTTGTATTATTTCTGATGAAGTAACATTTCATATTTTATTCTCATCATAATTATAGAATCCTCATTTCGCAACAGCCATTTCACGTATTTTTGTGATCTTGCTATATAAATTTGAAATTCTCCAAAGGAGTGGTTACTAATTTTCGTATAGATGACAGGAAATATCTAATTTTACTATAGGCTATATTAAATTTATTTTAAACACAATAATTCCATCTTAGCGTTAGTCACTTTAGCCTAATGCCAGTCTTAATGAATTTATTATACAAGTTACAAGCTCTACCCTGGTATTAAACGATATTCTGAAAGGTTGGTTTGTTGTACAGTTACAAGATTCTGCACTTCAAGAACTTCACTCAAATGTTTGCAATTCATTTAAGAAAATTACTCATCCTGAAAGCAAATGCCAATAAATTTTAGTAGTTCTGTTATATCTTCGTTTGAAACAAAGATGTAGATACTTGCGTGCCAAGTTTTGTATTGTAACTCAAAAGCTTACAGTTTTATAATTAAGGCTCTGCCTTTGTGGATACAGAATTAGAATTTTCCAAAAAATCTGAGTGAATGTAGCAAATAGCAGATTTTATGATGTAATCTTTCCTCTGTAAAGCAGTAGCTATTTTATGGTTTGTTTTGTAGCTGCAAAAAGTAATTTTGTTGAAATAAAGGCCACCTACAATTTTACTAGCAGTTAGCGATTTATAAGTTAATATAAACCGTTTTTGTAAACTTTAAATTTTTATTTTAAACCGTTACATCATAAAAGACAAGAATGGTTAAATTAGGATGTTAATTTTTGCATCGTTATTTAAGATTCTTTAATTCATTGGTTTTAAAACAATACCGTAATGACTTTACAAGTTCAATCTGTACGTGTACGAAGAAGTAGGTATACACTATATTCATCAACACTCTACATTGTATTTGTAAAAGTTTTAAAAGTTATGTTACTTTTCAAGACATGTATGTAATAATGAAAATGTTTTTTAAACAAATGTTTAAAGTGTTAGTCAAGCAAGCTTAAAAAACTTAAACAAAAGTTTGGGCAGCTTTGATCTAAGAGCAACGCTTTTAGAGGGCGCGTCAGCTATAATTTACCAAGGGCAGTAATAATCACCCGCAATAATTTTGACAAATAACAACCCAAATGTGCTTGCCTAGAAATAACCCGAGGCGAAGCCCTTAAAGGCAACGCACTTGAGGGCTATTATTTGTCAAAATTATAAGGATTTATCACTGGCCGCGGTGAATTTGGGAACATAAGTTCTTAAATAAATTAGCCATTTTCTGACAAATTAATTTCACACTTTATTATAATAATATTGTGTTGGTGGCACTTTAAGTCTACGTCAAATTCGAGGTTAGCAAGTTAGGTTTTGCGTTAGTTTTGACAGACTTACACAGACTTACGAGAAACCTAACCTACTAACCTCGAATTTGACTTAGATTTACAGTGCAACCAACTTGTCATAGGATACTACTGAAATTTAATTAGGTAGTTTCCATGGTGATTGAAAATCACCCTAAGGTCGCTTTCACTTCAATTCTGATCTAATTAGTCAAACTGACTCACGTGATTAAAAATAATCAAATTAGATTGGTCTGCAATATATGTAAGAACTTATCAAAAATAAGTTACTAGACATTTTGTCCATACTTCTAATGCACAACGCCAAATACAAATTACTTTTGACAAACACGGCATCGCCTCTCAGCCATTTATTCATTAAAAACTTTATCATGTGTTTCGCTTATTTTTATCTAGCACATTGGAATGATTAAAAAAAGAAGTATTGTATTAAAAATTAAAACAGACCTGAAAATAATAATATTTAAATGTAAATTTTGTAAATGCCTACTAATTTGTATATAAATGTAATTCAAAAAATGTGTTTTATTACCTCGTGATATAAAATAATTGATAATGTTTCTTTGCTTAAATTCAGAAGATTCTTGAAAAGTGTTTGGACGTATCGAACTGCCTTATGGACACCATCCTAATTAGATTTTTAGGACATTATTTTTGTCAAGCAAGTGTGTTGCTCATATTTTCATCTTAGTTACAGTTGTAATTTAATATAAAAACTCGTGGTATTTTGTTTATTTATAGCATATACACTGTGTCCAAGATAAGGAGGACCAGTATGGGGGTCTCGGTAATTGTAAAAGATACAAATTTGGTTAAATGGAAAGAAAGTTGCGCACTTAAAGAACTAACAAAATGACGCCTAGAAATCCTTGATATGATTTTTCGTTTTTTAATTATCTCAAAAAACCGAATTTTTAAATTTTATATTTTTTTGCGTTAATATTAAAGTGTTTTACAAAGACAACGCTGTCTAAATCGAAATGTAATTCTAATATTATTTAAAGTAGTTGAGTCTTTTCAAAATCATTGTTTTAAGCTATTTACATATAATTTCCTTAAACCACCAAAATTATTTACGGCTTCAACGGAATCGTGCAACTGCACAGCAAGTGGAGTGAAAAAATAAAAGTTTGAAATTTTAAATCTAATAGAGCACAAAAGTGAGTTAGTATTCAGGTGCTCATAATTCGTACCTATTAAAAGATGGTACAGAAATATTTAAAACACGAAGAAAGTGTTGAAACACGTCTTTAGATCGATAGCGGAGAACTCAATATTTTTAAGTTTTTTCCGACCTGAAAAATGTTTTTCAAAAGATGACTTTATTTATAATTGTGTTATGTCTCGGGAGGCCTCTACGATGATAGCTAACTACGTTGGTAAATAGCTTTTCGAGCGCAAGATGCAGCTAAAATTCAAGTAGGGCATACACTTCTCTGTATCGATTCCAAGCGCCCTACTTACTCAATGCATTGGTTTCTAACTTGCATAATTACGGTATACTATTTGTTATTTAATATATTATAGTAATTCTGGTTTTATTTTGAATCCAATTAACCTAGTTTTACTTATATAATAATTTGTAGCTAAACTGTTTAAGCAACCATTTTGTTAATCCAACGCACAGCCAAAAATCACCGAGAAGAACGAACCGGCCAGGCCCGTATGACTATCTTAAAAAAATGGAAAAGTCGAGGCGTCTGTTTGGTAGAGTTACATTTTCACCTCTTGGTTAGAAAAGTTGTAGGTTCTCATGTCATTATTATATGGTTTATAAAGTAAGATGTCTGTAGATTTGGGCCAGCTAATCGGAATGTGTCATTGTTAATATTGTTTTTGAATTAATTACAACACGTATGCAAAAATTTGCTTTTTAGTGAACTGGATTATTAAATAAATTGCTAAGCTAAAGTTTCAAATGTTACTTCAATAATGGAGTCGAAAAATATATTATCAGTTTGTCGTTTTCTGCTTTCTTAAAAGAAAATATCGAACAAATCAATAACGTCGAATAAACCGCTATTTCTGTCCGGATAAAGCCGGCTCCCGCAACAAGTTCGAACTCAAAAATAACATCGAGCAAACTTCCCCCCACAAAGAACATCTCCACTGCCAACAACAAGCAATGAGAGCGAACAAATCACAATCACAAACGGAGCAGCATAAATACTTTACAAACTTTGCAGCATCTTAGCATTCTGCTAGCGTTTGCGCGAATCGGAACGCTAACGAAAACGGAACGGGTAGCGGAACCGGGACATGTAATTAACAGTCTTAGCGTAATTGCCTCTGGGCTCGTTAGCAAGCCGTGAACTTCGTAATTAATCCTTTGGTTTTGCTTTAAGCAGACATATTAATTATGAACGTAACGCTCGCTTAGTTTACTTAATATCTTTAATTTTATAGAGGTATCTACTTTATTAAATTATTACAGGCCTTACAAGGCATTCATTAGGACCCATTGTTGAGCGCCCTGAATATTTCAAAATAAACATTCGCGCTTAGGAAGTTTCGAGACATTGTTCTTCGCAAACCTCGGAGGGCTCTGTACATAACGAGCAGGCGTGGGCAACGAACTTTGTATCTTGATTAACAACAACAAGCAGAACTTAAACTGAATTATATAATTCTTTTATTAACTGCTTTGTAGATTCCTCTACAATATTTAATTTTACAAAGCATAATACATCAGTCCGAACAGATGTATAATATTAAAACATCATCAAAAAGATAAAAAAACTCAATACCATGCCAATTCAAATTTTTTGTTTTTCTCTAGAATGCTACTGAGCTTCTTTTAAAATGCATATCTTTGGCAACAGATACTTTCTATTCTGGGGTACCCCAGGGGTCAAACCTAGGGCCCCTTTTTTGTTAAGATTTTGCCAATAATTGGCGTATGAATTGTTCACAGTATCTTTTCTGATACATTAAGCTGTATTACAACGTAGAGCCTAATATATATTGTAAGCTATTTAACTATTTTATTTGTGTAAACTGGTTGATGTGGCGAACTAAGTTTTTAATGAAAGTTGTAGTATTTTGATTTTGAATAATGGCTAAACGTATGTTGCTGGTGTTGCAGTCTACAATATAAAACCTAACCTTGAGAGGACTATCACAATTAGGTACCAAGGCCTTATCTAAGTAATAAAATTGCTTTGACAAATATAAAACAGTTCTGCAACTAATTGATAAATTTCAAAGTTCAAACACCGAGAATAAAAAATCATGGCCAACCTGCATTGTGTATCCAGAATAAACGTAAACGGTCTGGACTATATGTACGGGGTGGTTGCCTGTATTTGACATCCATCAATAGGGTTTATTAAGGTATTGTAGATAGAAAAAACTTCAAATACAAAAGTTGTAGGATTTTATCTGAATCATTAGAATCTTTTACCAGAGAAAACAAATAAGCATAATAAAATACGAAAATAGCACTAACAATGTTTTTTAATAAAATTCGCTATCGAGTTTCAAAAGTCTTTTAGAAGCTCGTTTTCAGATTACAAATATATATGAAAATGTGTAAAAGGATTTGCAAGGAACTTTTCTCACCCGAATTAGATCAATTTGCAATTTAAAAAAACTGTAGTCCGCTGAGATTTGAACTCCGACTACGACCGTGCTCGAATTGTAAGAATTTCTGCTGCGTTATAAAGACACCATACTATTCTGTCCCATTTGTGATGTTTAGCCTGTATCCGTTAGGTCTCGTTTTGGCCAATGATAAAGCCTGAGCTATGTGCAAATTATTACTTTTATCTGCCTCTGATTTAAAACAACAAAACAATTTAAAAAATCAAAGAAAAATAAAGGTAAAAATATTTTTAAGTTCTTAATAATACTGAAGTAATAAAAGGAAACATTTGCTAATTTGAATATCATCAATTTTCAAATAAAAAGATATACCGGTAATGGGATTCGAAGTTCAACGCCTGCGAATGAGCTAGCGAATGCATTTCTATGATCTGCCGGCAGCCCGAAGTAAAGCACGTGTTCGCTACCTCGCTCACCAAGGCCGCCTACGATCTGTGAAATGCGGCTGCCTTAAATTGAACGAATTTATCGTTAACCCTGTTTTATTTTTTAGAATATTTATTGTGTGTCTGTTGGTTTCCATTTTCCTTAAGGGTAAATCTGTTACTGATCAGTAGCTTTTGAAATTGCATACGCACATTTGTGGCCTTTTCTCTATAATTAACTCCAATTTTAACTTCATATCTTCCTTTAGTTCGTAGTTGTTACATATCAAACGCAAATAATTTTCTGTAACCCACCAGGTACTTATATGGTTGGAATTGGGAAGACGAGCTCTTCGAATATTTTATTTCTATTTAGAAAATCTGATGTCGGTGCTATTTTAGTATTTTGTCATGCATTTGATTTTTGTGGTAACAGATGCTAGTCGTTCTGATAAAACCGTATAACTTTTGTATTTAAGGTTTATCTCTAATAAATAAAACCCTCTAAGTGGCTGTTAAAATATAAATGAACACTTTCTATATTATTATCATTAATCTGACGAGTTCATTTCCAGGAAGAACATAATTTCGGTTACCACGTTAACTTTAATTTACTCATTTGCTTGGGTTTCAGCAGGGATCCAGACTATGCCCACTATGTTCTAAAAACGACTAAATTATAAATAGTGTAAAACTATTGTTAAATTTAGGACAGCAAATTTAAATATGTTAACAGTAAAAAGTTCCAATAGACATTCTAACCTACAATAATTATAATATATAACTACGAGTAATATTCATAAGCGAATAAATATTTCTTTCGAGGGAATATTTTCGTAAAAAAAATTTTAAATCCCAATCGAAAAATCACAAGCTTTTAGATACTAATTTTTATTTTACATAGAAACATATACTTTGCAAAACATAATTCCGCAATTCTGCTATAAATAATTTAATAGTATTTGTCCATTTTAGATTTATTATTCAAAGAGTTTTTCTAGTAAGTGTGCAATACAGAAATCATAATGAACATATAAAATATACAAAAAAATCAGTTCTGGTAAGTGATAAACACACTTTAAAAAAGCAAACGTTAAAAATGTAGCACATACAAAATGTTTATAGTTTTATTGCTATCACAATATAGTAATTTTTGTATTGAGTGCTCGAAATGAGTGTTTTTTTATGGCGCGTGAGAATGTCAATTTTCACCGAGACCGTTAGGTCGAGGCAGAAAAGTCATGTTGTAACTAAGGAAATGGTGTTCCAAAACCGTTTTTTTACTGCTAGTCGTGAATAAATATAATTTTTCCACGACCGGGAGTAGAAGTCGGTTTCCATAGAATCAAAATTGTGACAGAAGTAAAACATTTACTCCCTAGAGACTAAATAAGACAAAAATTTCCCTAGGGAGTTTTCATTATGACTGACAGAACAATTATGTCAAATTAGAGGTTATCAGGTTAGGTTTTGCGTCAGTTTTGACACAAACTGACGCAAAACCTAACCTGCTAACATCGAATTTGACATAATTGTGAGCTTTTATCATAATGACTTATAGTGCCACCAACTTTAAAATTTACCATGGGCTACTAATTTTAAAATAATTGTAACAAAAATGTTAATAAATGACGTTTAAAAAAACGGGGTTTTGTCTTAATCTTCCTGCAACGTGAAAAAAATAGTATATGCAACTCGGAGAGAATGCTATTTTGCTTCAGTGCAATTTCTGACTCTCGGGCTTCGCCCTCCAGTCAGAAATTGTACCTCAGCAAAATAACGCATTTCTCTCCCTCATTGCATACTAATCTACTATTTTTCACGTGTTAAAAAAAGTTAAACTTCGCGTATCTATAGCGATGCATAAATGTCACGTTTTTTTGACGGCTGTAGAAAAAGATAATTATTTAATATGTAGTACTTCGTTTTACACATAATTATTACAACTTATCATCCCCATATAAGTATTATCAGTATCTGACCATAGTAGCATCTGGTAATTCACAGCATTGTCAGGGTATACCTATCAACAATAATAAAACAGTAGCAAAACATGCAACTCAATAAATTATAATGGATTTCGTTAATTTCTTGTTGCACATATAATAATTGGTATTGTACATGAAGAAAAAATTTTATAGAATCCTTTTTTACGTAACATAGCAATATTATCTTGCCACTTCATGGTATTTCGCATAATTTTGTTATTCGGCGTTATTTTTATGCCCTGAAATCATATTTCATTTTATTACAATATTTTACTAACACGTATTTATAAAAAAATTATCGCTTTCTTTCAGCTTTACATTTCCTTCTTTGACTATTACTTGAAGCTTAATCTTAATCCTGAAGATTAGCTGTTTATACGAATGAGCTTCTCAACAAGCAGCATAAAGGTAGTTGCAAACTATTGCCCACAAATTTACTATTGGACTAACTTTAGGTATAGGTATGTCAGGAGGGTTAAATTCTGTTGGGATAAAATTGATATGTTTACATGAATCCATTCCTAAACTTCCCTACCATAATGAGAGATTGGGTAAGAACAAAATATTGTTCGATAAACTTTAACAGTTTAGGGAGCCATTCATTCATATACACTCACTCTTGAGTTTAACAATAAATGGACTCGCTACACCACTACAACTTTTGACTCAATATTTGGACTTTTTTGAAATTGTGAGTACATATTTAAGTATAATACCGGTAATTCGCACCCAAATAAACAGCTTTTATAATAATCAGCACTGGTTTTACCTTGTAAAGGAGTCTGCTCAGTCTTCTTTTCAATAGCTCAACAATGTGCATTCATGTATTTGTACTTCAAACCCACATTATTCATATTAACAAACGACGGCTAATCGAACTTAAAAATTACGGTGAAATTAAGAGGATTTGCTTGCTTTATTCTATACCTCCCAATAAACGCCCCAAAACTATAGCGATTTTAACAATCGCAATATCAATATTACTCAGAAGTAACCTTTTTGATTACCATAATTCAACTAGTGAGTTTTGGCTGAATGTCATTCATTCACGCTATCATATCACCTAGCAACTGAAAGAGTTAAAACAAACAGGTAATATGACACTTCAAACAAAAATGTTTGTTTTAATGCTTCTACTCAGTTTATTGAGAGATGTGAATAAAACGCATCGTTTTACGAGGTATTATCCACATGAGAAAATTAGCACACAGGGTTTACGGCCTCGTGGATCAAACTTTTTTTCTAGTGGGTAATGTCCATATAAGAATATTTGTAGAGTAAATAACTATTATCTTCATCGGTGTTGTTATAGACTCCTAACCAAATTAATTTTAGTATCATTAAAAGCTTCATTACCGCGGTAATATCCGTTACCGCACTCACTGCGGTAATGGATAGGTATTACCGAACTTAGTGCGGTAATGAATATCACCGCACTCTTTTTATATAGAAAAATACATCGATCCAGAGTTTATTGATGAAGATAAAATATTGAACAATACACGTTTGCTTAGGGCACATAACGAAACTCGTATGATTGCTGCAAAACTCGGCTCACCGCCTGGTTTTGGCAATCAAACTCGTTTGGTTAAGATGCTCATAATCAAACTTGTATCGTTAATATCTATTATCTCCATCCGTGTTGTTATAGCGTCTTAACCAAATTAATTTTAGTATCTTTAAGAGCTTCATTACCGCACTGAGTGCGGTAATGGATATTACCGCACTCAGTGCGGTAATGGACAGATATTACCGCACTCAGTGCGGTAATAAATATTACCGCACTCTTTTTATACAGTGAACCAGAGTTTATTGATGAAGATAAAATATTGAACAATACACGTTTGCTTATGGCACACAACGAAACTCGCTTGATTGCCGCAAAACTCGGCTCACCGCCTCGTTTTGGCAATCAAACTCGTTTCGTTAAGATGCTCATAATCAAACTTGTATCGTTAATATCTATTACATACCTTATTATTTAAACTGTCTCTATAATTCCACTACCTTATGTTACATTTATAAACAAATATTTTAATAAGTGAAAGTTGTAGTATTTAATTTGAGAATCACAAGAAATTAATTTTTAATAAAAAATTTCCAAGATAAATCGTTTCTACACCTTTAACTAGTGATGGGCATGCAGTTTACATGATGTACAATAAACATGTTTGTCTACAACAACAATGCAAAACAATGCAAAAAATGGCGGCAATTTCGATTATAGTACATGTTTTGCTGAAAATTGGGAAATGTGGGCGGTACCTATCTGTCAATGCTTACTGTAACCAGTTTTTGCTAAAGTAAAATTTAACTTGACAAACGATTTATTTTTATATCGCCTAGCCATGTTTTATTAATCAAATAATCCGTCAGGCGTGATAAAAGTATACACAAAATTAAAATTTCTAAACATGTAATTAGAGGTTATGTCTGCCAAGCAAGAGGCAAGTCAATAATAATAATAATAATAATAATACTGTCATTATTTTACCAAATAAAAAAGCATATTTCTTAATAGCTACCTATATTTAAATGAGGCGACTTGTACCTATAGTATAAAACGTTGTGGATGCTTATAAAGTTTAACGTAATACTAGGGGAGAGGGGAAGTCGGAAGTACTACAATCGATTGCCCTAATGCCAACATTTGATGTTTATAAAGTTAAAACTTTCTCTTTCTTAATAAAGCTAACTACTTCATTAATATCAAACGCAGCTTTGTTTCGTGATTGCAAAATCTCAAAAGCATGGACTTGTCGCATGTCTGTACTTGAGGCTAAGCGTCATAGGACATTATCAATTATTAAAAAAAAATAGTTTTCTGTAATAATTTACATTGCCAAATCTGTGTACTTTCAAACCATCATAAAGTGTTCCTGGAATATGCCCCTGACTGGGAAATTTCAGTTGAGAAGAGATACTTTCTTATGTTTTAGCGAAATTTTAAAAACCAATCTTCTTATCGGAATGATGTCCTTACGCTTTTTAAAAAAGCAAGCTTGTAAACCCCTTCCCGTTCATTTTGAAGTTGGGAAAGTATTATATTTCCAATAGCATGAGATAACCATTTTTACTTACCTCTAGCCATCGTTTAAGATCGATACAGTCACTTGCCCTTAGATTTAATGTAGTTATACCTAGTATTTGGATTTCATCAAGATTTGTGAGTATAGCTAATCGTTGAACTGCTAAACATCTGTATCAAAATACAGTATTTCATAATGCTAGTCGTGCTTCTAACAATTCTTGTTTTTGTACTAAGCAAAGCTGCATATATTTTTCTTCACTATGGCAAGCGACGTGGAATCTTTCGAAGGCCTTATTCCAGAATGCGGTAGAAATAAATGCAGATAGTTTTCACTGCGTATCTTACACGAGACAGAATCATTATCGTTATCATGGTAAACCATTATCCAAGGAAATGATCACTTCCATATTGTTTTGAAATCGCGACCTTCTTTTTTAGTGTTGCTTGAGGCATTGTCTTAATGGGTGAGCATCGATATCCTCCGTTTGTGTATAAACGAAACTTGGATGAATGAGTTACTTTAAATAACAAACGACTTCCGGTATTGGACCGTGTCACTTTCGTAGGGGCTTCATCAGGAGGAAAAGCAAAAGAGTACGGTAACTCAACGTGTGAACCACGTCAGAGGCGAAACTCTACTCAGACACGAAAGTGGGCGAAACGTTGAATTCTTCGATCTCAATCATGACACGGTCCAATCCCGGAAGTCGTTTGTTACTTAATAACAATGGCCGTGAAAGCCTCAGAAATCATGAGTTACTTTGGTTTAATAAAATTATCGGCCACAATGATTAAGATTATTCACCAACCTACGTCGTCTGTATGAACTACAGTTTCTAAAGAATTTGAAGCACGAGTTATAAAGACATAACCCAGTACTTAAAGAGTGGAGAAAAGTGTTGGTAAGACAGGAGGGAAACCCAGAAAAACACACCACGAACCAACACGGATTCTGTCCGACTGATAAAATTGCATCTTGCATCAAAACTATAACTCGCAAACAAAACCAATCTTTGTAGGCCACTTTCTTCAGATGGCATGAAATTAAGTTTGCATTGGAGTTGTTGATATGTTTTAAAGAATTTAATATTTTCACATTGTAATCTGTTCGTACGGATTTAATAATATTTTACATCAATAAGTATCACTGCAACAATAATTTCATGACAAAAATGTTTTAGGCTAATGTCTAGAAAACGTTCAGGATAAATACTTAGTCTGCAACTCTGTGTTATTACACGATGTCTTCCAAGAAAATTCCATATTTTTACAGAAATTATGTAATAGGGGCAACTGGCACTTTTAGTTATAATTGACTCTTACTAACAAAACTGATGTTTATTATAATTGTTACATTATAATCTGCTTGTGACCATACGTTTACTATTTAAAGCAAGTGCATAGATATTCAAAATTGAGTTACCTTCACTACGCCAGCAGAAACATTGCAAAATTTAACTGATTGTACGATTATTACATGCGAATCTTTTCAATGGTATTTTAAAAATAATACTTTAAAACATTACTTCAAATTTCTTTCCACTCTACTTGAAAAAGGAAGTAAATAAACAAACTTACATACTTTTGGAAAGGGTTTATTGACACTTTGGCCTTATTTGCAAAATTTTCAAAAGTTTCGTTATGGCATATCCTAAAAAAACATTTTCGAAAAGAATGAGACCTAAGAAGGTGGTCTATCAAAAATGTCTGTCAACTTGTTCACAGGAAAAAGAAATTAAAACCGCGCGAGCCCCTGTGACGTCATATAACTCGATTGATACGATGACCGGTCTAATAGTAGCAAAAGTTTTAGTAGTTTTCATGAACATTCGGTTCCTGACGAAAATAGTATTATTTGTTGCTGTGCTTCGTGATTTTACACAATGAAACTAACATACATAATTGAAAAGTTAACCATTTTTTCCAATACCTACTGGTAAAGCTGTATTGTATTTATGAAAATCTCCAAGGTGAAGTAACATTTTAATGATAAGGATGGATACAATGTTAATTTATTCACTAGTGAATAAAACAGTCTATAATCCATAAAAACTAACAAAATAAATACTTACTACCATGGCAACCAAAACAGAAACAAGTAATATGATTACGTATTATTTAAAATTATTTATTGAATTTTAAAACTTATTTATATAACTAAATGTAGATATTGGAAAAAATATAATATATGCCACACGTGAATAAAGAGATGTTATACATTGGGAGACGTTATCTCACTCGTCTTCGCGTCGTAAGCTAAAGTTTTCCCCTTATGTATATAATGCCTCTTTATTCACTTGTACCATACAAAACTTTATTATGTACTAGCTACCAGCATTTGAATTAAAAGTTATTTAGAAAAATGCGATTGTAAATATAAAATAATACGCATTTGAGAAATAAAATAAAAGAACCAATTACTGATGCATACCAGATTAACTGATATTTTGATTCCATTTTGTACAACTGTATTATTTAACAAATAATAATAATTATTATGTCGACAGAGTTGCAATTAAACATATTCAAAATGTTGTAGAACAGTTAAAATCTCTAAATTGTGATGCTACTTTAAAAAATAAAGCTGTTATTTTGCAGACATGTAGTAGTAGCAGTAGTGGTATTTTTTATTCATCATAATATACACCGTGGTACTTAGATATGTTGTCACACTTCTCGTCATTTAGTTCAAACTTAAAACTACGCCAATGGGTGAATTCCCAGCTATTTGAATTTACCAACCTAAGACTGAGACTTTACATTTAAATTTATAAAAATAATAAGTTTTTATTTTCGGAATCAAAAAACTTTTTTTTTCTAAATAACTATCAATTTTCGTATTATAAACGGTTAAAATTCCATGTATTTATCTTATACACCTATTAAAAAATAAAAAATATTTTTGTAGTAAAATAAATTGAGGGGCGGCAAAATCTCAAAATTTAAATACATTTCCGACGTATTCCCTGTATTATAACCCTGTATTATTATTATATACTTTGTGCGCAGAGTCTATGTTTTTGTAAAAGCAATTTTAAGGCAACCTTTATTCAATCAAAATTGGATATCAACTGCATATAATCATCATCAACTATAATTTTTTTTTATTTTAGGATTATATATCAATTTTATTGAACAAATAAAAAATAAATTATCACCTTTCCGCAAGAACTACAATATCACCTGTAATAGCTCTAGCCCCACTTGAGGTGCCAATATGTAATAGCAGCAATAGACATTCGCATACAATTTGCTCTACTAATTATCCCTCTTTATATATCAATATAAATATGTTGCAGTTACACCAACTTACCTGCATCTATAAAGTAAACGTCAATGTCAAACTTGATTTGAATGACATTTCTATTTTGTCACGTTGTAATTATAATAATGTTACTTTCTATTACCTCGAACTAACTCATTCAGAGACATTGAAGATTCCTTTCTCTCAGCTAAATGGGTGATGATTTAGAATAATATTATTAACCTCAATTTCAATGAGTTGGTTTTGCATTTACTTATAATATTGTAACGACGTATTCAGGTATCTTTACATTCTTCTGAAACCAATTTGAAGCTGAGCTTTGATATGAAGTTTAGTTGGCAAGTATAAAATAACTAACAGTCAAAATCAGAGGTATAATAACTTGATCGTCTTTGATAACTTACATTCTTGATAAATATAAACTAAAACCAAAATATGTAATTTCAAATTATAATAGCCTAAAACCGCCGAGTACTCGAATCACTTATTAATTTAGAAAAAGGAAGCATAAACTTATTTTCCAAATACAATATTTCTTAAAGTAATTCAATATAATTTTGTCTTTAACTAAACTTGTTCAATATGTATCTTCGAAATCTAGTAATTAAAGTTTACTGATCTTTCTCAATTAATTTGGATACCTGAATTCACTTCGTTGATGTCTCGTTCTACTAGTAACAATACTAGAACAAGCTCTGCTAAATTCTGACTGCAACTCTGACTGCACAAAGCCCCTTGTAGATATTTCTATCTTCCAGATAGACTTTTTACAAAAACCACAACACTTCAACGAAGCTACGTTAATGATTGAAACTGATTGCTTTTCAATGCAGTTTCAATATCAGTACAAAATACAATATTTATATTGACTCTTTGCAAATAATTATAATATATCTGATTTTATATCAGACTCCGCTCACAGGTCATTCCTGTGTAATATTATTTTAATTAAATATAAAGTATTCGCCAATTGTATGGAATTAAACCTACAACGGCTTTTAACGTATATCGAGTCAATTATATAAAAAATTTGTACTTCTTGTTTATTATTTGACCTAGTAACCTCTCTTTCCTATTTACAACTGCCACCCGTTATATACGTTTTATTTTTATAACTATCTGGATTTGAAATATTCGAATAATATTAGATGCAGTATGCATGTGACTACACGTCTCAAAAAATTGGCTATTTCTTAAAGTACCGCATTTAGAACCAACACAAATATATTATCATCTTTAAATTTTAGCTATCGTCATATCTGCACTAAATATTTACAATTGGAATTAAAATATTCGATTACCAGTATTCTGTCTACTTCCGGAATTTGGAAAAATCGGCTTTTATAAAATCTGTATCACACATTTTTTAATACACTCGATACTCACCATAAAAAATAAATTGCAATGTCCCTTTATTGGCACAAACTGCCTGTCTTCGTGGCAGCCCGACAACCGCGCGACATATCTAGCTATGTGACGAGCATGAAAAAATTAAACGATATAATCTGTATAATAGTTATTTATTAAGGGCATAATCAATAGATTATAGCACGAGGGAATGTTTAAAGCACAACGCAAAGCGAAGAGCTTAAATTTCCCCAGAGCTATAATCGTGATTACGCACGTGGTACATACAACGTTTTATTTTATTTTGGTTCTGAAAATTGATACAGTTCAAGGATTCAGTATTTTGGCTTCATACTACTGTGTCATCGTCATTCTGGCGCTGTGAATCTTTGGTGTGTTATATTTACTATGCAGTGTTGGTGTTTCTATACTACATGTTTTGTGCTTGTTATACTGCTTAGCAACTTTATACGCCCTAGAGCCATCAAAGCCATTTTAAGCCCGCTATCGAGAGCCAATAAGCAAGATTATGGTTCTAAAATAAAATAGACCATATAAACGGTCGCATTGGATAGAAAAATTTAGGAAGATCCGTATTGCAAATCCGTTAATTATAGTTGAATCTGCAATAAAAGTAAAGATTCACATAGGATACAATTAAGAATCTAAAACTAAATCATCAAGCACTGAGAACATACTTTATAAACTGTAAACTACGTGTGGATAATAAATTTTATGTTCTTGGAATACGTAACTAAAGATTAACTGATTTTATCACATCGCGTGCGTGTATGATCTCATACCTACATATATCTTCATAAATTTTACGAAATTAACCATTTTAAATTTACAACTCTATAAATTATGGACATTATACAGAAAGTATCATCTATTAACTTTAAAATAGCAGTTTATCTAGACGAAGAAATGTTTTTCATATCAAAATTGATTTTTGTATATGTTAAACTCTTTAGCAAATATTGCAATGCGCTTATCTTCAAATAACAGTTCTGGCTTATGGCATCCTAAACATAAGAACTGGAATGGACAAACTATGTACTATTGACGCTGATACTGATAAAGGTCATAAAAATTACTTTTTAGTATCTGCATTTATTAGCTTCTTACATTCTTCGCAAATATTCTATCAATGTAATGATTCAGTTTAGTTAAGGCGAAAAAAATTAAAATTTGTTTATTATTTGTGTTCTATAATTAGAAACTAGAAGTACTGCAGTGGGAGGCGGTTAAAGATCAGTTACAGAGTAAATATCAAATAAAATGTTGGAATAGCGAAGTCAGACCAGATAGAGTTTTGGTCAGAAAACCGTTTCCACAACTCACAGTTTCTTACGATTATGCGAGGTGGTGGACCGTGCATATTAGTTTTTATTAGTGCTGTCAAGATCCAGAAATTTCTGAGATCCGAATCCTTAAGATTTAAATCTTCAAATCTGAACAGAAGATTCGAATCTGAACACGGAATGCGAATCTGAACAGAAAGTTTAAATATCTCAATCTGAATGAGAGGTTCAAATCCTCGAATCTCAACATAAGCTTCGAATCTGAGCACTGGATTCAATCTTTAGCACAAGATTCAAATCTGCAAACCAGGATTTAAATCTGCGAATCTCAACAAGAGTTTCGAATGAGAGCCCAAAGATTCGATGCGAATCTCAGCACAGAACTGGAGTCTACCAATTTTTACGTATGGCTGTCCAGATTGAGAATATTCAGATATTGGAATTTCAACATCAGACAGTATCATACCTATATAATAAAGCACAACACTACATGCCGTGTTAAATGGACAAAAGTACCATGGTTGCATTCGACCGTTACTATTTTCGGGTTTTTGTAAACAAACTTTCCATCACTTTTAATAGCGATATTAACACAGAAAACAATTACTTATTATGCCTATTGGTTGTGTTTTTAAAACTAAGAACACAAGTACATTTAATTTAATAATAATGTAAATTTACTATTGCCTTGCTGAATGAGCCCAAACGCAGCTTTTAACTCACCCTTAGAAATCGATTTTCCGAGGTCACCGCCCGATGCCAGTTCGGTTGGAACTCGTGCCAGGAAGATCTGCATGCATCTCAATCTAATAATGTGCGAAATTTTCAATGCGCCATACGCCGCGGGCTATAGCTAGTTTTTATATACGCTTGAAATTTTCTCTTTCTTTGACATTTTGAAACTGCAATATTCTTCTGTTAGTTCAAAATTTCAAGCTACGCCACTGATCCTAATATCAAAGTTAGAGTTGTTCCGTTTAAAACCAGAATGTACACTTTACTGTACAGATTTGAATTCAGACCTCTATAGGTATCTGTAAACCAGAAGCCCGAAATTCGGAGATTCGCATTCTTATGAACTAATCTAAATCCGAGATTCGTAGAAACAAATTTGAGATTTATACATATAATTCTGAGATCCATATTTCAGAACATCAATTTGAGTTTCGGTTACACGAATCTTATTCCGAGATTCCTATATTCGAACAGAATCCAAGATCTGAACTGAGGAATCCGAATCTAAGATTCGAATCGACTTTTACTTAACATTCGAATCTTCGTCTTATTAAAGATCAAATCTTGGATTCTGATTCGGATTCGGTTGCTGTCCTAGTTTTGGTTTGTGATAGATGACGTCATTGCAGCACGTACTTCAAGAGTTGATAGAAATAGCGGCTAAGACCTTTGTTGTAAACGTTACACTTGTTAAGCAAAAATATCTAGCACATTTTGGACCTTCTTTTTATCATGAGGTAAAACTCCTAGGGCCCCTGTGAAACTATTCATTATTTACGAAATTATATGCTGCAAGCAATGAAACAAATAGATGTCTCATAAATTGCCTAATTCCAAACTTTGCCTATTATACACAAAACGAAAAATAGAAGACAAGACTAAGATACCTATTTCTTCTTCCAGGAAAAGAACATCATTCCGACGACGACGACGAAATCCACAGCGACATCAGCGAGGACATCAAGGACCCCAGTTCGAAGAAGAAAAAAAGCGACTCCAAGTCGCAAAGCGCGGGGAAGCCCCGAAGGGCGCGCACCGCCTTCACGTACGAGCAGCTCGTGGCGTTAGAGAACAAATTCAAAACCACCAGATATCTTAGTGTTTGCGAAAGACTGAACCTAGCCTTAAGCCTGAGCCTGACGGAAACGCAGGTGAAGATATGGTTCCAGAACAGGAGGACCAAGTGGAAAAAGCAGAACCCCGGCATGGACGTCAACTCCCCGACGGTGCCCCCTCCGAGCGTCAGCTCCGGGAGCACCTTCCCTGGGTTCCCGGGACACCACACCCACTCTGGGCTCCTCTACTCGCACCACGTACCTTACGGCGGCGTCTACCCTTTGCAGGCAGCCACCTCCGGTAGTTACACACCTTATTTTCACTTAACCAACCATGGGCACAACCTGGGCTCTTGAAAGTTGACCAGCTTTGACTAGGTTAATTTGTTAGTGGGTTTGCCGTGAGGACTACTTTTGTTTACCAAAGATTAGACTCGGGAGAAGACGCTCGCTTTTGGATTGAGTGCAATCAACATTGTAAATTTAGACTTTAGTATGATCTCCTACCATGTGCCATGTTTGTTTGAACTATTTTCAACAGGCATTTAGGATTTTAGCTTTAAATATTTTTTTAAATGTTATATATTCTATATTTCTATCAACACCGTGGCTTTTGAAACTAAATTACCATGCAAGATGCTGCTATGAAAAAGTTCTGTAAAACTGGTTGCCGCCTTTACTATTCAATTCTTACAGATCCTTATTTAGTACAGCAGAATCCATTTACGTACATGCACAGATGTATAACTTATGGGATATTTTTAATAACTATCTGGATCATTTTTATCAACTTTGTAAAACCGGGAATTCGTAAAGAAGGAACTATCTGCACATTGTTCGTTTTAGGCTAATATATTTCTAAAACAATTGTTCAAAATTACAGAGAAAAGGGCTGCTCAACATTCTTCTTTATTGAGTCGTCTCAAGGGGTGATTTTGAATTTTATTATTTGATTGTTTTATTGGATCATTGCTGATCTTATAGGGATCATACAATCTGTGAATGGAAAAATTCATAGAAAGTGGACGATTTATCCCAGAACGATTCATCCACTGCTCCCGGACTGCTCATCTACATCCATGGGCGGTTCATCAAAAGACACATCCAAAATAACATTAAATTAAAGTAATGGCCAAAAAGTATTGTCAACCTTGTTAACCTAACCTAACCTAACATAACCGAACCTAACCTAACCTAACCCAATCCTAACGCATTGGATGAATTGTATTTTGATAAACCGCCTATGGATGAACAGTCCTAGATGAGCAGTCCGTTGGATGAATTGTTCTGGGACGAATCGTCCGAGGATGAATGGTCTTAGATGAATCATCCATGGATTAAACATCCGGACACGGAAATTACCTACAACCATAGCTTCTAATTGTTCTGGTAACAATTGTGCAAATCAATCATCATTGTAATAAATTCTCCAATCCGGCTTTCGTAATCGTAAAGTCTTAATGCCCGAACCTCCTCAAAGAGAATGGTTTTGAGTTTTGAGTTCGAAATATATCAGGCTCGATCAACGAAAACTATGCATCTAATACAAAAACCATGCAGCGTTTCATTTTGCATGGAAATTTACCTTTAAAATCCCAGAGGTCGATATTTTAGTGTTTTGCAATAACTACAAAATATCACAAAAACATTAAAGCACATAAAAATAAGCATCAGTTATACCAAAGCTATACGATAGGAGTTTTGTTAAAATGAGTAATTACTTAAAAATCCATTATCTGTCTTGGTTTTGTAATATTTAATAGAACGCCTTTACTTAGAGTGAAATATACACATATAACATAGCTAAAGCGCAATAAACCTAAACATGTTTAGAAATTAAAAAAAATAATGTTTCATAAAATTACAATTATAACTCGATATTTTAACTCTGTTTCCATCCATGTTTGTTTTAAAAGATCCTAAAATGCCTGTTTTCTAATGTTCTTGCATTGGAAACCAAAATAAGAAAAACATCAAGATTGATAAATTTAAACTTGCTCACCAAACAGGCGATTTTATTAGTCTTTTGAAATGGTGCGAACAAAAAATTATAATATATAGAATAGACAATATAAACACTTCGTTAGTTTTACTAATATAATGGTAATAACCATTTTGCATTTTTGCTTTTATTTATTATCATATAGTTAAAAATCTCTGAGATGTTGAATTTTCCTTCTTTTCTTAGTAGGTAACTCAGAGTGTTTGCTAAATGGTCTCCCTTAATAGCTAATTTTGCAAATGTCTCCATAATAGCATATTTTCAAACAATTAGAAAAACTACTGTCAGTCAGATCCATATTAGATATTAACGATACAAGTTTGATTATGAGCATATTAACGAAACGAGTTTGATTGCCAGAACGAGGCGGTGCGTGGTCCAAGTTCTGCTGCAATCAAACGAGTTTCGTTAAGTGCCATAACCAAACGTGTATTGTTCAATATTTTATTCTCATCAATAAATTCTGGTTTAATTTATTCTTTGTTTTGTAAAAAAGAGTGCGGTAATGGATCATCTATAACCGCACTAAGTGCGGTAATATCATCTATAACGGCACTGAGTGCCGTAATATGCATTACCAAAAGCTCTTAACGGTACTCAAATTGATTTGACAAGTAGTACATTACAACTCCGATGAAGATAAAAAATCTAAAAATTTATAAAGAGTATTACGGTTGATTCGGTGCATCTTAATTCAGAAATTGTCAGTTAATAATAAAATATACCGTAAACTACATAATGTTTGCTTCTAGCTGGTACATTATTAATTACTATAAAGAAATTGTCTTTTCCACTGCATAAAAATCCAGAATTATTTATTTTTCAAATTTTTTGAATACCTAAGTAGTAAGAGTTATTTACAAAATTAGAGCAAAAATTAATGCCTTAATGAACTAGCAGACGAATTCCAGCAAGAGGACTTAAGCGAGTACTGAAATCTTATAAGTTCACGCTATTTTCATACGACTGTGAACGTAAGAGATATTTAATAGAAATAACTAAAACCTGTAAATTTCTTATTGGCTGAGACAAATGCAAAAAACTCGTTTTCGGCGCATTCAATCTACCCAAGTATATTAACATAGTCAATTTTATTACTAAAATTAATACCGATTCATTATTTTATCCAAGATTTTCTCGTTGCAAAACATGCCCCTAAAAGCTCTAAAATTTTCTCGACTAAATTTTATCGCCTCTTAAACTTTCTCTAATATTCAAAGATTAATTTGCAAAACAATCAAAACGTTTAATGTTGATCGTTTTAAATTAATTTGCATTTAAACATCCAACACCGCACAGGTCAGAAGCGAAGCACAATAAAATCGCCTGGAGCCCTAATTGCATATTAAACGAAACCTTGTACAGCCAGGCTAAGACGACTCATGTACTATAAGTGAAATAGTTCAAATATTATTTGAGAATGTACCTAGAATGTATTAATTCATTGTATAATATGACTGTATAATTTTACTTGTAAATAATATTAAACTTCGTATTACTTGGTGTTTGTCTCGTTTAACTCCCGTTTGTGCGAAATTAACCTCCAATGCAGCAGGGAAACTGAAATAGTGCGACCAGTGGCGTACAAGGATTTTACCTGCACTTCAAGCAAAAATTGATTCAATTTAACTATTTACAGAATGCAAGTAAAACTTAAGAAAATCAAATATAGGGATGCCGAATGTGTTGCATAGGATTACAAGCAGGTGAGCGAACAAACCAGACCATTATTGTAATACCATCCTCTTAGGCAATATCGTTAAAAATTATAGGGACGATGTGGTACTGCATTATCATCAGCAAGCGTAACCGCTTTTGTTAATCTCACTAACTGTGCTGTTTCTTTGTATTGTATTAATGTTTTTATAAAACACTAACGTTACACAATATGCCTTCCTCTTCTTTCGGAACTTTCAGCTCGTAGTATGGTTTGCCACATTTGTTGGTTTATTGTTTTCTTTTTCTCGTTGTATCTTGCATATTCTATGATATACTTGATATACAGCAGGCGGAGTCTTTCTTTGGCATTTCCTCTACTATGACATTTAGTAATCCATCCCCCTAAGTGAGTGTCCTATTAATTTGTTTCGTCTCTTTCTTTAGAAAACCTCAGCCATTTGTCATTTTAACGGCCCAACTAATTGTCAATATTATTCTATTACATAATACTCCAAACGTTGCTGGTATTCTCTTTTCTGCTTTTCGTATGGTTCACACATGTTCCATATGTATGTTTTGAAAAATGTCTTCTACTATTGACATACTATTTGCTGACAATAAATTTTTCTTATCGTAGAGAGCTTTCTTGTTGTCTGCTTCTTCTTGTTTTCCTCCGTAGCTTTTCCTGCAAAGCATCACTTTAGTTTTAATTTTATTTAAATATTTCTATTTTGTTACTGCCTGTCAGTATTATTTCCAGTAAGTGTTAGCTCTACACAGTGTCTAGGTGCACTCCAGAGTGCACGAAATTTTGAATTTTTGGTACACTCCAAAAAAATAAAATCTAGACTCGGACCTCAAATAACCTACTAATGAAATCAGAAAAGACAGTTTCGGGCATAGAATCGAAGTAGGGTAAAATTGCAAAAGTGAATTCGCCTCCGGCGCCGGTGCATTACAAAGCAGCTTAAGCCCGTAGCGCTTGTTAGGTTATTTGCAGTCGTTGTTATTGTTGTAATACTCTATACCGACAACAGATTAAGACAAAATATGCGTTGCGGTCAAATCAATGACAATTGCGGTTTGGAGAGAATAACTACAAAAAATTGCCTTCACTCTGGAGTGCACCTAGACACAGCGTTAATTCTAGGTCTTTACCACTATGTGTAATAACGGCAATATCATTCTTGTTCTATTATTATTTACTAAGCTGCTTCAGCTGTTGTTTTTGCATATTGTATTTTGGCAATGCAGCTTATAAAGAAATACTTTATTTACTAGCAACATGATATTGTTCATTTTCGTCATAGATACAAAATATGAAAAGCTACTCATAACTCCCAAGGGATTTTTCGAATTATTTCTCCCTCGACTTAATGGTAACCATGCAATTACAAATAACACTTTAGCAACCATACATTCAGGCAATCCTTGGTGTTACGTACAGATTCTTATTTTAAATATGGCATATGACACTTATGACATTTGAAATTTCATACCATTTTTACTAATATGCTAGTAAATAAACGGGGAGATATTTATGGTTTTTACCTTCGGTTGACTTACAGACCTCGGGCCAGAGCCCTCGGGTTTAACCATGTCAACGTCAGAGAAAAACATATTCGATATTTTATTCCCACAGTTCTATAAAAATCAAGTTTAGGATTCTTCTAAATCGTTACAACCGTCCGTTTAGTTAAAAATTTTCTCACATTTTAATTTAATTACTTAAAATTACTATAAAAATAAACAAATAAAAGGAACTCTGACATTATCGAACCTTTGCCTTCCCACGCGGTTGCAGTTACGCCACTGGGCACCGGACATTTATTTTCGTACCGTCTTCAGCCATACATGAAGGAATTTCGAATATTAAATATCAAAGGACACCAAACGAGTTCGAGGATCGCTTTTAACATCTGGCGTCGAAAAAGTGCCGACGTTCCGCCCAACAGCATCGCAGTTTGCAAGAAGCGACATCTGAGATCTGTCCCGAGGTGTTAACACTCTGGACGTTTAGGAATAACAGCCTCTGACATTTCGGATGATTTAATATTGTTGTGCTAAATGTTATTACCCACTTTTCGCATGTGCGCTAATTGAGTTCGCCTTGATGTGGTGCTGCTGATTTTAATGAAAATCCGCGGGTGCCGATACGCAGCTGGAAAACGCCACCTGTTTGCCATTTTTGTCCTTTGATGGACGGTTCTGAAAATTGGTAAATCGTTGCAAAATTAATGTCTTTTCAATAACTCTTCAACTAACAACCACTCATAACAAGTAAGTAAAGACTAAAGAGGTTGAAAATTACGTAGATAACCTTAACTAATGTCACGAAAAAATTTACGTGTGCATAAGTAACAATATTCGATATCATACCCGAAATATGCTTTAGTAACATTTTCATAAAAAATTTAAAAAACATCAACTCCAGCTGATAGTTTCAGCAATATGAAGAAGTTGCTTCAACTTCAAGGCAACTTTAATCCATGGTAAATTTATAAACCAATCTAGTGCAAATTGTGCTTTTGGGCAAACCATCTGGACTAGTTTTCTCTTAGCTTCTGAAATAAGTTCACATTTAAGAAATCTTCGGAGAAACCAGCTACATATTCTGAGCTGAACGATGAGTTTTTTGCCTGTAACTTGTTAGTCAGTAAACTGGTAAGTATTGATATCAAATTGAACTAGAGAGTAGGCCAGGGCGAAAAAAGCTAGTCTAGAATCGGAAAATAAATAATAAAATAAAAATAAATACTATTATTATTTTCTGCAAGATAAGAGCGAAAATTTACAGCTATAATCAGTTATTTTTCAAAAATTTTAGGAAAAGGAATATAATATGCCACAATTAAAATATGCAGTAAAAATATATGCAGCCATAAACTGTTTCATGCAGATTTGAAGTTGAATTAACTGTTTTTGTATTATTATTGTATTTAATAGTGTTCTTCAATGCGTTGTAGCTATATTAAGTAATCAAATGAATTTTAGATCAATTTGGCTGATATCACATTATAATCATATGGAGCTACAGCAAACTAAATCTGAAATTTATTTGAGCCTTCGATATATGTATAGTATCGGTGAAACACTCAGATCTTTGTATCCTAAAAGGTTCGAGAACGCAATACTTTGACTAGAAATTGTAACGCTCCGTTTCAATTTTATTTCAAAAGCGCGTTAATGCATTTAACACCGACTTTCGGACCACCTTATAGCTGTAGCAAAAGGATTCAGTTTATCATAGCAAGCGTTTGAATTTAGAGATAAACACATGCAACATTTTCTTGTCGCGGCTTGTTTGTCGCATTTTCGATCCGAGTAGGCTGTTGAAACAGTGCAATAGCTCGAATAGTATTGATTTTCCGGGAAGCCGTTCTTGTTTTTAAGCAAGAGAGCCGTTTGCAGCATTGGTTTTCGCAGGTGCATTTAGCTTTGGCTGGATTGCTCTGCGCCTTCAATCATCGAAATCGCTGCAATGCGTCTTATACAATAATTAGGCCGTGAACATCATCGACCTGCTAGTATATTCAACAACCTTGAACTATCGTTTTGGCTCTTATGAAGCTTATCAGTTTCTCGGTTTCACTTCTGTACGTAGCCAGGAAATCCAGTTATATGCTGCTTTCTTTTAATGCTAACTGTTTTGAGTTACGACCTTGGGATTTATGCAGTCAAGTTTGTCTTGAGTCTTCATGGAAAAATGCAAGGAGCAGGATTTTCCCTGCCGATAGCTGGACTTCAGCCATTAATTAATTGTAAGTAAATGCCCTTATCAGCATATTTTTTTAACGACAAAGACATTATGCCGAAAACTATGTCAGTTCCTTCTAAGATCTTAGCTACTCAAACTGAGAGTGTCAAATTAATCTTTTGGCTCAAATATTTCGAAATTGTTGCAATAGCGTGTATGCTACTCAGATAACGCCCTTGGCATTGTGCGTTTATGTCAATTGCGATTGCACAGGTGTTAGCCTAAAGGTGTAATTTGAGCTATAACTAGCGAGTTTGGAAATGTTACCTTGAATTGAAATTTTTAACTTGTTTGTGCTGTCAGTTTTGTCCCGATATACAATTACATGTACGTGTAAGTTGAGTGACGCCAACTTTTGAAGTTTGTTTTTTAATTGAATAATAAATATTCTTTTGACTGCCACTGTTTGTATTTTTTGTTGTTCTTTGCATTACTACATCTAGATTAAAGTATGCAGCGAAGCTTACAAGGTAGGTGTTGATTTATTTTGCTAGCTAGGTTTTTTTATGTTGTGAGCAACGACATGGCTCCAATTCTTTTGTTAATCTACTGTTCAATTTAAAAGTCCGAAGCATTTCTTAGCCTGGTCCTTACACCACGCCATATTCTGCTGAAAGTTAAAAGAGCTAGCCAAGGCCTTGTAAACCCTTTGTTTAAGGCCGGTACAGAATACGACATAAATAGTCTACAATTGCAGGAAATGCCTGGAACAACAATTATAAACTACATTGTCATAAGACAAAGATTTTATTCAAAGAAGAAAGCTTTACTTTAAATTATAGAAATCGCGTATGTTTTCCTCAACAAAGATGAATGTGTATCTTCGTATTCGATTTAACATGATGACAGCTCATTATTGTTTGCTATACACGTGTAATGAGGCAATTATAACCTCTAGACTTTTATAAATTAATTTTGTCCTGTATTATTGTCAGCTAGCTCAATAGTAATGATATCTCGCTTACCCTACTTACCCGAACTCGTGGTTAAGGAAAGCCTTAGTTGAAATAAATTAGAAGTGGACTTATACTAGTGCTTAGCTGAAAATACAGTGAGCGTCAAAATGCCTGATTTATTTTAATTTCTACATTTTAATGACTTAAAATTTAACAATAACAAGAATATAAGTCAAATTACTTCCATTGTTAGCACAGCACTTATCTTCAAGGGCAAGACAAAATTCGGCATACGCCTACTTGACTGCCTTCTTAAAGCAGTAATTCTTAAATTGAAATTCCGCCGAAAATTACGTTGTGTTTGTACGATTGATTGGTATTTTATGAAAACTTAGAAAATAACGCCGTATTAGCGACCGACGCTCCATTTTTCATACTCTCAATTGTTTGCCATGCATAAAAATCTTCAACGCCTACCACTGTAACAAATATTCACCACTTTTTATTTGTTTTAGTGTTGTATTTGTTGTTTTGAAGTAAATTAGATCATCAATTTTCGCGCTCACTGCATTAGCTTAAATTTACTTAAGAGAAAAACTAATTTATTTACACACAAATTAACTACAAACAGTTATATTTCTATATATCTTGTCAAAGAATAACGCTAACTAATAACAGAGTTACTTACTACACCACGAAGAGCATATCTATTTCTACTACTGATTTCTATTAACAATACTTAAATCACACAGTTATTTTTATGGTTCACATATACTACTAATTACTTCACGGCGCAGAAGCGTGCGCTTAGAACACCAAGGGGTTATCACTCGACAGCTGTTTCTAACGCCGCCTTTGTGCTCACCGCTTATTACGCATATGACCAGGCGTACCGAATACAAGATAGCGCTTTCTTATGCCTTTTTGAGCTATATGATTCACATGATACCGGCTTCGATGGCGACTCTTGTGCTACTAATTTTAGTATAAAATCACCCACCTACAGTGAACAACCTGAATTTGGGCTCCCGCAGCTCGGTCCGACGATGCCTTCATTATTGCGTCACTAGACCAGACAGCCACTTTTTTTTGGTGTCCTGGCTCCAAATCGTCAAACTGTAATGTCTGCAGGGTTCCAGCGCCTTTTGATTGTAGTACCCGCCAAGTACAAGTCGGCGTTTCCTTCAAGCTTCCAGCCAAAACTCATAACCTCTCTACATTAGGGCGGCGCACAGTGGAAGGAATTAGGATTCCAAGTAGCCAAAAATATAAAAATTCTCAAGATACATTTTTAATAAAATCTATTTATATGTGTTTTGTATGACTTACTGAAGGATGTTATCAAGTTAGCTAAATGATTTGTGCATACGTCAAAGGCTAGGTCACTGTCAAAGTGGGAACACTGATTTAGGTTTATCGGTGTGTTAAGCGTATTAAACATTTATTAATGAAATAGAAGTTATACTATTAAACATGTTTCTATGAAAATGAATGAAGCTACAGAAGGTACATAATATTTATCCTTAATACTTTTGTTTCAAAAACAAAAAACACCTTATTTTAAAACTAGTAGGTTATCTCAAACTTTTACTAAATTTATTAGCGTCGAAAAAATGATTAGAGGCTATTAGATCTTTAATATTGTTTTCATATTATGCATTCACATCTTTTTTATGAAATGACGTATACTTTATCTGCAAAAACTTGCAAAAACTACAGTTGCGAATTTTTATTTTTCAGGGGATATTGAAAAATAAAAAATAAAAAAGCTGCTCAACACGTTAAGAAATCGGTATCTAAATCTTTACCACTATATACAGATGTGACTCTGTTTCTTATTCAATTATCACCCGAAATGACCGAAATTGACATTACTTTAATTAGAATATTTTATAACAAAATACTTAATATCATAATTTAGAATATTGAAGGTTTAATTTTAAATCTGTCAAATTTTGGAGCTAAATAAATCTCACAATCGAATTCTACAGATTAAAAAAATGCAAATAACAATGTCATATCTTTTTTGGCCAGTTAGAATTGTATTTCCTCCCGCTGTGCG
>OW679196.1:116530102-116886023 GCA_940337035.1 Agriotes lineatus | reverse complement strand
AGTCGTGCTTCTAACAATTCTTGTTTTTGTACTAAGCAAAGCTGCATATATTTTTCTTCACTATGGCAAGCAACGTGGAATCTTTCAAAGGCCTTATTCCGGAATGCGGTAGAAATAAATGCAGATAGTTTTCATTGCGTATCTTACACGAGACAGAATCATTATTGTTATCATGGCAAACTAGTATCCAAGGAAATGATCACTTCCACATTGTCTTGAAATCGAGACCTGCTTTTTTAGTCTTGCTTGAGTCATTGTCTTAATAGGGGAAGCATCGATATTCTCCATTTGTGTATAAATGAAACTTGGATGAATGAGTTACTTTGGTTTAATAAAAGAACTTAATCAATTCTCGGCCACAATGACTAAGATTATTCACCAACCTACGTCGTCTGTATGAACTGCAGTTTCTAAAGAATTTGAAGCACGAGTTATAAAGACATAACCCAGTACTTAAAGAGTGGAGAAAAGTGTTGGAGACAGGAGACAGGAGGGAAACGCGGAAAAACACACCACGAACCAACACCGATTCTGTCCGACTGAGAAAATCTGAAAAAATTGCATCTTGCATCAAAACTATAACTCGCAAACAAAACCAATCTTTGTAAGCCACTTTCTTCAGATGGCATGAAATTAAGTTTGCATTGGAGTTGTTGATGTTTTAAAAAATTTAATATTTTCACATTGTAATCTGTTCGTACGGATTTAATAATATTTTACATCAATAAGTATCACTGCAAGAATAATAATCATTTCATGACAAAAATGTTTTGGGCTAATCTCTAGAAAACGTTCAGGATAAATACTTAGTCTGCAGCTCTGTGGTATTACACGACGACTTCCAAGAAAATTCCATAGTTTTACAGAAATCATGTAATAGGGGCAACTGGAACTTTTAGTTATAATTGACTCTTACTAACAAAACTGATTTTTATTATAATTGTTGCATTATAATCTGCTTGTGACCATACGTTTACTATTTAAAGCAAGTGCATAGATATTCAAAATTGAGTTACCTTCACTACGCCAGCAGAAACATTGCAAAATTTAACTGATTGTACGATTATTACATGCGAATTTTTTCAATGGTATTTTAAAAATAATACTTTAAAACATTACTTCAAATTTCTTTCCACTCTACTTGAAAAAGGAAGTAAATAAACAAATTCACATACTTTTGGAAAGGGTTTATTGACACTTTGGCCTTGCAAAATTTTCGTTATGGCATATCCTAGAAACACATTTTCGAAAAGAATGAGACCTAAGAAGGTGGTCTATCAAAAATGTCTATCAACTTGTTCACAGGAAAAAGAAATTAAAACCGCGCGAGCCCCTGTGACGTCATATAACTCGATTGATACGATGACCGGTCTAATAGTAACAAAAGTTTTAGTAGTTTTCATGAACATTCGGTTCCTTACGAAAGTAGTATTATTTGTTACTGTGCTTCGTGATTTTACACAATGAAATTAACATACATAATTGAAAAGTTAACCATTTTTTTCCAATACCTACTGGTAAAGCTGTATTGTATTTATGAAAATCTCCAAGGTGAAGTAACATTTTAATGATGAGGATGGATACAATGTTAATTTATTCACTAGTGAATAAAACAGTCTATAATCCATAAAAACTAACAAAAGAAATACTTACTACCATGGCAACCAAAACAGAAACAAGTAATATGATTACGTATTATTTAAAATTATTTATTGAATTTTAAAACTTATTTATATAACTAAATGTAGAAATTGGAAAAAATATAATATATGCCACACGTGAATAAAGAGATGTTATACATTGGGAGACGTTATCTCACTCGTCTTCGCGTCGTAAGCTAAAGTTTTTCCCTTATGTATATAATGCCTCTTTATTCACTTGTACCATACAAAACTTTACTATGTACTAGCTACCAGCATTTGAATTAAACGTTATTTAGAAAAATGCGATTGTAAATATAAAATAATACGCATTTGAGAAATAAAATAAAAGAACCAATTACTGATGCATACCAGATTAACTGATATTTTGATTCCATTTTGTACAACTGTATTATTTAACAAATAATTATTATTATTATGTCGACAGAGTTGCAATTAAACATATTCAAAATGTTGTAGAACAGTTAAAATATCTAAATTGAGTTGCTACTTTAAAAAATAAAGCTGTTATTTTGCAGACATGTAGTAGTAGCAGTAGTGGTATTTTTTATTCATCATAATATACACCGTGGTACTTAGATATGTTGTCACACTTCTCGTCATTTAGTTCAAACTTAAAACTACGCCAATGGGTGAATTCCCAGCTATTTGAATTTACCAACCTAAGACTGAGACTTTACATTTAAATTTATAAAAATAATAAGTTTTTATTTTCGGAATAAAAAAAACATTTTTTTTCTAAATAACTATCAATTTTCCTATTATAAACGGTTAAAATTTCATGTATTTATCTTATACACCTATTAAAAAATAAAAAATATTTTTGTAGTAAAATAAATTGAGGGGCGGCAAAATCTCAAAATTTAAATACATTTCCGACGTATTCCCTGTATTATAACCCTGTATTATTATTATATACTTTGTGCGCAGAGTCTATGTTTTTGTAAAAGCAATTTTAAGGCAACCTTTATTCAATCAAAATTGGATATCAACTGCATATAATCATCATCAAGTATAATTTTTTTTATTTTAGGATTATATATACATTTTATTGAACAAATACAAAATAAATTATAATCTTTCCGCAAAAACTACAATTTCGCCTGTAATAGGTCTAGCCCCACTTGAGGTGCCAATATGTAATAGCAGCAATAGATATTCGCCTACAATTTGCTCTACTAATTATCCCTCTTTATATATCAATATAAATATGTTGCAGTTACACTAACTTACCTGCATCTATAAAATAAACGTCAATGTCAAACTTGACTTGAATGACATTTATATTTTGTCACCTTGTAATTATAATAATGTTAACTTTCTATTACCTCGAACTAGCTCAATCAGAGACATTAAAGATTCCTTTCTCTCAGCTAAATGGGTGATGATTTCAATGAGTGGTTTTTACATTTACTTATAATATTATAACGACGTATTCGGGTATCTTTACATTCTTATGAAACAATTTGAAGCTGAGCTTTGATATGAAGTTTAGTTGGCAAGTATAAAATAACTAACAGTCAAAATCAGAGGTATAATAACTTGATCATCTTTGATAACTTACATTCTGGATAAATATAAACTAAAACCAAAATATGTAATTTCAAATTATATAAGCCTAAAACCGCCGAGTACTCGAATCACTTATTAATTTAGAAAAAGGAAGCATAAACTTATTTTCCAAATACAATATTTCTTAAAGTAATTCGATATAATTTTGTCTTTAACTAAACTTGTTCAATATGTATCTTCGAAATCTAGTAATTAAAGTTCACTGACCTTTCTCAATTAATTTGGATACCTGAATTCACTTCGTTGATGTCTCGTTCTACTAGTAACAATACTAGAACAAGCTCTGCTAAATTCTGACTGCAACTCTGACTGCACAAAGCCCCTTGTAGATATTTCTATCTTCCAGATAGACTTTTCACAAAAACCACAACACTTCAACGAAACTACGTTAATGATTGAAACTGATTGCTTTTCAATGCAGTTTCAATATCAGTACAAAATACAATATTTATATTGACTCTTTGCAAATAATTATAATATATCTGATTTTATATCGGACTCCGCTCACAGGTCATTCCTGTGTAATATTATTTAAATATAAAGTATTCGCCAATTGTATGGAATTAAACATACAACGGCTTTTAACGTATATCGAGTCAATTATATAAAAAATGTGTACTTCTTGTTTATTATTTGACCTAGTAACCTCTCTTTCCTATTTACAACTGCCACCTATCGTCATATCTGCACTAAATATTTACAATTGGAATTAAAATATTCGATTACCAGTATTATGTCTACTTCCGGAATTTGGACAAATCGGCTTTTATAAAATCTGTATCACACATTTTTAAATACACTAGATACTCACCATAAAAAATAAATTGCAATGTCCTTTTAATGGCACAAACTGCCTTTTCTTCGTGGCAGCCCGACAACCGCGCGACATATGTGACGAACATGAAAAAATTAAACGATATAATCTGTAAAATAGTTATTTATGTATTAAGGGCATAATCAATAGATTATAGCACGAGGGAATGTTTAAAGCACAACGCGAAGCGAAGAGCTTAAATTTCTTCAGAACTATAATCGTGATTAGGCACGTGGTACATACAACGTTTTATTTTATTTTGGTGCTGAAAATTGATACAGTTCAAGGATTCAGTATTTTGGCTTCATACTACTGTGTCATCGTCATTCTGGCGCTGTGAATCTTTGGTGTGTTATAGTTACTATGCAGTGTTGGTGTTTCTATACTACATATTTTGTGCTTGTTATACTGCTTAGCAACTTTATACGCCCTAGGGCCATCAAAGCCATTTTAAGCCCGTATCGAGAGCCAATAAACAAGATTATGGTTCCAAAATAAAATAGACCATATAAACGGTCGCATCGGATAGAAAAATGTAGGAAGATCCGTATTGCAAATTAGTTAATTATAGTTGAATCTGCAATAAAAGTAAAGATTCACATAGCATACAATTAAGAATCTAAAATTAAATCATCAAGCACTGAGAACATACTTTATAAACTGTAAACTACGTGTGGATATAAATTTTATGTTCTTTGAATACGTAACTAAAGATTAACTGATTTTATCACATCGCGTGCGTGTATGATCTCATACCTACATATATCTTCATACATTTTACGAAATTAACCATTTTAAATTTACAACTCTATAAATTATGGACATTATACAGAAAGTATCATCTATTAACTTTAAAATAGCAGTTTATCTAGACGAAGAAATGTCTTTCATATCAAAATTGATTTTTGTATATGTTAAACTCTTTAGCAAATATTGCAATGCGCTTATCTTCAAATAACAGTTCTGGCTTATGGCATCCTAAACATAAGAACTGGAATGGACAAACTATGTACTATTGACACTGATACTGATAAAGGTCATAAAAATTACTTTTTAGTATCTGCATTTATTAGCTTCTTACATTCTTCGCAAATATTCTATCAATTTAATAATTCAGTTTAGTTAAGGCGAAAAAAATTAAAACTAGTTTATTATTTGTGTTCTATAATTAGAAAGTAGAAGTACTGCAGTGGCAGGCGGTTAAAGAGCAGTTACAGAGCAAATATCAAATAAAATGTTGGAATAGCGAAGTCAGACCAGATAGAGTTTTGGTCAGAAAACCTTTTCCACAACTCACAGTTTCTTACGATTATGCGAGGTGGTGGACCGTACATATTAGTTTTTATAAGTGCTGTCAAGATCCAGAAATTTCTGAGATCCGAATCCTTAAGATTTAAATCTTCAAATCTGAACAGAAGATTCGAATCTGAACACGGAATGCGAATCTGAACAGAAAGTTTAAATATCTCAATCTGAATGAGAGTTTCAAATCCTCGAATCTCAACATAAGTTTCGAATCTGAGCACTGGATTCAATCTTTAGCGCAAGATTCAAATCTGCAAACCAGGATTTAAATCTGCGAATCTCAACAAGAGTTTCGAATGAGAGCCCAAAGATTCGATGCGAATCTCAGCACAGAACTGGAGTCTACCAATTTTTACGTATGGCTGTCCAGATTGAGAATATTCAGATATTGGAATTTCAACATCAGACAGTATCATACCTATATCATAAAGCACAACACTACATGCCGTGTTAAATGGACAAAAGTACCATGGTTGCATTCGACCGTTACTATTTTCGGGTTTTTGTAAACAAACTTTCCACCACTTTTAATAGCGATATTATCACAGAAAACAATTACTTATTATGCCTATTGGTTGTGTTTTTAAAACTAAGAACACAAGTACATTTAATTTAATAATAATGTAAATTGACTATTGCCTTGCTGAATGAGCCCAAACGCAACTTTTAACTCACCCTTAGAAATCGATTTTCCGAGGTCACCGCCCGATGTAAGTTCGGGTGGAACTCGTGCCAGGAAGATGTGCATGCATCTCAATCTAATAATGCGCGAAATTTTAAATGCGGCATACGCCGCGGGCTATAGCTAGTTTTTATATACGCTTGAAATTTTCTCTTTCTTGGATATTTTGAAACTGCAATGGTTACATTAAAAATATTCTTCTGTTTGTTCAAAATTTCAAGCTACGCCACTGATATCAAAGTTAGAGTTGTTCCGTTTAAAACCAGACTGTACACTTTACTGCACAGATTTGAATTCAGAACTCTGTAGGTATCTGTAAACCTGAAGCCCGAAATTCGGAGATTTGCATTCGCATGAATTAATCTAAATCCGAGATTCGTAGACACAAATCTGAGATTTATACATATGAATCTGAGATCCATATTTACAAACCGCAATTTGAGATTCGGTTACACGAATCTTATTCCGAGATTCCTATATTCGAACAGAATCCAAGATCTGTACTGAGGAATCAGAATGTAAGATTCGAATCGATTCTTACTTAACATTCGAATCTCCGTCTTATTAAAGATCAAATCTTGGATTCGGATTCGGATTTGGTTGCTGTCCTAGTTTTGGTTTGTGATAGATTTGGTTCATGACGTCATTGCAGCACGTACTTCAAGAGTTAATAGAAATAGCAGCTAAGAACTTTGTTGTAAATGTTACACTTGCTAGCAAAAATGTCTAGCACATTTTGGACCTTCTTTTTATCATGAGGTAAAACTCCTAGGGCCCCTGTGAAACTATTCATTATTTACGAAACTATATTCTGCAAGCAATGAAACAAATAGATGTCTCATAAATTGCCTAATTCCAAACTTTGCCTATTATACACAAAACAAAAAATAGAAGACAAGACTAAGATATCTATTTCTTCTTCCAGGAAAAGAACACCATTCCGACGACGACGACGAAATCCACAGCGACATCAGCGAGGACATCAAGGACCCCAGTTCGAAGAAGAAAAAAAGCGACTCCAAGTCGCAAAGCGCGGGGAAGCCCCGAAGGGCGCGCACCGCCTTCACGTACGAGCAGCTCGTGGCGTTAGAGAACAAATTCAAAACCACCAGATATCTTAGTGTTTGCGAAAGACTGAACCTAGCCTTAAGCCTGAGCCTGACGGAAACGCAGGTGAAGATATGGTTCCAGAACAGGAGGACCAAGTGGAAAAAGCAGAACCCCGGCATGGACGTCAACTCCCCGACGGTGCCCCCTCCGAGCGTCAGCTCCGGGAGCACCTTCCCTGGGTTCCCGGGACACCACACCCACTCTGGGCTCCTCTACTCGCACCACGTACCTTACGGCGGCGTCTACCCTTTGCAGGCAGCCACCTCCGGTAGTTACACACCTTATTTTCACTTAACCAACCATGGGCACAACCTGGGCTCTTGAAAGTTGACCAGCTTCGACTAGGTTAATTTGTTAGTGGGTTTGCCGTGAGGACTACTTTTGTTTACCAAAGATTAGACTCGGGAGAAGACGCTCGCTTTTGGATTGAGTGCAATCAACATTGTAAATTTAGACTTTAGTATGATCTCCTACCATGTGCCATGTTTGTTTGAACTATTTTCAACAGGCATTTAGGATTTTAGCTTTAAATATTTTTTTAAATGTTATATATTCTATATTTCTATCAACACCGTGGCTTTTGAAACTAAATTACCATGCAAGATGCTGCTATGAAAAAGTTCTGTAAAAGTGGTTGCCGCCTTTACTATTCAATTCTTACAGATCCTTATTTAGTACAGCAGAATCCATTTACGTACATGCACAGATGTATAACTTATGGGATATTTTTAATAACTATCTGGATCATTTTTATCAACTTTGTAAAACCGGGAATTCGTAAAGAAGGAACTATCTGCACATTGTTCGTTTTAGGCTAATATATTTCTAAAACAATTGTTCAAAATTACAGAGAAAAGGGCTGCTCAACATTCTTCTTTATTGAGTCGTCTCAAGGGGTGATTTTGAATTTTATTATTTGATTGTTTTATTGGATCATTGCTGATCTTATAGGGATCATACAATCTGTGAATGGAAAAATTCATAGAAAGTGGACGATTTATCCCAGAACGATTCATCCACTGCTCCCGGACTGCTCATCTACATCCATGGGCGGTTCATCAAAAGACACATCCAAAATAACATTAAATTAAAGTAATGGCCAAAAAGTATTGTCAACCTTGTTAACCTAACCTAACCTAACATAACCGAACCTAACCTAACCTAACCCAATCCTAACGCATTGGATGAATTGTATTTTGATAAACGGCCCATGGATGAACAGTCCTAGATGAGCAGTTCGTTGGGTGAATTGTTCTGGGACGAATCGTCCGATGATGAATGGTCTTAGATGAATCATCCATGGATTAAACATCCGGACACGGAAATTACCTACAACCATAGCTTCTAATTGTGCTGGTAACAATTGTGACAAATCAATCATCATTGTAATAAATTCTCCAATCCGGCTTTCGTAATCGTAAAGTCTTAATGCCCAAACCTCCTCAAAGAGAATGGTTTTGAGTTTTGAGTTCGAAATATATCAGGCTCGATCAACGAAAACTATGCATCTAATACAAAAACCATGCAGCCTTTCATTTTGCATGGAAATTCACCTTTAAAATCCCAGAGGTCGATATTTTAGTGTTTTTGCAATAACTACAAAATATCACAAAAACATTAAAGCACATAAAAATAAGCATCAGTTATACCAAAGCTATACGATAGGAGTTTTGTTAAAATGAGTAATTACTTAAAAATCCATTATCTGTCTTGGTTTTGTAATATTTAATAGAACGCCTTTACTTAGAGTGAAATATACACATATAACATAGCTAAAGCGCAATAAACCTAAACATGTTTAGAAATTTAAAAAAAATAATGTTTTTTTTAAAATTACAATTATAACTCGATATTTTAACTCTGTTTTCATCCATGTTTGTTTTAAAAGATCCTAAAATGCCTGTTTTCTAATGTTCTTGCATTGGAAATCAAAATAAGAAAAACATCAAGATTGATAAATTTAAACTTGCTCACCAAACAGGCGATTTTATTAGTCTTTTGAAATGGTGCGAACAAAAAATTATAATATATAGAATAGACAATATAAACACTTCGTTAGTTTTACTAATATAATGGTAATAACAATTTTGCATTTTTGCTTTTATTTATTATCATATAGTTAAAAATCTGTGAGATGTTGAATTTTCCTTCTTTTCTTAGTAGGTAACTCAGAGTGTTTGCTAAATGGTCTCCCTTAATAGCTAATTTTGCAAGAGTATTACGGTTGATTCGGTAAATCTTAATTCAGAAATTGTCAGTTAATAATAAAATATACCGTAAACTACATAATGTTTGCTTCTAGCTGGTACATTATTAATTACTATAAAGAAATTGTCTTTTCCACTGCATAAAAATCCAGAATTATTTATTTTTCAAATTTTTTGAATACCTAAGTAGTAAGAGTTATTTACAAAATTAGAGCAAAAATTAATGCCTTAATGAACTAGCAGACGAATTCCAGCAAGAGGACTTAAGCGAGTACTGAAATCTTATAAGTTCACGCTATTTTCATACGACTGTGAACGTAAGAGATATTTAATAGAAATAACTAAAACCTGTAAATTTCTTATTGGCTGAGACAAATGCAAAAAACTCGTTTTCGGCGCATTCAATCTACCCAAGTATATTAACATAGTCAATTTTATTACTAAAATTAATACCGATTCATTATTTTATCCAAGATTTTCTCGTTGCAAAACATGCCCCTAAAAGCTCTAAAATTTTCTCGACTAAATTTTATCGCCTCTTAAACTTTCTCTAATATTCAAAGATTAATTTGCAAAACAATCAAAACGTTTAATGTTGATCGTTTTAAATTAATTTGCATTTAAACATCCAACACCGCACAGGTCAGAAGCGAAGCACAATAAAATCGCCTGGAGCCCTAATTGCATATTAAACGAAACCTTGTACAGCCAGGCTAAGACGACTCATGTACTATAAGTGAAATAGTTCAAATATTATTTGAGAATGTACCTAGAATGTATTAATTCATTGTATAATATGACTGTATAATTTTACTTGTAAATAATATTAAACTTCGTATTACTTGGTGTTTGTCTCGTTTAACTCCCGTTTGTGCGAAATTAACCTCCAATGCAGCAGGGAAACTGAAATAGTGCGACCAGTGGCGTACAAGGATTTTACCTGCACTTCAAGCGAAAATTGATTCAATTTAAAGATTTACAGAATGCAAGTAAAACATAAGAAAATCAAATACAGCGATGCCGAATGTGTTGCATGGATTGCAAGCAGGTGAGCGAACAAGCCAGACCATTATTGTAATACCATCGATGTGGTCCTGCATTATCATCAGCAAGCATAACCGCTTTTGTTAATCTCACTAACTGTGCTGTTTCTTTGTATTGTATTAATGTTTTTATAAAACACTAACGTTACACAATATGCCTTCTTCTTCTTTCGGAACTTTCAGCTCGTAGTCTGGTTTGCCACATTTGTTGGTTTATTGTTTTCTTTTTCTCGTTGTATTCTGCATATTCTATGACATACTTGATATACAGCAGGCGGAGTCTTCCTCTGGCATTTCCTCTACTATGACATTTAGTAATCCATCCGCCTAAGTGAGTGTCCTATTAATTCGTTTCGCCTCTTTCTTTAGAAAACCTCAGCCATTTGTCATTTTAACGGCCCAACTAATTGTCAATATTATTCTGTTACATAGTACTCCAAACGTTGCTGGTATTCTCTTTTCTGCTTTTCGTATGGTTCACACATGTTCCATATGTATGTTTTGAAAAATGTCTTCTACTATTGACATACTATTTGCTGACAATAAGTTTTTCTTATCGTAGAGAGCTTTCTTGTTGTCTGCTTCTTCTTGTTTTCCTCCGTTCCTGCAAAGCATCATTTTAGTTTTAATTTTATTTAAATATTTCTATTTTGTTACTGCCTGCCAGTATTATTTCCAGTAAGTGTTAGCTGTACACAGTGTCTAGGTGCACTCCAGAGTGCACGAAATTTTGAATTTTTGGTACACTCCAAAAGAAGAAAAGCTAGAGTCGGACCTCAAATAACCTACTAATGAAATCAGAAAAGACAGTTTCGGGGCATAGAATCGAAGTAGGGTAAAATTGCAAAAGTGAATTCGCCTCCGGCGCCGGTGCATTACAAAGCAGCTTAAGCCCGTAGCGCTTGTTAGGTTATTTGCAGTCGTTGTTATTGTTGTAATACTCTATACCGACAACAGATTAAGACAAAATATGCGTTGCGGTCAAATCAATGACAATTGCGGTTTGGAGAGAATAACTACAAAAAATTGCCTTCACTCTGGAGTGCACCTAGACACAGCGTTAATTCTAGGTCTTTACCACTATGTGTAATAACGGCAATATCATTCTTGTTCTATTATTATTTACTAAGCTGCTTCAGCTGTTGTTTTTGCATATTGTATTTTGGCAATGCAGCTTATAAAGAAATACTTTATTTACTAGCAACATGATATTGTTCATTTTCGTCATAGATACAAAATATGAAAAGCTACTCATAACTCCCAAGGGATTTTTCGAATTATTTCTCCCTCGACTTAATGGTAACCATGCAATTACAAATAACACTTTAGCAACCATACATTCAGGCAATCCTTGGTGTTACGTACAGATTCTTATTTTAAATATGGCATATGACACTTATGACATTTGAAATTTCATACCATTTTTACTAATATGCTAGTAAATAAACGGGGAGATATTTATGGTTTTTACCTTCGGTTGACTTACAGACCTCGGGCCAGAGCCCTCGGGTTTAACCATGTCAACGTCAGAGAAAAACATATTCGATATTTTATTCCCACAGTTCTATAAAAATCAAGTTTAGGATTCTTCTAAATCGTTACAACCGTCCGTTTAGTTAAAAATTTTCTCACATTTTAATTTAATTACTTAAAATTACTATAAAAATAAACAAATAAAAGGAACTCTGACATTATCGAACCTTTGCCTTCCCACGCGGTTGCAGTTACGCCACTGGGCACCGGACATTTATTTTCGTACCGTCTTCAGCCATACATGAAGGAATTTCGAATATTAAATATCAAAGGACACCAAACGAGTTCGAGGATCGCTTTTAACATCTGGCGTCGAAAAAGTGCCGACGTTCCGCCCAACAGCATCGCAGTTTGCAAGAAGCGACATCTGAGATCTGTCCCGAGGTGTTAACACTCTGGACGTTTAGGAATAACAGCCTCTGACATTTCGGATGATTTAATATTGTTGTGCTAAATGTTATTACCCACTTTTCGCATGTGCGCTAATTGAGTTCGCCTTGATGTGGTGCTGCTGATTTTAATGAAAATCCGCGGGTGCCGATACGCAGCTGGAAAACGCCACCTGTTTGCCATTTTTGTCCTTTGATGGACGGTTCTGAAAATTGGTAAATCGTTGCAAAATTAATGTCTTTTCAATAACTCTTCAACTAACAACCACTCATAACAAGTAAGTAAAGACTAAAGAGGTTGAAAATTACGTAGATAACCTTAACTAATGTCACGAAAAAATTTACGTGTGCATAAGTAACAATATTCGATATCATACCCGAAATATGCTTTAGTAACATTTTCATAAAAAAATTTAAAAAACATCAACTCCAGCTGATAGTTTCAGCAATATGAAGAAGTTGCTTCAACTTCAAGGCAACTTTAATCCATGGTAAATTTATAAACCAATCTAGTGCAAATTGTGCTTTTGGGCAAACCATCTGGACTAGTTTTCTCTTAGCTTCTGAAATAAGTTCACATTTAAGAAATCTTCGGAGAAACCAGCTACATATTCTGAGCTGAACGATGAGTTTTTTGCCTGTAACTTGTTAGTCAGTAAACTGGTAAGTATTGATATCAAATTGAACTAGAGAGTAGGCCAGGGCGAAAAAAGCTAGTCTAGAATCGGAAAATAAATAATAAAATAAAAATAAATACTATTATTATTTTCTGCAAGATAAGAGCGAAAATTTACAGCTATAATCAGTTATTTTTCAAAAATTTTAGGAAAAGGAATATAATATGCCACAATTAAAATATGCAGTAAAAATATATGCAGCCATAAACTGTTTCATGCAGATTTGAAGTTGAATTAACTGTTTTTGTATTATTATTGTATTTAATAGTGTTCTTCAATGCGTTGTAGCTATATTAAGTAATCAAATGAATTTTAGATCAATTTGGCTGATATCACATTATAATCATATGGAGCTACAGCAAACTAAATCTGAAATTTATTTGAGCCTTCGATATATGTATAGTATCGGTGAAACACTCAGATCTTTGTATCCTAAAAGGTTCGAGAACGCAATACTTTGACTAGAAATTGTAACGCTCCGTTTCAATTTTATTTCAAAAGCGCGTTAATGCATTTAACACCGACTTTCGGACCACCTTATAGCTGTAGCAAAAGGATTCAGTTTATCATAGCAAGCGTTTGAATTTAGAGATAAACACATGCAACATTTTCTTGTCGCGGCTTGTTTGTCGCATTTTCGATCCGAGTAGGCTGTTGAAACAGTGCAATAGCTCGAATAGTATTGATTTTCCGGGAAGCCGTTCTTGTTTTTAAGCAAGAGAGCCGTTTGTAGCATTGGTTTTAGCAGGTGCATTTAGCTTTGGCTGGATTGCTCTGCGCCTTCAATCATAGAAATCGCTGCAATGCGTCTTATACAATAATTAGGCCGTGAACATCATCGACCTGCTAGTATATTCAACAACCTTGAACTATTGTTTTGGCTCTTATGAAGCTTATCAGTTTCTCGGTTTCACTTCTGTACGTAGCCAGGAAATCCAGTTATATGCTGCTTTCTTTTAATGCTAACTGTTTTGAGTTACGACCTTGGGATTTATGCGGTCAAGTTTGTCTTGAGTCTTCATGGAAAAATGCAACGAGCAGGATTTTCCCTGCCGATAGCTGGACTTCAGCCATTAATTAATTGTAAGTAAATGCCCTTATCAGCATATTTTTTTAACGACAAAGGCATTATGCCGAAAACTATGTCAGTTCCTTCTAAGATCTTAGCTACTCAAACTGAGAGTGTCAAATTAATCTTTTGGCTCAAATATTTCGAAATTGTTGCAATAGCGTGTATGCTACTCAGATAACGCCCTTGGCATTGTGCGTTTATGTCAATTGCGATTGCACAGGTGTTAGCCTAAAGGTGTAATTTGAGCTATAACTAGCGAGTTTGGAAATGTTACCTTGAATTGAAATTTTTAACTTGTTTGTGCTGTCAGTTTTGTCCCGATATACAATTACATGTACGTGTAAGTTGAGTGACGCCAACTTTTGAAGTTTGTTTTTTAATTGAATAATAAATATTCTTTTGACTGCCACTGTTTGTATTTTTTGTTGTTCTTTGCATTACTACATCTAGATTAAAGTATGCAGCGAAGCTTACAAGGTAGGTGTTGATTTATTTTGCTAGCTAGGTTTTTTTTTATGTTGTGAGCAACGACATGGCCCCAATTCTTTTGTTAATCTACTGTTCAATTTAAAAGTCCGAAGCATTTCTTAGCCTGGTTCTTACACCACGCCATATTCTGCTAAAATTTAAAAGAGCTAGCCAAGGCCTTGTAAACCCTTTGTTTAATGCCGGTACAGAATACGACATAAATAGTCTACAATTGCAGAAAATGCCTGGAACAACAATTATAAACTACATTGTCATAAGACAAAGATTTTATTCAAAGAAGAAAGCTTTACTTTAAATTATAGAAATCGCGTATGTTTTCCTCAACAAAGATGAATGTGTATCTTCGTATTCGATTTAACATGATGACAGCTCATTATTGTTTGCTATACACGTGTAATGAGGCAATTATAACCTCTAGACTTTTATAAATTAATTTTGTCCTGTATTATTGTCAGCTAGCTCAATAGTAATGATATCTCGCTTACCCTACTTACCCGAACTCGTGGTTAAGGAAAGCCTTTGTTGAAATAAACTAGAAGTGGACTTATACTAGTGCTTAGCTGGAAATACAGTGAGCGTCAAAATGCCTGATTTATTTTAATTTCTACATTTTAATGACTTAAAATTTAACAACAACAAAAATATAAGTCACATTACTTCCATTGTTAGCACATCACTTCTCTTCAAGGGCAAGACAAAATTCGGCATACGCCTACTTGACTGCCTTCTTAAAGCAGTAATTCTTAAATTGAAATTCCGCCGAAAATTACGTTGTGTTTGTACGATTGATTGGTATTTTATGAAAACTTAGAAAATAACGCCGTATTAGCGACCGACGCTCCATTTTTCATACTCTCAATTGTTTGCCATGCATAAAAATCTCCAACGCCTACCATTGTAACAAATATTCACCACTTTTTATTTGTTTTAGTGTTGTATTTGTTGTTTTAAAGTAAATTGGATCATCTATTTTCACGCTCACTGCATTAGCTTAAATTTGCTTAAGTGAAAAACCAATTTATTTACACACAAATCAACAACAAATAGTTATATTCTGTATATCTTGTCAAAGAATAACGCTAACTAATAACAGAGTTACTTACTAAACCACGAAGAGCATATCTGTTTCTACTACGGATTTCTATTAACAATACTTAAATCACACAGTTATTTTTATGGTTTACATATACTACTAATTACTTCACGGCGCAGAAGCGTGCGCTTCGAACACCACGAGGATATCACTGGACAACTGTTTCTAACGCCGCATTTGTGCTCACCTCTTATTACACATATTACCAGACGTGGGGCGCAGCGAATACAAGATAGCGCTCTCCTATGCCCCTTTGAGCTATATGATTTACATGATACCGGCTTCGATGGCGACTCTTGTGCCACTAATTTCAGTATAAAATCACCCACCTTCAGTGAACAACCTAAATGTGGGCTCCCGCAGCTCGGTCCGACGATGCCTTTATTATTGCGCCACTAGACCAGGCAGCCACTTTTTTGTTGGTGTCCTGGCTCCAACAAATACCCAAACTGTAATGTCTACAGGACTATAGCGCATTTTGATTGTAGTACTCTAAAGATGCAACAATCCCGCCTTTAACGGGCGCTAGGGCAGGGCTTGCAAAAATTGCTCGCCGGGCATTCCCTTTTGCACTACTCGCCAAACACACGTCGACCCCCCCCCCCCCCCAAGCTTCCAGCCAAAACTCATAATCTCTCTACATTAGGGCAGCGTGCAAAATATAGCTTGATTTTACATTGTCACTTACGTTGCTGTTAAAACTAACAAACAGTACGAACAAACAGCAAAACAGGCATATGTATAAATCGGATATATTTACATTTCTAACCATCAACACGACTATGAATGCTATGAACCTAATCGCTTTTTTAATGGAAATTCGATAAAAACTTTAAAAATTTCCTGGAACAGCTCCACGAGCACCAAACCAAAGGCCATGTACATCAAATTTTCTTTTTCCACATTTAGAACTATTTTCTATACAGCGATTAACTGAAGCTTACAGAAATAAATTGATTTTCTTCATGTACCCTTTCGTCTTGGTCATCATTATTCGATTCAAATCGCATCGTAGGATCCACAATTATTCAAGATTACTGGGGGGGGGGGGGGGGCATGGATAATACAAAGTATACAGAAAATTAGTAAACAACTCAAGAATCTCACTAACTACACTCAGAACTCAGAGCTCTTTTGTATCGTATGTTTATTAAAATAGTCCATAATAGGGCGGCTGTGGAAATTCAAACGTATGAATAATATGTTGGTGGCAAATTCGAGGTTAGGTTTTCTGTCAGTCTGTGTCAAAACTGATGCACAACCTAACCTGCTAACCTCAAATTTGACATAGACTTACAGTGCCACCAACATATACCGGGTGATTATAAATGCTCTTCCATCAAGTTGCTTTTGAAATATTTGTTGTATCAATAATATGTAACATATACTCTATTCACTATAGTCCCGGATTGCCAATGTCGAAATCCAATTAAAAACAATCCTTTATATCATGGTTAATATTTTTAAGTCAAGCTATAGGTAACTAGAAACAATTAATAAAGCTACTAATGTCAAAACTATAAATTATATTTTATATTTCAAACTGAATTAAGCAAAAATAAATAAAAGTTGCCAGGTAACAAAAACCCAAATTTTCAAAATTACGCTTTTGCGTTGTCCAACTTAGTAGTAACAAAAAAACCAATAGAAATTCAATAGTGCTGCCATAAAACGTCATTTTTGACAATCCGGGACCATAGTGAACAAAGTATATTATGTATTAACCCGCTAACCTCGAACTTGACATAGACTTACAGTGCCACCAACATATTATTCATACAACAAATATTTCAAAGGCAACTTGATAAAAAATCATTTATGATCACCCGGTATATTCCGATAAGCATAATTACGAGGATGGTTCTGTTAAACCACATTTTGGTCCACGACAAGATTTCTGATTAGAAATCAGATTTTAAAAAAACAGAATATAATCATAATTCTTGCACGTCAAGTGTGAGCAAGTTCTGAATGGAAAAAGAACTTGTCAGCAGACCTGGCAATTTTTAAAATTTTAATTACAGTTTAGGAAATCGCTGAGTAATTTTTAAATTTGAATTTTGAGTGTGTTGTGGATAATACTACGTGTTGATCAAATGCTTTCAAAATATCGAATATTCCATTAGTGACAATTTGGTGGTGAGATTCAAATCGCCCCTTTCACACGATTTTTCAAAATATTTGTTAAAACCGTGAAAAATTCTAACTGATTTGTAAATGTTTTCATCTGGCATACAATGTTTTCTATAAACTTTATTTTTTAAAACATATGTTTTTGATTTTTAAGTAAATTTAATAGAAAACAATTTGGTTGGAAAAATTGAATTTTTCAGAAAAATCTCCAACGATATTTACATAGCAAGTATCCATGTAATACTCTAAACGTAATTTTATATAAATGAAAACGAAATAAATTTCAGGTTACATAAGCCCTTACACAAAACTAAAAGCATAACGAGGAAAACAGAAATACCTCCATTATATTATCTAAATGCCATTGAAAATTGCCGGTTCACTAACGAAAATAATTACTATAACAGGTTAAGAGGAATTAATAACTAACGCGTAAATAACGGCCATTTAAATAGCGCTAGATGGGATCGGGCTCAAATAAACGTAAAACGCGCCCCATGATTTAATAGGCTCGGTATACGCATAAATTTGAAATCACAAAAGTAATACTAATTTTTAAACAATTTTCCGCTAGATTATTTAATATAAGCCTATTAAATATAAACGGGCGGGTATTAATGATCATTTGGAGCGTGTTTTGGGGGCAGTGAGTATAAAACGATCGGGCAACAGCGAGCGAAGGGATCCAACCATGAAATTGAATTATACAAGAACCCTCCACACTCTGTACGGAGATTTCCAAGGGTCCGATTTCGCTGGGTGTACATAAATAACGGGAACGTTTTGCTACTTTCTCAGTGCAAAAACTGCGAAAAAAAATTGTTGGTTAGTGCCTAATTTGCTGTTAATAAAAAAGAGAAGAATGATTGACTATTACAATGCATCAAAAATAATTAAGGCGGTTACTTGCCAGTGTGAATTGTAAAAAATATGTAAGATGCTTAGTCGCCAGTATCAATTAAAAGAAATCTTAGTTTTTATCGCTTGCTTAAATGAAGGGCAAATTTTGAAAAAGATTAATAATTGGAAGTTCATACAACGAAAAGCGGTTTGTCAATTATTTAATTACTTTGCATATTATGAATTTACATAATTACTTGACGTTTTGAGTGCAACTTTGCCATTTACATTTAAATGGCGATCAATGAAAACCAATTTAAAGTTGTCAACTGTCTGACTGAATCCTTTGTTATTTAATTCTGGATCAGTTTAATCGCTTAGGGTTTAAAGTGTGGGGCATTACGCACATGCTGACTTCACACACGAGAACTGCTGTTGCTAGTATAGACATGTCCAAATAAATTATGCAAGGAGCGAAAATATTGCTACGCAAACTTAGCGTAAAGCGTATAAATGCGCGAGGTCTGGAACGCTTTCAAACGATTAAAGAAAAATATTTTTAGGCGTGACGTGTGTGCGACGGAAGCTTGCGAAAACTGTGGATAATTGCCCGAATAATATTTAATGTCTCTCAAAGAGATCTTCACCCAAGTGTATCGCTGAGTCGCAATAAAATACCGTAATGTCTAAATTTTTTGCCTGACACGTTTCGGCTTTGAAATGAAAAATGCGGCGCCACAACCTCACCAGTTAATTTTAGACAGAAAGAATGAAATCGATCTGTATTTGCAGATTTTGGTTAGATAGTAAATTAAAATTGATAACATCGGTGATAAACTACTAATAAATAGGTAGTTTCACAAAATAAAGTTTAAACTGTGCAATAGAAAATTCCTTATTTAGATACAGAAAATCAGTTAAAAATAGTAAAGATTAATACAATCAATAACCAACGTAAAACAAATTTAAAAAAGTTAATGCACAAAAATAACATGTTAAGAGAGAATACACATGTGAAATTAGTACTAATGAACAATTAAATGTAATATATCATTCTACATTTAAAATTCCTAGACTAGCAATTTTGAAAATTACTTTTGCGTTGCTAATTCTTCTGGAAAAACGAATCATTTATTGTCTATATTTTATTAAAATATAATATTTGGGTTAATTATGTAACGGACGGTTTATTATGCCCATATCATACGTTATTTTAAATTTTAGTTGCCCTTTGATTGTTAGCTAACTCAATCTTCAATGCACAGGATCCATTTTTTACCTTAGCGTGGGTTGTCAACATAGTTTGCTCTGAGGCTGCCCCGTTTACACCTATAATATAGCCCGCCAACCCCGCTGGAACGGCTGCTTCCACACACGTCATATACCCTAGGTAAAGGTATACACACATAGAAAAAAGTTTAGTTTAAATCGCTAAGCGCTAAAGCCAAGTACTACGAGCATTTACAACTTGTAAAGAGTACAAAGAATAAAATATCAAGTGTTAATGCTAACAAGACAGTCCGCGAAATACGTTCCGAACAATCCGCTCCATTCACCTTAATGCAATATGGCGTACGTTTAGCCACTACCATCTATTGATGACGAAGCGGCCTTCAAGACGGCGTCCGCGTCACTTGTAAAATATGACGCAATTTTAATCCGTGCTCTAAACGTGATAACTCTGCCGTCTTTCTGTTTTAATAATAGCCGCATCCGATCTGCCTTACACGTGAGCGTGCGACCTCAGTTAGTGCGTATTTTAAATACATAAGCGGTCTTAATTTAATTGCTACAATATAAATGGCTACAATTCAGCTTTTCTCTAGCGTGTTTAAATATTAACTAGCGAAGGCGTTACGAATCAGGCTCGTTACAATTACTTTAATTTTTCTTTCAAATACCGAAAACAACTGCATTTGATTTTTCTATAAGTTTTAATTGAGCCGCTACATTTATAAAGTAGTGCGATAGAATATAATGTTACTTCATAAATAGACTTCGGTAAATTATTTCAAATCGAGAGGTGTTTAGTAGGTCTGTACTAAACTCTCTGCTGGCCTTGAATATAATTATTTTTATTAATCATGTAATCTGTAACATATGATGCTGTAACCAACTAGTAAGTGGAGTATCCTATCAACCAATAGCAGAATGAAATATTAAAAAGGCGATGGCCAGGAAATGAACTTTGATGGCCCGTCACTGAAGGGTTCCCATGCACAAGAAGATACTGGTAAATATTAGGCCTAGCCTAGAATGATAGTATATACAGTGAAATTTGGCAATAACCAAATTAGTACGACAACTTTGTTATAAGGTCATATTTTGTCAGGTCCCTGCAGTATTCCATGAAACTCGATGATAATTTAAGTCGGTTGTACCAACAATGTTTATAGCGACAATTCTGTAATAAAAACACAATTCTTGTGGTCTAATAATTCGCGTATAACGATTATATTATGTTCCCAATGTTAAACTTTTAAGCTAATTCTAGCTCTGAAACTGAGCAGTTACACATTTAGTTGGAAGTAAATAATCGATAGTACTTTCCTGTAGCCTTAATTTATCAACAGTTAGTCACATAAATACATATACTTATCGGTTACTGCAAGGCAGCAATTTCACAGAAATAAATATGAACTGTCGTCAATAATTTTAAATTTTAAGATGCCGCTTCCTATTTCCAGTGAAGCTCTGGATGCTGCCTGATTAGTAGAACGATTTTGTCAGAATCGGTTCTATAAAAAACCTTGAAAAGACTTTATTGCCAGCGCTTAGTGCAACAAACAAAAATTACGAATTCTTTAGAACCTGTAAGTATTGAGTAAGCTATTAATTAAAACTGTGTGTATCGTTACTTTATAAAAACATGCATGTACACTTCTATGCAATAAAATTAAGCACAGGTCTTGCTACTATTTTTCACAATATTCTAGTTTGTATAATTCGGGTCTATTTTAATTGCTTAGCAGCAGTTTTAATAAATAATAAAACACCATAACTTGATAATAACACCTTTATTAATAGACCAGAACTAAAACCTTTCAAAAATAAAACGCTATTAGTAAATACAACAAAGCCGTATGTGCTTAATTTTATTGCACAGAAGTGTACATAGCTATGCCTAGCCAGCTTAGTACCTATACATGAAACTCTTACTAAACTTAGTTTGTGGATAAGAAGTATCAATATTTGCTAAATAAGAAAGCTGAGCTGCATTTGTAGCATTCTAGGGGCTGAGAATGAGGATTAAAAGCTGAAATAAATAGCTATTCCTAAACACTTTAATTTGCGATACAAATAAAGCATTAACATACAATAGCTCGTGACTACACGCACTTACAAAACAAACAGTAGCAAACTATGTCTGCGATACATATACATTTGAATAACATTAAGGTAATGCTGAAATAACTATATTTTATATTAAAATATTAAACTGCATCAAAGTTCGTCGTCGCGATTCAGTGCATAAAAACTCGGTACAATTCAGGTACCTATTTAATAGTGTATCAAGCACATTTTTGCGCTCGCGAAAGCTTCCCACAGCTTGGTGCTGAAACTATCGCTAAAACTGCAATCGTTTCATGTATCAGGTTATCTTAAAATCGGGCTTGAAAACTGCTGCGTAGCGGATTGGGCTCACCCAGGATTACGTCATTACTTGAATGACTCGTTGGAAATGTCTACCGAATGTTGCGAGAAAGCTGCAGTCTTCTGAACTGGCACCTCTGTCGACCTGTACATGAGTAAAATTACACTTACTTAAAGTGTAAGAACTGGCTTGCTGTACACGAACACTTTAGGCAGCAAACTATTTACTGCATGCTACCACACGCTTTTTATTTAGCTTGCTGTATGGCGATTTAACAGTGTGGGTCGCTCACATACGTGTGACTTTGGACTAAGACCGCTGGCGACTGCCAAGTTTGTCGTGAACCCGTAATGTTCGAAAGATCTACATAGCTCTCTGAACACACACAAATTTGAACAATCCGTCACACTAAAGCTAATCCGTAGTCGAGTGATATAATTATTAAACCTAATTAACAATAAAAAAGCAGGCAAACACAAAGTGGCTATATATCTAAACATTAAATAAACCTAACATGCAAAAAGTATTTGTCGTTCTAATGTCTTAGGCTGCGAACTTGTCAGTCTTAAAATCGGAGATGCATATATTTCAATTTTATTAAATTTGTATCAAAACATATTGTTCCATTTGCACAACACTTTTTCTAACTATTTTATTACTAGCTCCCAATCTACTTTCACGCACAAACAGGATTGTATCTTTATAAAAAGAAGCAAAAAGTTGGCTTTAGGAATGTATTATCTTTCACTTCATTTTATATACCTATTAATTTTACAACGGTACATTTGACCATATCAATATTGGAAAAACAGCTGATCGCTTATTTATTCCTGATTTTGCGAAAATAGTTGTATCAATAATGTTTCTTGCTGTTTTGAATGTTTAATTAATCTTATGAAAACCGTAAAGAGGTTTGCCTTTGATGGATTTTTAAAGTGCAAAATGCTAGAAAAAAAATGTATTTGTCTATTCTAACGATTAAATAAAGCAGATTTTTAGTAACACCGCAGTTTGCTGGCACTTATCCGATATAAAATTCAAGAAAGGCCGAGTCTGTGCCGGAAAGCGAGAAGGAGTGAGCGGAAAATAAGCAGAACAAGTTGGGAATAGGATTCCGAAGTACGTATCGTAGAATTCGCGAGAACAGCTCCGAGACCAAAAGAGCTTTCATCGCATAAATCCTGGCTGCGACGTGCAAGGATCATGGCTCATGAGCGCGATGCCCCAGGAGTTGCAACCACAAGCAGAGTGCGCTTTAAGAGGTCGCTACCGCACTCCTGATTCACGCTCTCAGACCCATTAAACATTAACACTGCAGGCAAGGATTGCTTTAATACCTCTTCCTTCTCCACAAACCTTACTAAAATGTAGAATGGAATTATCCTTCGTTAATTGAACGCGCTGCAAAAGTCCTAATTGATACTTCGCGCTGTACTTAAATGGAAAGCCCCATTAACTATTGGATAAATAATGAAATTTCGCTCCTTCGACCATCTGTTCGCGTGGAATTTAAAAACCTTCCTGCAGCTTTTAAGAGCGTTCCTTATTTAGATGTAGGACACCCATTTTATGTAAAATAACGAGTTGTTTACTTACTAAATCAGTTTAATACACACCTAAACTTATTAAGATGGTGGATCATGAAACCAACTGATTAAACTACCAACCTATTAGCGGTATAAAATTGATATAAACATCGAAGCCTTTAAAGGCTTAAACATATTTTCACGACAAAAAATTTTCAACATAGTTATTGAAATTTGTGATTCTTCTCTTTTCTTAGAGAGACTGCTCCATTAAAAGGAAATTACAGAAATATAAGTAGGTATTATTCATTTACATGATTCAACGAAGGTGAAAGAACTAGTAGAAAAAGACATCTTTCATAAAGATCTGGGGAAATAATGAATGCTTAACCAAAATCTTACATTAAAATTTGTAGAATGCGATTTAGATGACAAAGTGGGAGAAGAAGAACAACAAACGCTTAAGAGTAGTCAATAATGTTAGATGCTATCATAGTAGTGATGAAAATATATATCATTTCTTGGTTATAGTGAAAACAGAGCAAGAATAAGCACTAAAGAAAAATTAAGGATCACTGTATAAGGAGGTGTACATAATGTAAACATAAGTAACAAACGACAAAAGGGATTGGACCTTGTCATGATTGAGATCGAAGAACTCAACGTTTTGCCCACTTTCGTAAAAGGCTTCATCAGGAGGAAAACCAAAAGAGCAAGGTAACTCAACGTGTAAACCACGCCCAAAGCGAAAACCCCTTGCAAGTAAGGGATAAAAGATAACGGAAAGTTAACTTGTAAACCACGCCAGATGCGAAACTCTTCTAACGATCAAAAGAAAAAAGGCCAGAATTTATTGGCAAGCGCAGTCGCGGGACTTAGGAATTAGCGCTTTCCACATAGAAGTAAAGGGAAAGCCTTCGTCCCGATTGGGATTGTTCGAGTGTTTGTAAATCTCAATGGCTTGGCGAATCTTTCTGCTAAAGAATGGGGATTTGCAGATGATGGACGTTTCATCGGCCTCGATAGTGACACGGTCCAATCCCGGAAGTCGTTTGTTACTTAATGACAATGGACGTGAAAGCCTCCGAAATCATCCCTAATGTAAACATAATTTAAGCATCAGAAAACAATTTGAAAAGAACAGATGATGCAATTACGAAGAAAAAAAAACGTGCCATTGAGAAAGAATATGACCAAATACAGGCTATAACAGAAGCGAGCGGCAGAACAAATAATACAGAAAAACGTACAATGAATAAATAAAGCTAGACTAAAGAAGTGGAAATCGGAAAAAGAGAAAATTAAAAGTGTTTTAAAATTAAAGTGGCGGCTACAAGGATTGTAAGAAATACAAACGTAAATACATGGGTAAGATGCTATAAACACTATGACTACTATGTAAGGAAGAACATTGCAACGTAAAAAAAGTTACGAAAATGGGTACAAAATACTATGATACTGCAGAGACCAGAAAGGACAACTAGTAAAGAGCATAGACAGAAAGCTGACAATATGGGCAGGGAATTTTAAAGACTGGTTGAGATTTCAGATGAACACAGAAACACGAATTTTCTGGAAACTATTCAAGCAAAAGACTTGACTGAAGCAACTGAAAAAGAGATAACAAAAGAACAAAGAAAAATTAATAACACGGGATCCCAGAAGAAGTTCTAAAGAAAAATGGGGTATCTCTAACAACTGCTTTGTTAAAGTAATTCTGGGAGTTTGTAATCATTTTTCCCAATACATAAGAAAAAAATTTTTTTTACTGATTATAGAGGTATATCGCTCTTGGATGTGGGATAGATGGTGTTCACAAAGACTAAATGTGTTCCCAAATGAAGTCATTGGAGAATACCAAAAAGGATGTAGGGGAGGGAGATCTACAACATATGAGATTCCCACAATAAAGCAAATTTAGGGCAATAGTTGTGAATAAAACTTAGAATTTCATATCTTGTTACCGATATCAGAAAAACACCGAAAGTTGAGTAGCAATTGAAGAAAATCTCTCAAATTGTTTTACTGTTACTAAAGGGCTAACACAGGGTATTGCCCTGCTTACAACAATTTCCAACTTTGTGAAGAAACCATTATATAGAGAGCAGACTGCAAACAGGAAGCCATGTTGTAGCATATGTAAACCATGTAGAATTGTTAACCAGATCAAAACTTAAAGTAATAAAAATTTTAAGAAATTAGGATTCCAAGCGCATGAGTACGGATTATGTACTAATGAGAGCAAAAACGAAATATATGGTAGTGAGAGAGGAAAATATAGTAGAACAGATTAATTTAGTAGTGAAAACAAACAACGAGGAAAAAATCTATTTTGATCATGAATGGAAAAAAACCAAAGTAGATAAGAAAATTGAAAAAGGTAGTAAAGCAGCTGTCATCAGTAGTACTTAATCAGCAAAACTAAACTAGACTTTAATAAAAAATTAATATATACATCATGTAACAAAGTAAGAACTGTATTGAATTTGGTCAAGAACAAAATTGGTAAACGCAATTCTCATCCTAACGACAACAAACTAATTACCGATGAGGAAGTTCTTCAGAATGGACAAGTAGCTAATTATTTCTGTAAATATTGTTTTACTGTTGCTCATGTCATGATGAATGCAGGAAGATTTTCGGAAAAATCTACATACAGGGTGCGGCAACTAGGCGGGGGCGGAAGATATTTCTAAAACTAGGTGATGCACATTATCAAAATACTTTTGATTATACAGGATAATTCAAAAAAGTGTGGCGAATCAAACTTATTTCTTTTTAAAGGAATGCTCTTAATAGCTTAAAAGTTTTGCATTGAAATACTAATCATTTTTATATACAGTTATATGGGTCTAATGTCAATTGTTTTAGAGATATTAACGTTTTTATGCAAACTACCGGCGAGAAACGTCGAGCAGGTGATGATTATACCACAAAATGTGAGTGCTAATTTGATATGGACCAATGGAAATAGCTGTTAGTTTGTGTTGCTATGGATATTACTGCCGAAAAGTAAAAGCTACTAGTATAAACAACTGTTAAATGCTGCCAAAATTGACAGATTTTCGATTCAGTAAAACAAAAAATTAATTCCTAGACTATAAAAACTAAAAAATTTGATAAAGCAAAATAAATTATATAATTGTGCTGAAGAAGCATTAGTTTATTTAGCGCATAGTTTTCTAACTTCTTAGCAAAAAATACTCTTAAGGGGATTGGACTCGGTGTTTAGGTTTTGTTTAAGGCAACGTGGGCCGATCATACATAGCAACTTTCTGTCCCCCTCTCTGCAGTGAAATAAAGCAAGAGACGAATATTACAGTTACTCAGTGTGCTTATTGCTATGACATCGCTCTTGTATACTGACAGAATAAGTGGTCTACACTCATGACCTACACGACCGTACTCAAGAAATTTTAAAATTGATAAGATTAACACCCAGTAATACTGATCGTTGAAATAATGAATGGAAGGGCATTTTAATAAATTATTATACTAATCAAAGGATATTATTATATTTAATGCATAAGACTGATTGCACTTGCTTACCAAGTAGTCGCCAAATACTGCTGAATGCTGCACTGTACGATGGCAGTAGGCGTACCATTAACCAACGATTTTCTCTGGATGATGCAGCGACGTTATTCTGACTACTTGTAACGGGTAATCGTGCAATCCTTTATTTATTCTTGGAGGATTGTTCGCGTGAGCGAGCGTTAGGAAGATTTGCGTTTGTTTGTTAGAGATAGATGAAATGCAAGAAAACTCAAATACGAAATTATAGAAAAACCGAAAGAAATTATCTAATTTTCTTTACTCTATTGTGTGTACAATTAATTAATGAATGGAGGATCCTAAAAACATACCTTATATTCCTTAAATGTATACTTTTTTCATTGATTTTTACATTAATGTTTTTAAATGAGGTGCCCACAAAATACTTTTTATAAGCTTAACAATACATCAAAAATTTTAATTCTACGTTGACTCTTTTTAACGTAATTCACTTTTTACGAAAAGCAGTGTTTTACTCCCATTTATCTCTTTCTAGCTAACGTAGACTTATAGAAGGAAAGGAATACTCCAATTGACGGCGTAGAGTATTTACGTGTGGAGGGTTTAAATGTCAAATTAAGTCGTGTTCAATACCCTTTATTAGCTAGGAATAATATCAACTTATTGGTTTTCGATATCGCTGGTCATTTTAGTACAAAAGAATACAATTTGCTGCAGTTGTTTTCACATACCGAAAATATGGTAAAATTGCTAGAAATTCTCGCTATGTCAACATATTTGTAACACCCTATATGTACAAATAAAGCACTCTCCTCCACGCTTTTATTTGATTTTTTTAAGTTTAAGTTCCTTATCTAAGAGTCGACTCTAGCGTCAATCGAATAAATAGTTAAAAATGTGGCCGCTACGAATTTTTGTAAATTTGAACTATTTTTTGACAGATCAATATCGGTATATTGAATTTCTTGATGTCATTAATTACTTTTTCATAAATATTTGTAGGCCTTAATATTCAGAGGCAATTTAAGATATTTTTAGATTTCTTTGTCAATCTTGCCCAAAAAATGTTCTTGCTTTTATAACAAGGCGGTTGGATGCCTCACCAACTGCAACCAGGGGTTTCCTCCGCCGCTATTTATGCACTTTCACTTTTATTATTAATAGCTTCTACCCTCTTATTATCAGTTAGCTCAATAGCAATGATCTGTCTTATTTTATTTTATTTACTGCAGTCGTGGTTATAGAAAGCACGTGTTAAATAAACTTAGCAATTGACCTGCACTCATGTCGAGCTGAAGAGGTTAACTTCAAAAAATTATTTAAATAAATGCCAATTTGTTTCCACACCAATGAACAACAAACAGATACATAAATTTCTTGTTAAAGAAACAATGCTAAATAATACTAGCGTTATATACTAGATCATCAAACAGATGGTAATTTGTATCCTCTACTTATTAATATTGAATCCCGCGACAAAAACCTGTTTCAATTACGCATTTACATAAAACTGATTAACTCATACAGGTAACAGCTATTTTTATTAAGCAGATGCTAAAATGCGGAGCACATAGAATTCTAACACTGGCAGACAACTGCTTCAAACGATGCCTTTGTGCTGACAACCTTCTGCGCATATGCTCAAGTGCAATCCGAACAGTAAAAAGCGTATGCCTATGCACGCCGGCACTCCATGATGCACTCAATGCCAGTCTCCATGGCGACTCAGGCACCTGCAGCGATGACTAACGAATTTCAATTGCGCAATACCTAGACTTAGCCTTCACAGACTTCCACAGCGATGTATTTGCTATTGCGCTCCTTGATAACATGATGACGTGGCCATTTTATTTGTTGGATTGCTGGCCACCAACAGCTGAATTGCTACGTCTGCAGGACTTTGGCACCTCTGTACAGCTAACCGGCTGCTATTTCAACATTGATCCGCTCTTAAATTCATCTAGCAAACGTATGAACTGACTGGCGCTGTATCCAGCTTCGAAACGTTCTGAAAAACATGGTGCGCGTTGTTTAAAACCTAAAATGTCGCACTTAACTAATAACACACATACATGTATAACGGCAAACAACAAGACACTCGGTTGTATATTGAAATGTTGTTATAGACACACTCAAGCGCGCCCGTTACATATTTTCACTGTGCGAGCAAGGGCAACTATTCGGATTGCAAACTCTAGACCTTAAATTTTGAACATTTTTACACCTAATATCTTGATTGTGTTGAAAAACTAACCAAACTTTTGAAGCCGTAACATAAATAATTGTTGAATTAGCGTGCACACTTGAAGCACACTTATTTCTTGTATGAAATTTAAATTAGCTTAAAAGGGTGCATCCTAGCAAATCATAGAAAAGATACTCTTGGCATAAAATTGATGAACACATTTCTCTCGGTAGCAATAATTTAAAAAAAATGTGTATCACACATAGTGAATCTTCGTCCGGAAAGTTTTTTTTTTTATTTCTCTTTGAACGGTTTGATCACGTTTTGTACTTTTACCTGCAAAGATTTGTCTATCCCTTAAAGGTATTGCTAGTATTAGTAATTTTTCTAATTAATTATATCAAATGATGTACATGTAAAGGTATTTTATAAGAAATAATGATGATAATTAACCCGATATATTGTAGATCAATCATATTTTAGGAGGAGAGTCACATGCACCAATCACAGGTTATAAAAAAGTTCTTAACGCTGCAAGCGTGCAAGATACTTTTCTTAGCGCGGCGTCATTGTCTGTCATTTTGACAAATGTAAAGTATGACGTATAACTTGACGCTTCCCTATAATTTATTCATTTAATTCTCTAACCGATTATCATTGGTACAAAACTCTATAAACTTTATATTTTTTTGTATTCGTGTTGATTGCTAGAATGCAATATGTCGTGTCGCTCGTCAATTTATTCTCGTTTAATTGCTAAGCAACCAATTACTGCTCATAAAACAACATTTTTCCGACAATAGTTGAGCACTCGCGATCTTACTAATGATAAGCGCAGATCCTCCATAACAATAATAAAAATTCGTTCCAGTGCGACCAATGTACTTTCCGCTAAAAATTTGGAAGTGCGCCATATTTGTATGCCTTCCCAAACGTTTAGTTACCCAAACGCTCTATACCAACTTTATTGACATTAACATTTCAATCGCTTACAAATATCAAATGTGTGCATCGGTAAATCGAACGTGTATTGATATTTAATGTAGCGTGAATGGAAGTAACTTTTTCCTCGTCTTCTTTAAAAGACCTGCTTTATGTATAAAATTGAATGCTTAAAAATTTCAGTCACATAAAAACAATTTTGAGACCATTCGTAGCATCAGTTCACATGATTAGCGATTAGAAATTATTTTAGAAAAAAATAGGATGTATATAGCTTATATTTAATAAGAAATTTGGTAGCATTAAACTTAAGCAAGCTACTTAACAGAGTTTTTTAAGATGCTATACTTGACAAGAAATTGTGTGTAAGTTCATGGGTACTTAAATAAAATAAAAGATACAGTTACAGTTACAGCTAATGTGGTGCCACTCATTCAGTAAATTATCTTGTAGAAAACACACAGATTAAAAAATGGTAGATGACTTTGTGCTGTGAAGTAGGGATGGGCGCGTGACGTGAAAACAGTCGTGTCACGTCGTGTCACGGCGTGACACGTCGTAAACGTGACTAATATTTGAAAATCGTGACGTGAACGTGAGTGACCGTGAGTGAAAAATTTCCAAGGCGTGATTCACGGTTCACGTTAATTTCACGTTAAATATTTAATAACGAATAAAAAACTGCAGGGTGCCCCGGGTGCTGATTACATATTATTTTTAAATCAAAATTTTAATGTGTAGATGTGTAAATGAACTTATTATTCTAATAAAAGTAATGTTTTGTTTTTATACTCGGCTTAACGCTGAAAATGTTGATTACTATTTATTTTTTAACCAATTTATTGTGTAGATGAACTTATTATTCTAATAAAAGCAATGTTTTGCTTTGTATACTCGGCTTAACGCTGAACATGTTAATTACGTTTTATTATTAAACCAAAAATGTATTGTGTAGATGTGTAGATGAACCTATTTTTAGAAAAGTAATGTTTTGTTTTGTATACTCGACTTAACACTGAAAATGTTGATTACGTTGTATTTTTAAACTAATTTATTGTGTACATGTCTAGATGAACTTATTATTCTAATAAAAGTAATGTTTTGTTTTGTATACTCGCCTTAACGCTGAAAAGTTTGATCTTTGTACTTAAAAGTACTTTTTTCGTTGACCGCTTGTTAATTTCAATATTAATAAATTATTTTTCCTAAAAAAGGATGGTTTAATAGACGTCATTAATACACTGTTTTTGATTAATACACTCTTTTTCATTAATTAACTGTTTTTTAAAAAAGGATGGATTAATAGATCTATTAATACACTGTTTTTGATTAATACACTCTTTTTCATTAATTAACTGTTTTTTTGGTTTTGACGTTTTGATGATATTTTACATGGAGGTTAGTTGTATTAATCAAATTTTTCTCCACAAAAAAAGATTTTGCGGTCAACGAAAAAATGTTGTAATCAACTCGTTTGTTGATGGGCGATTAATAATCTCAACTATTAAAGGCACTCACTCGCTATCGCTCGTTCGTGCTTTAAACAGTTTCGATTATTAATCGCCTTCATTAACACACTTGTTGGTTAAATAATTATTAAACCCTACGAATTAAGTGTTGCCTAGCAACATATACCTTCTGCACTCATACCAATAAGGGAAACGTCAATTCCAATGACAGCGTTTGGTATCAAAAGTAATGTCTTTGAAGACAGCTGCAAGAAATGTATTTGCGAGAAATCAGTATTTATCCCTTGTCGTCAGTTATTGTAGTCAATTTTCATTTGTTTCTTTTTATATCAACTATTCTGATTGCAACATATCACGTAAATTATGTCACGTGCAAAACATATTTTTAGTTCTGTTTAGGGTTTTTTTTCATTGGTTTTAAATTTGAACATTCTGTTCTATCTGAATTTAAATTTGGAAATAAAAGCTGCGTGTCACGTCGTGAGCGGCGTGTCACGCCGTGAACGTGAGTGAACGTGAGCGTGAACGTGCGTGAACGTGAGTGTTTAAAGCAAGCGTGAAACGTGCGTGACGTGAGCGAAAACTCACTCACGCGCCCATCTCTACTGTGAAGTACTCGTGTCTGCTGTTGCATTCCCTCTTGCTGCCTCAGTCGGGAATTGTTACAACACTAAAAACTATCAGTCATTTCTCAATCTCTTGAGGTATTACTATTGAATATTTATCGTTCAGTACCCTGTTAATATGCTCCAATATTAGCTTTATTATTCTTTCTATTGCATGTTCTGCAATATTCTTATAATATTTTAACTGTAAATGCTTATTTTTTAAACTATTTTTACATTCTTTATCTTTCTTATTGTTGTTATTAACAATTTTTATTTGTTTGAATTCAATATGTGTACCATGCCATTTTTAGTTAGACCTTAGGCAGTAATAGATGTTATTTTCTCATATACTTTTTGTCTTTATTACGATTTTCCTATATAGTGATGAACGATATAGGCTTCTGAAAATATGGATATCGATGTAATCGATACGTCAATATATTCGATGCATGGAATGCTAATATATCAATGTAGCTGACGTAGTCGGTATATTCGACGTATTTCATTATATTTATTCCCTATAATAATTTCAATTTTTCAACATTCTCACTTGTAGTTCTTAAAGTATTCTCTAGTTTTACACAGCGTTTATTTCTGCCGCATTTAAAGTTTTCAATCCAGAAAGACCCCGTTGAAGGGCTTGTAGAATTTTGAAAACAGGTGCGTTTCAGATTACGTTTTACAACCAGTTGTCAGTTAAAATTCTTGGGGACACACGTGAGTTCAGGCTTAAAATGCCAGGTGCCCGTCTAGACAGAGTTTTTACGCCATGAAAACAACGAAGCATCGCGAGTATACAAAGAGATTGCTATAGGTGAGGTCACAGACACATGGAGGAAAGGGAGTAGACGAACGCTGAATGTGTCTGGATTTGGACGAAGCACTTGGTGCCCAGAGGTTCAATAGTCAGGGATTTGTAAAAGTGTCGCCTCGGGCACCTCAAAGCACTCGTGGTGGGCTTAGTTTGAGAGAGCCTTAGGCTAATTTGTGCAAGTTTCTACGTTGCACGCAGCTCATCTTCGATTCTGAGGGGGCAGCCACAATTATGGCTTTCTGTAACGTATTTGGTCGCGTTCCCAGACGATGAGATGATCGCATGCCGATTGCAGTGCCGTGCTAGTGCTGTATCATAGTCACTTGGGTGCTAGGCATGCAGACGTTTTGTGGGGAGTGCAAATCTAACACCCGGGATCGTCGGAATATCGCGGGCCGCTAGGTAAAAACTAAAAGCGCGAGGGAATTTTGTGTTGTTGATGTATTGACAATTAGCCATTCTTTCGGATCGACTTCCGGATATAAATCACACCTGGCTTGAGCTTCTTTTATTTATTTTAATGCATGTGCATTGTTCATTTGTGCGGATTTCACAGACGGCTTGTTTAAAAAAAGTCTCACTCTGGGAGTTTAAGGTCGTTCCGTGTTTCTAAAGCCATAGCGAAAATTCACCTACCAGAGGGAGGATTCACTAGTTCGTTTATGTATCTATTCGTCTGCAATGCATCAAGTAGCTGTAATTTAGGTCCTCTAGCGCAGTCAGGCTGAGTTAGAAGAAATCACACTCTTTTTGACACCCCGTTGAGATCACCTTTCTAGACCTAAGGTAACTGTGTTTTATATTACTGTGCTTCACCGAGTTGCGAGTTTTCTCCAATGGCGTGCATAGCGTGCATAGACTAGCATGCGCTTGCTCAAGCAGTTATTGACTTGATTTAACGTCATTATTTGTTATTTTTAATTTTGCGACGCGTTAGCGCTGTCATATGATTGAGTTGGAACTTCTAATACAGTATAATATTACATGGGCAACCCCACGTATTCTATTATTGGTATATAGGTCCCGGGTGGTGTAGCTTGAGCAAGCGTCCCATGTTCGATAGGCAGAGTTAAGCAACGCTCTTTCTGGTCAGAACTTGGATGGGAGTTCCATGGCGGCTTCTCTCGGCGCCTCGTAATACGGCTGTCACGGAAATAGTTGGTCCCGGATGTCATAATAACATCATGACTGTCGTTAGTGGGGTTGAAAGTTCCCAATAAAATATACAGCGACTCCTATAATTGGCCTAATGGCTGTTGGCTAACTACCAAAATAAAATAAAAAATAAAATATATTATATATATATATATATATCTAGTAAGATTTATTATGTGTTCAGAGATAGCCCGAACCTTTATACAGCCGACGTTAGTTGTTTTTTAATGTCGAGCTCTCTCTATATATTTATAGGAGACCCTCGCTATTACATGACTATTTGTTGCTGTGTTGTTTATTTGTTCTATTTGAGTGTTTAGACTCCGTTGTCTATAAACTAACGGAGTTCTAGTTTCATAAAATGGTTTGTGGTGCATGCTGACTCCATTTGTATGGACAATTTACATTTCCTATTGTGAAGCCCCAGATATTTAAGAGTGAACTAAACTTCATTCGTTAAGTTGCATTTGGCGATTCTTTGAGTGAAAGCACAATATGCTTAAACAGTACGAGCGATTCAAAAGTTGTGTTTAGCTATTGATACGACAATTGTAAGAAAGTGTACAAGAAAGTTGAACTCGAACAGCTAAAGCAATTAGGCTTTTAGTTGAAAAGAAATTAATCTTGCACTAGGACCTGCTGCTTCGACCTAGATGAAGTAGATTCAGACAGCTGTGGTGTGAATTTTTACGGTGGCACTCTGGCAATCATTAAAATTTACACAACTTTAAGACAGGGCTGTACTTCACGAGTAACATGAATCTCACCCTCTCGGCGAGCTAGCTGCAGATGATCGGGGGCCTAATATCGCTGCCCTCACAATGCAAACCAACCTATGGTAAGTGAGCTCCAGTAAAATGGAAATGAAAAACTAGCTGTTTATAAAAAGCAAATTAACGAAAAAATAGCTGCACCCTGAAGTTCATCGTATATGAACAAGATCCTAGATCAGAGTGCCGGTTTTAAGTTTTTCAAAAAATACACCAAATAAAATGAGTATGAAATTAGTATAGACACGCACATGCGTTTAAAGGAATTAATTCAAAGGTGCAGCGCAGCTATATTTGACAGCAAGGTAGCTTGAAAATATACCAAAAATGGCAATTTGAAAAAGGCACTAGAGACATTGCGAAACGGGATAAAACCACTCTAGACCGATACAGAATGGCATCAATGTTTAGTTATTTACTTCAAGCTCAAATTAATAAATGATGGTGGAACCTTACCATATTGGTTACTCACTATTCCATTTACTATTAATATTGATAGAATAGAAGAAATAGAAAATAGAAATTAGATATTTTAGTTCTTCAACGAGTATTTTAAAACTTTAAATTATTTAATAATTTGATACAGGGATACAGAGATAATCTAGCTCTACTACTTCGCAAAACTTGTATTTATTAAAGTTGTAGTCATTTACGCTTAGAGCAACTTTTTATGTTATTGCATTTATTAATGCCATTGTTATTGGAAATAGCTTATGTTGTGAGCAATAGCATCGTCTAGTTTTCTATTTGCTTACATTTTTTGTGATATTGTTCTGTTTGCTGTTACTTTTGACACTACGTTCACTTAATTACGTAACAGATACGGGAGATCATGCGGATATGTACTCCTATCTACTACAGCAGTTCATATATTATTACGCAGTCTACCACACATACTGTTTGGTTCTCTAAATTAATAAATACATTGACAGATAATGTTTAATTGCGTATCTGACACGGTATTTTGACATCGTATCACGTTATTGACTTTCGAATTACTGTTGGGAGCATTGAGACTATTTGTTATATGTGGGTCGTTCATTCATGAGCATTGAAGTGCATTCTGTTGCTTCTTTTCTGTACTCTATCATTATCTATATAATTTCCTTAACCACCTCTTATTATAGATCAATAGCTGTCAAGATGTTATTGAATCAAGTACGTCGACTAATTTTATTAAGTCATCAAATTTGAGGTAAGTAATAACAATGACTATTCAATTCACCCGTCATCTGTCAAAAAGTGACCAATGAAAATTTAGAATTCTGACGTTTCTTGACCAATCAAAAAAATATCAGCGGATATATCTTCCTAGAAGGTATTCAAGTGACTATTTTTAACAAATGCGATTTTTATTAGAAAAAGTCAATATTAGTGTTCTGTTACTATAAAAATTGAGTAGTTTGTTGCTAGATTTACTGAAAACTAATTTGAAAAAGTAGTTTGGTTCATTAAATAGTCCCTCGAATACCATTCTTAGTCAAAGTTAAGTAGATTATTTTTGCGGTGGTATCACTACTCATGTCCATTGCGCTTGGGATTAGGACTCGTGCTATCGCACTCGTCCTAATCGTACCAAAGCGCAATGGACATTCGTGACACCACCGCAAAAATAGTCGACATAACTTTGACTACTCATGGTATTATAAGTGAAACTAAATAATATAATCGAACTTCTAGCAAGGCGTCTCCTACCCCGCTAAGGTTCTATCAGTTACTTTTCCTATCTTATTGCTACCTCAGTAACAATGAGATTTCTCTTACTGTATACAACCATGTCCTGGTTAACTCTCACTCAGCAACTGACCTGGGATCATGCTAAGCTGAATAATACTAGTGTTATAAACGATATCACAATGTGAATACGCACGTAATTCACCGTAATATTAAGTCAAGTGCCAAAAAAAGCTGTTTTTAACACTTTTTAACACTTATTAAACAACAATAATGTCCACCTACGCGCCAAAGGCTGCTTCCACAACGCATTCGCATTTACTATACTTAATGCACACCATATTGAACCACCAAGCCATAATATTAAAGCATTCGCATACGGCTATTTTGACCGCCACTTTTGTGCTGAAATCCGGCTGCCCATATGCTCAGGCTCAGTGCACACAAAATACACGATAGTACTCTAACGGATTCTTGTGCCATTAATTGCAGTATAACATTACTCACCTGCAATGATGGCTAACGAATGCCAGTTGCACAATACCTGGACTATGTATTTCGGAAGGTTTCCACGGCAATGTCTTTATAATTGCGCCATTGAAGTACTGTGCAAGCGTGAAGTAGTTGCTTCACCACCACAATGTCCCCAGGACTTCAGACCTTCTGTGAAGCTCACCGGCTACTAAAATGCTTTCAGCAGGAACAGGTAGTTGACGTCATTAGTATTTGCAACGGACAAGAGGTACCAATAACATAATATGCTTATACTATGCGGACGACACGACATTACATTGAATGTGTAGGAACTCAAAGTTATTGCAATGGAAATTTAACAAGTACTATTGAAGATCAGGTGGTAAAGGCTGACTGTTTGAACAGTACCGTATGAGCGAATAAGCACTTGAGACAAGAAACTAAAGCTAACATTTGTAAAGTTACTGTAACTAATTCTGATATAAACACAGAAGTCAAAAGTACAACAAAGTATACAAACTGTAGAAATACAGGTGATGAGAAGACGTACGTCTTAAAATAGAACAGAAAAAGTGAAAAACAAGAAAAATGTAACGTGGCACACGTAAGAGAATGGATAAAAAATAGAAAACAACAATGGCACCGTCATATATCAATAATGGATAACGATAACTTACTCCAAAAGCACTAGAGCACCCACAGGTGGAAGAAGTATTGAGCGTACTCAAAGAAGTTAGAGAAACAGGATGTTAATAAATGTGTTAGTAAAGATATAAGCCGCGAGATTAGTAAATACAGAATTTTGACACGTTGTTTTGCTCACAGGTTGTGACAACATCTTTGCCAGTAGTGAACAAGAGGTTAATTTCAAAGGTAAAACTATTGGTATGGTATTTGAATTATGAAGTTTATTTATTAAAATTGTATGTTATCAAAATTACTTTATTTTAACTAATGTTTGTTTTTACCTGCCATAATATAGATCTCGTGAGAGACAGTTGTAAATTCTGATAGTGATGTTAACCTCACTCACTAGAAACACAGCATTTTCTTAATCACATTTCAAGTTCTCAAGAAAACATTTTTCGTTTACTCGTAGATATGACTGGTTACTTGTTAATGTTGCTTTCCAGAAGGACTTGGATTTGGTTTTATTTTACTTATATAAATACCCTGATCTTTTGATGACGATCAACTTGCTACTCGTTGAGGCCTAGAGACAGCTACGACACTTACTTCTGACAGTATTCTAATTATTCCACAAGACTCGCTGATTCTGGCTCTCCCACAACTTGGTAACTGTAAAAAACACATACATAGCGTAGTATCACTTTAGTTTTAATTTAATGTCGTGAGCGTTATAAAAACGCGTATGTCCCATTCAAATCAGGGAAATACATCGTTTTGTGTGACAACTAACGTAGTTACAGCCAAATTACTCAGCAAGACCCACTGTTGCATATAATTTGACATTACAAACTTAATTTCAAGTATATAAAAAATTTAAATAGCTTTTACATAGCTTAAACTCAAATTTTCGTAAAAACTACTTATATTCACACATTACAGTTTACTTAGATTCTTTTTTGTCACGTTCTGGTCTGTTTACTTTCACACAGTTTTCAAATTTACAGAATTAGGTGATTTTCTTTATGTTAGGACCCCAAATTCTAGATCTACACCTTCTTTCTTGTTTGTAATTAAGTTCTCTATTCATTGTATACGTGCATACAACCTTATTCTTTTAATTGACACCGAATATTGATGTTATTTTACAAGTGTTAAATTCGACATTTTATTTAATTGCACTAACGCTTCAGCCTTCTTATTTTTGGCTGCTACTATCCATACCTGGCTGGTTGAGCTTTCTCCAAATGTTTATTAAATTCCATTTATAAATTTCTATTCAACAACTTGCCGTAACCCCACTTTCATAGTTATGCATTATATGCATTTTTCTTGTTTTGACAGGGTGTACAGCTGCTTCTACAATACATTTATTGCTTCGTGAAGCTACCCATCAATACTACGAGGATAAATAAAAATGAAAGTGAATAAGTGCTCAATTTTTGATGAAAACTATTTAAATTCTGTGTAAATCAAGTCCCTTTCTGAATTAAGGTTCCCTGTGTTAGCTTTTTGTATTAATTATTAAACAAATTAACATAACGTTTATGAAAATGTAATATTTTAACAATTATAAAAAAGAAGGTTGTCCGCCACTTTTAATCATTTCTATATTTGTTTATTCTATGTTGCTCTGCCTATTTTATACTTTATTTATTGTTATATTTGCAATTAAATAAATAATTAAGCACTCACCCTTTTGCGCCGGCTAGCTATTGGGACTCGTACCTACAGGGCTAGGTTGTTACACTTTAGATGAATTTAATCACGGAAAATGCTCGATTCTAACGAATGACAGATAGCCTCAAGTATTTGATGCAAACAAAGCTGTTCGAAACAGAAACAATCCAGCGTATATTGAACACAAATAAACCAACAATAAATCAGTTAACCTCAGTTAAATTATAACAATGCATCTAAAATAATCAAGTACGTTTGCCTAACCTGGAATTTGCTTTCTAGCTTAAGACGACGCCAACCCGCATTTGTTTTCCTGCTGGCTAGTTAATTCTTGCTTCCGGCCTCCGCAAAGGGACGCCAAGCTTGGAACGGTTTCAGCTGCTGTTGCCTGTCTCGGGACCACGAACCAAGCCTTTCCCAAGTGCTGCACTTTGCTGTCCGCTTCTCGTAGCTCTCACTTCTACCGAATCTGGCTCGAAATATGAGCTCTCACCGACCATTATTGGAAGGGACGCCAAGCTTATACCTGCCTCCTGGCAATATTTTAGCATCTTTTTATAGACCACAAACAAGACCTCCTTTATACGATGTACTTTGCTTTCTGCTTCCCGCAGCTTCCAAATTAGCCGAATTTTAGCTCGAAAGTCTATGACACACAGGCTAAGCTCCAGAACCAATTTACTCCGGAACTGCACTCCGGAACACTATCAAATTAACCACAGCTGGTCTCGGCAGAATGGCAAATAAATAAAACTCACAACTGAGTACAAATTATATACTTTTCTCAAGAAAATTAATCAAAAACGGGGAGCCAAACAATACACAAGCTTTCGGCTTGGCTTTCCCAGCAAAACAGCAACACACGACACTCTAGGTTACTATAGCACATGATCTACTATTGTTTTTTTAGTAAGTTACAATATTTGGTCTTAATTTCTAAATGTTTTTGTTATTCAGGACACTATCCGCAAAGTTCGTTCACTTTTAGTAAAGAAAAACACTAATTCTCAAACTATTAGCACTTTCTTGTAGTCTTCATTAATTCTTAGGTTGCTTTATAAATGCTCTTTGCATTAATCTGCGCGTTCTTGCAGCGATTTATAACCCTTTGGTTGTCTTATCGATTGTTTGCATTTTGATATGACTGATATGAGACCTCTGTAGCACTTAGAAACACCTTCGTACTAAAGCGAATCATTATAGTGTCGTGACGTTACACAATTAACCTGTCAGTCATTATAAACTTAACTAAATTTGCCATATCGAGCACAAATATTGAATACGAGCTGAACGCAATCCTGACGATGTTGTTTTAAAAATTACTAACCTCTGTTAATTAAATGCAGTTATTGCTAATCAAGTTTTATTTACTTATCAATGTTTAGTAGTGAATATTATTATTATAACAATAAAAAAAAGTAATTCTGGGCTTATTTTAATCTTTTATTAGCAATTGAACGTTAGCAATGCAATCAGCATTGCTGTAAGCATCATACCATTACAATATGTGGTGAAGACATCAAATATAGATGCTGAAGCACTTTATTATCAAAATGTAGGCAATGAGTATGTTTCAGGTCAATAGGACTGTGTTATAGGAATCGCCTAGCAAACTCTTATAACTTTTGCAATACCGGTATGATAGGTAAGCTTGTGTATAGCACACGTATAATACCGATCGTTTAGGTTTCAGAAGGCGTTTCTCCAACTTTATCTACAGTTAGTGTACAGTGCAGGGAAACATCTAATAGCGCAGCTTATGCATCTGAAGTCCTGAATATTCAAAGTATGGTAATCGGAAGCCATTTAGCACATGCTGCTAGAAAATGCAAAGTGTAATATGAACTAAATAATGCAGGAAGTCGTCGGTATAACGATACAGTATTACGGTATCAAACATGAGAACAGCAGCAATGGCACCTGCGAGGATATCCTTCTCAATTATTCAGCAATAAAGCGCTGCCGCTGCCCTAACTCCATTTAATATGAATGGACTCACATGGCTCAATATTCAGCCAGTTTAAAATTCCAGTAAAAACTGTTCATAAGTTGATGGGATTCCTTTCAATTTTTAAATACCACTTACTTCGTCTTTCTTCCCAATTAGGCAATTGCCGAAGTTAAAAGCTTATCGATCGCGCTGCTTACTTTTCTAATTTTAACCCTCTTATGAAAAGCTTTATTAACGCTGAGGTGGAGTTTGCCCAATGGCAATTCCAAACAAACGCACGCATCTCTCATCGAAAAACCTCTTCGAGCCGAATCTCGATAAGGGCACGACAAGTTATACAATGGAAGCGATTATCTATACGGGGTATTGTCGCGGTTTAGCTGAGCAGCTAAGGGAAGATCACTATTAATTTTATTTGGCCGACACTTTACAGGGCATTAATGAAGTCCCCAGTGTAATATTGTCGCCGCGTCATATTTTAGACCGAGCCCGCAGGGACAACATGTCACTCGATAAATTGGTTCCGTGTCAGTTCTGCTAAAGATTGTAGTTATTTGATACGCAGATGGAAAAGATACTGCCTAAGCGTTCTTCTTTCCGGAGTCCGACAGCACGAAGGGCGACGTGTCAAATAATGGCTAATTAGTCGTCCGGAAGACGAAGAAGAATATCCTGGCTCCTGAATGGAGTTCTATTAAAATAATTTCGAGTCAAAGCGGCAACTGCCTTTAATATTTAATCAGGTTAAACCAAAGCGTCTTTAGAGTTAATTAAAACATAAATTTAACTTTAGTTAGCTTGCCAATTAATTTGCAAAATTACTAAGAGCTGCGTCATCGAGGCAATTAAGTACTTCTAGAAAATTAAAGCCAGCTCCATGCAAAAAGTTATTGCTTAAATTATTTTAATAAGAATAGCTATTTCAAACTAATCATAATATACACAAATCTAGGTGCTACCTTAAAATATGTAAGAAATTTTCGTTTCTATTTCAAGTGAACAAAGAATCAGTGCATCCGGTCCATTATACTTATTTAAAAAAACAAATTTTAATGCTTAAATATTGGTTTCCTTTATGTAGGTGATCTAGAAACGTATTTTGTCTCACAGTCATTTTGATTGCTACCATTAATTGCATAAAACTAGTATCTTCACCAAGTGAATTTATGTTCATATTTCATGATGTTTTACCAAATTTTGAGCAGCCCTTCTTTTAAATCAATGTCAAGATAATGTGACAAGCTTTGCGTTTTCATGCTATTTCTCTGGATGCTTCGCCAAAATACAAACAGGGTGAATGATGGAACGCCACAGTGAAGTTCCAAAGATTATCTTTTTAAATTCAAAATAAAAAAAATGGAAACAGCACTAAATTTCTTAAAGTGATGGGACAATAACAATACTGAAGACTTTGTGCGATCTTATAATTAAGATAATATTAAAATATACCTACCCGAGAGCAAAGACGCTATAGAACACAGCTGCATATAAATAAACATTAAGAAGACAGAAGTTATAAAAATACAAAAACTGAAGGGTGGATCGAAGTGAAATTATGATCGAACAATAACCAAGTGAATAGTTGCAAGTATCTAGGGTCAATAATCGATCAATGATAAAGCAGAGCTGGAGCTCGAAATGAATAATAAAATCGAAGTAATTGCGCAATTGTACAATGCACTAATGAAGTACCTCAGCAAACCAAATTGCGGATTTATGAGTCACTATCAATTCAAATTTTAATATATTGAGGTGAGTCTTCGGTGTTCTACAGAAAGAGTCATATGAAAAGACAGAGAATGAAGAGGTAAGAAGATTACGTGAAAAAATATCTCAGCAAACTAAGTTAAGGATTTATAAGTTTTCTTTGATTCTTATATTAATACATAGAAGTGGGTTTTAGGTGTTAAATAGACGACAAAAATCTTAATTGAATGCTTGTGAAATGTACAACCTATGCACAATTGTAGAAGTTGCAAGGAAAGGCCGAGTTAGGAATGAGTAGATAAGAAGAAGATTAAATGTAAAACCCGTGCTAGCTTATATAGAATAAAGTCAGGTACACAAAAACTAGCAAAATATATGGGAAATGAAATGTAGCAAAGAAGTAGAAGACGACCAACATATATATGGAGTAATGAAGTTAATACTCCAGAAGAAAGACGTGCAATGGTTTAATGCTCACAGCTATTCTGGTTGCATAACTAACACATGAAAATGAAAGAAAGATTCAAAGAGACCCAGAATTGATATTTTGTTTATTGCAACATTAAAGTAATTATTATAGACTAATAAATGCACAAGATATGATTAGCAGTAATTATAGTTTGATTGACAGAGGTTAGCATTAGATTAAACAATATCGGAAGGGTTACGTTTAACTTAATTTTCATCAAATGTGCTTGTTATGGCAAATGATCTTAACTTATGTGGACTGACAGAGTTAATATTGTAAAGTCAAGACAAGAATGTGAATTTGCATTGATACAGAGATGTTTGAAGCGTTGCGAAAGTTATATGATGCGTTAGTAAGTAAATTACGAGGTCAACAATCGCCAGCGGCGCTGAAAGGTAACGAAATCGGTGTAATAAAGCATATAATGCAAAGAGTATAAAAAGGCGACGTACGTAAGAACAAAAACAATAGTGCAGTGATAATACTACTCTTTAAAAACAGTGCTATTTAAAACTAAAGTGTAAAAAGCAGAGAGTTAAAGTTATAAAGTTCTACTAATTGACAATTATTGAAAAACAGTATAGTTTATAAATAACATTGTATCAAAACTTACTTCTAAACAGTTGTAATTAGTTGCTAAAATACCTGATGTTTGTTTGTTAGTGTTGTTAACCCAAGCCATAATCAAAGATAGCTGTGTGCAAGTGTGGCTCGTAAAAAGTTGTATTTGTCTAATACAAAAGTATTTGTGTGAATCCGAAAGCTGTTTTTATTTTTAATCATCAGTTCATAGAGTGCCTGTGTGTAAAGTTTCATCGTGTTAGAATCTCCCAGTGAAGAGGGAATTACTCTGCAAAGTTTGCCCAAGTGAGTCCGACATCGAAGCCAGTTTTCAACGCGGTTTGGGTTAGCAGCTGGCTGAATTTTGTGTGTTACGTGTGGAGAAGCCCTTCCTTGACCCCTATTTGCAGAAATCAGTAGCAGAAAGCCTTTAGAAGATTAATTGGAGGCGTGGCGTCCTTTGATTTTGTGAAGCAGCATCGAAGCTCCTCGTTCAAGGTAAATTTCAAGAGGAAAGCAATTGCGAGAAGCTATGAGCTTTGGGCAGCATCAAAAATAGTCTTTATACGAGGTCCAGAAAGAGATTCCGGTTCCCATGATCCTTCCAGAGGATTTTTATTGCGTTATCGTCCCTTGATTGTGCGGTTGGCCTCAGATTTGGACAGAAATCGGGAAGTAAAACAATTGCCAGATAACGCGTCGCTTTGCTGTTACGTCAAGAGAGGAAATAAAACAAAACAGGTTAGCTATACTACGTCATTATCAATTACATTGCATATTTACCTGATGAGAAATTAGTTGCTTGTTGAAGAATTTTGAATTTAATTATTCTAGTTTTGTGCGATCAACCGTCGGTGTTTATGCAGTCAATTTAAAGGTTAACTGTCAGATGCAAGAAGATAGGATATTTGCCAGTCTCCTGCAAAAATCATACTACTCAACAGTAATTGTTATACAGGGTGTTAAAACGTATCCCTTTAATAGGAGTTTTTCTCATATTTCGCAGGCGCGTTTATATTTAAATTTGATTGCCAATAAATAAAATAGAAAAAGCAATAAACCGTTTATTTTGCTAGTAAATAATACACAGCATACATTTTTAATAAGCCCTGAGATTCACAATATTTTGAATTCTTTATAAAAAATTTATTAATTGTATTAGTGTAAATTATTTATTTATTTTATCCTACAAAGAAGGGTCATTGTAATATGGAGTAATGAAGGTAATACTCCAGAAGAAAGGTGTTAACTGGGAAACAGCGAAACCAATAGCGATTAATAGAACTGCATGAAATTTCCAAAAAAAAAGACTAAATTACGATGATGATGTTTCTTGTTTCAAATTTTGTCTGTTACTCGAACAATAATATAGACATCGAGAAATAGCAGTATAAAATGGATAGGGGAGTGTGTGGATCGTTCAACCATGAGTCAGATTCAATCAGTCGAATTGTTGGGGTAACTGTTTGAATTTTGTTGCATTTTTAGCGATTAGATCATTATACACAGTCTAAAATTACAGTATATCAAATTCAACTAAACTTAGAATTATGATAACAAAATAGTTACCCAGTAAAATGTTTTTGCTATCTTGGGTAATAATTCATTTTTTTTGCTTTTTATAGATCATTTTACTGCTTTCCAAGATAAAACTAAATCGTGTGTTTTATTCTGAAAATTGAAATCTAACGTACTGATAAAATAGAGAACATAACAGCATCGTTTGTTTTTGTATTTGCAGTATTTCTAATACAGGCATAAAGTTTGTTTTTCTAATAAATTGTATCATATATTAGCTAACTAAATAACAGTTATATCATCATAAAAAAGAAAGATGGAAGATTTGTTTAGTTTAGCTGTGGAACACATTATCTTTATGGTGGCAACCATTTCTCTGTTTTACTACATCATGATAGTCGTTAGTGAGGTTGGAAGTCAGCATAAAATGTACAGTGACGCCTATAATTGGCCTGACGGCTGTTGGCGGAGTACGGAATAAAATAAAATAAAAAAAATAAAATTACTCGCTCCAAGACAAGACTCTTCATATAGCCATTCTGTCAAATTAATAACCTTCAAAGCCTTCGGATAACACTAAAATGCATTAAAATGTTCTTAGAAAATGGAGAAAGAAGTTGAAAATATATGGTTGAAAATGGCGGTTACATTAAAGATGTTGCGTTTCAAGCTTAGGCTAAACAAATCTCCCATCTCTGTTCTTAATGGTGGGGTAATTGTTATTTTGTTGGGTAACATAAAATCAAAGTTACTAGAACAGCAAATAGAAAAATACTTTATGCCACCCCCGGTACATTCGAAAAACCGACAGAAAAATTGGTAAAAACGCAATTAAAAATGCTTTGAAGTATGTGTTAGGACTACTGCCAAATTACTCAACTTGATCAGAAAATATAGTTGCATCTCGGATTCGGATCGTAAAAATAAAAATAAGGGGCACCACTATAATAATTCGACAGATTCAGGCGTGTCAGAGAATGAAGACTTTAAAAAATAAATACACCATTAATCAAGTTTTTTTAAATTCTGAAAAACAAAAACAGTTCTCTTGACATATTGCCAGTGAAATCACCTGTGAACATCTTGAATGAAGAATAGGTTGCAACAGAACCAAAAAACCAGTTCGAAACCACCGATGAAGAGTATTTGCCATCTGAAGAAGACAAACCTTATAAAATAACTCAATTAGAACAGAGACATTAGGATCAAGATTGGAAGAATGAAGTTGTTGTTGCAGACACATATATTTCTTTGTAAAATAAAAATCGCCGAAACGAATTGCCGTAGTATTAATTTAATAAAAGAGCACCAGAGCCACACACGGAAATCAGCCATCACAGAACAACTATTAGCATCAGGAAACTATACAATGAATTACGACTCTGTGAATATACTAGTCCGGACTAAAAAATTACTATTTTTGCGTTATTTGCGAATCCCTAATGAGTATTAAAAATCCGAACAACTTTACTCCAGAAGATGGTTATCGCCTTGGTAACACATTGAAGGTAGCTCTGCAAAACAAATCAAACCATACACAAGTTTCACGTGAATAATCAAGCGGAATAACGACAAGTCCAATAACGCAGAATTACATGAGCAGCCAACTGTATATAACTAGAAGTATGAAACACCAACATGGTTATTACATCTGTTTAGCATTCGGGAGGTCGAGGGTTCGATTCCCGTGGCCGTCTGCTCTAATTCAGGTTTTAAGGTGGTTTTCCTTAGTCAACAGAGTATCTTCTCTGAGGCGAACGCCGGGGCAGTACTTCACCACCTTTCCTGGCCTCTCTTCCATTCTCCACCCCTCCTTTCTCTGACCCATCCTATAATTCCCGTTCTTGGCTGAAGAGAGACGCAAGGTCTCTATAGCAGCCCGCCCCCAGTTGGGGGAATTGAAATGACCCTGAACCTTTTTTGCTTTACACCAACATCAGTCTTTAGAAAACTTCTGGAGAAGCTGACAACATGAACAGCGTAACGTCAAGTTTAAATCTATGGGGAACCATTAATATTGCATATAGTTAATAGAAAAATAAAAATTGTAAAAGTGTTTTCTGTACTAATTTAAATCAACTGTATTTTTACCTGTGAGCAGCAGTTAAAGATTGAAGATGTAGTATATTGTATAGGAAGTGATTCTAAAGTACAATGTAATACATAATGGTGCGTTGATGTGATATACGGATTTATGTCAAATGTGGACATTTGAAGATTTTACAGTTAGGTTGTTTAATAAAACTGTGATTAATCTGTAACATATCTTAATGTCTTAAGTATGCAGGATTGGATTTATATTTATGGAACATTTGCTTCATTTTTCGTCTGTTTACTGTTTGTTATAGAACTAGTATTAATACCCTGTATATATTGCGATTGTTGGAAGGTCTTCAACTCTCCCGCCTGTCGCTGCAGGAAGCACCGCCGCTTCTATCGGCAATGGCTCTATAATCTAGGTAACTTCAAACACGTCTCTGCTCCTTATCTTTGGCTTCCAACATTTTCAGACGCCTGATTTCAATTCAGCAATTCGTTTGCTACTTCCAAGTTTCCAAACAATTCTTTGTTCTGTTATTTACTTATTTTTTTCGTGTATAACCTGGTGCTCAAATTATCACTTTATACCCGAAGAATGGCAAAGTATAACTTAGTTTCAATTGTTCCAAAATGTGTTTACATTTATTTATAGAGACATTTTTTTTAAATTATTCAATCTGTTTGAATCGCTCAAACAAATTATATTTAAACAGGGAAATCAAAATTGATGACCTCTGTTGAAAATGTTGAAATTAATCCAAATGGTAAAATTTTAATTCTCTTTTGATTCCTAAAGTAGGATTTAATATCTTTGCGGCATTAATTTGTGTTGACAATTTCTTCTATTTTGATTCTCTATAAAGCATATTTTTGAAAATTAATTTTGCATTTAGTTTTCTAATTAATACAATTACCAATCAAGCTTTCGATTTTCGTTTTTACCCAAACTCAAATGTTAATACCATTGAATATGCCTGAAATACAACTGTCAATTTGTTATTTATTTTGCCATTTTTTAGGTGTCTACATTTGCCTTCTTTGATTACTTATTCTCATTGTACCCATAAAATTTCTGAAGTTCTATACTTTTGCAATCCTTAAACTACTCTTATAACTAGAACATTTACGATTTACTATTTTAGGTTCAGGCCTTCCTGCTTCATCGAAATTAGCTTAGTAAAACAAATTGGATGTGGAACATAATTTATAACTACTGAACTATAAGTAAAAATTCCAAGTGATTTAATTGCATTTAGATATCACACAAATGAATCGTAATTATAGCGTCAATATCGGAACTGATTTTGAACTCTTTTTTATCAATTTTCTTATAGAACTACTAATAACTACATACTAACATACCAATAATGCACCTTAAATTGTTACGTTTAGATGGCTCTTCTACTATCTTCACAGCTCGGTGTGTGGGCCGTCTATATTTTTAATGTCTGTGGTGCATGTTTTCATATGTTCGAGCACTTACGGCCTTCCTTGACTCTTATCTGCGCGGCCAAGCGACTCGAATGTTAACTTTTGTTGGAACGCTTCTCTTTTCCTGAAACGCCATGATGGTGACTTAGTTATAGCGTCTTTGAAATTGCCTTGTGACTTTACGGGCTTAGAGAATATGATTGTTTTGATTCGTAGCCCCTGCAGAATTTGCGGATTTTTGTAGCCGGGCAGTTCTGTGGAGGAGTGGTTTCTCACGCATAGTTGGTAGATTTTATATGAACTGTACCTGTCATTCAGCGGCACTTTGCTCAAATTTAATTGGGCAACCAGTCCGGGGCCCCTGAAACTCATAGGTTCAGCAATGGCCGCGAAACGCCATCAACGCGACCGAGCGCGTCGAGCTTGACCTGGTTCGAGCTGTTATCACCTGCATTTCAATCTTAAGATGTGTGGATTTTTCTTCTCTGAATTATCAGATAGCTTGCAGAAAGGGCTCAAAGGAAGATAAGGTCAGGTTTTGTCTTCCTTTCTTTTAAATGAAATTTCTACCATTAATTAATAATACTTCGGACGTTGGCTGCTATTATACAGTTTGCTTTACAAACTGCATACCTGATTTAATGATTTCCCAACCACGCTGTCTAGATTAATTGTGTAAGCCTTTTATTTGAAATTTGTACTACTGATTAACTTTAGGCTGGCCAATACTTATTTGAAATTCGTACTATGATTACTCGCAATTTGTACTATTGATCATCTGATATTTGTACTGAATTCTACCGAATTAGAAACTGTCATACTGTGATATTAGCATTTCGGTCTTATTATTTGTTACTTTTACCTGTGCATGATTTCATCTTTTCTTTCAGGAAATTATTTATTATTATTATTAAAACAAATACAGGGAGAGGACTAAGTCCTATATAACCCCACAAATACAAAATATGCAGGTTAAACTAGTATAACGGTAACAGGTAAGATGTACAAATAACAAGAAATTTATACGTTAGAGAAAAATTAATTTATGAAAATATCAAAGGCGACAAAAAAATATTACGAACTATGCACTTCCAGTCTATGTTTAAACGTTTTCACATTGTGGGAGCTTACCACTTCCTCAAGTAAATTGTTCCAAGTTTAAAAAAACTCTGTTTGATAGAAAGAACTGTCGTGCTCTTGATTTAAAATTTTCTTTTTTAAGTTTAAATATATGCCCGCTTTTTTAAATTTATTGATTACTGGTTAAGCATATAGCGGCTGTACACAATATGGATGGTACTTAATTTACAGTTATAATAATACAAAACTTAAATGGTAAGATGATGAGTGAGAAATAATAAAATGAATCACTTGATAGTAGCAGCACGTCTTGGGGTAATCTTGGTTTAAGCCTGGTGGAGATTGACTTGGTCCCAATGTGGTAGTACTCGATTGCTGGGCATTGTTGCATATTTTTCAAATATGTTTTTGCTGTATCTCTGATAAAGTCTTCTATTTTTGGAATTTGTAATTCTCTGTGGAGTTGTTCATTTCGTACAAACCACTCTGCATTTGTTGCTATGCTTTATTTTGGAGTATTTGTATCTTTTTGATATGAGTATTGGATGCGGAGCCTCAAACTACGCTGGCATACATTACTACAGGTTTTACTATTCCAAGATATAATATATTTGAACATTTAATTTTCAAACTGGATTTCTTGTTTAGTAAGAGGTACAATATAGCTAGGCGAGCATAAGCTTCATTCAATTTTTTATTTATGTAAATTCCCCATGTCAGCGATCTAGGTGCACCCCGAGATACTTCACTGCTTGATCTGCTGGGTTTTATTGTATACGGTGTCGATTCAGCGATATCTCATTTAGATTTGGAGGTCTTCTCAAGGTGAATATTTTCGTAACGCACTTTGTGGGATTCAGAGTAATGTTCCACTCTACAAACTAGCGGGATAGCAGGTCCTTACAGTTTTGCAGATTATAAGTAGCTGTATGGATATTTTCATGCTGTGTGATTATTCCCGGGTAAACGGTTATCGTTATTAATCTCACGTAAACCTCCAAAATCAAAATGTAATATTCTGAAAGTTGTGATAAGGTCTCCACGAATACAACGTTCAAGAAAATGCAGCAAATTGCACAAAGAAAGTCTTTCATCGTTAGAAGGCCTCACAACACCAAACGGCAGTCTTGTTGCGCGACGTTGTAAGTTCCAAACCAAACGATACCAAACCGGACCCGAATATTCAAGAATTGGACGAACGTGCACTTTATAAAGTAGTAAGTAAGTCTGAAATGATACACTAGCAGATGATTTCTTCAGCAGCAATAGCAGGTTGTTGGCTTTTTTGCAGACTTGCATTATATGTTCGGACCAACTTAAATTTGAGGTTATTGTCACGCCAAGGTCGTTATGAGAGCTTACTTTTTTCACTTTGTTATTGTTAATAACATATTACTGAAGGCATGGATTGTTCTTTCCAATATGCAGCACAACGCACTTATCTACATTCAGAGGGATCATCCAATTAGTACACCATGAAAATACTGAATTTAGATCTTCTTGAAGTTGCCAAGCTTGAACAAGTGGATTGGTGTAGAGCTTCGTATCATCGGCATAGAAAGATTTTTTACTATTTATGTGAAACTGCAGATCACTAGAGTATACTAGAAAAAGTAAGAGCCTATGACAGACCCCTGCAACACTCTGCTACGAACTGGTTTCTGCAATGAATAGGTCTGTCCCACTTTAACTTTAAACGTTCGTTTAGAGAGAAAGTCAGAAATCCATGAATATAAATTTCCACGAATACCGGAGTGCTCTATTTTCTGTAGCAGGTGTCGTTTTGGCACTTTATCAAACGCTTTCGAAAAGTCAAGATAAACGACGTCTGTTGGATTATCAACGTCCAAAGTCTTAGCGCAGTCCATGCTGACCATTTACGAAACCGTGCTGTTCTTTCGGTATAACATGTTCTCGCAACAAAAACTCCGACATCTGCTCCACAATTATGGACTCCATGACTTTAAATACAACGGGGGTGAGGCGGATGGGGCGATAATTGCTTGGGTTTAATTTGTGTCCCTTCTTGAAAATAGCCGTAACTGAGGCATTCTTCCAAACAGGTGGCAGAATATGGTATTTGAAAGATGCAGTCATGATTTATGACAGGCGAAATGATAGGGAATTTACAAATCGTTTTATTTATTTATATTATGTGCTACTTGAGTTTACAAATTGTCAGTTGTATGCCTGGATATACTTGTCGTTAATTGGTAAAGATTCGTTGGCGCCCTTTTGGCTTGTAATCATTTTTTAGTACTTAAACAGCTGCACGGCGACTTCCTGACTAGCCGGACAGCAACTGTATCCAAGTAGCCATAAAGTATGTTTTCTTTTGAGAGAATTAGCCGACAAATCGATGTAATGCTAACAAACTCTAAACTTAATTAATACTATACAAATTTCAAACTCAGGTGTTTCTTGTTAGTTTACTCAATTGTAATGTAACAAAACTTCACTTTCTCACTTTGACACTTTTAACTAAATCATCTTTTTTTATCTCGTAGAGCATTAATAAGATTTGATGATTTGTTACCACCAAATTATCTCTGGCCGATTTACTTTATGATAAGTAGAGAGGCTACTCAAATGTAATCGCAAACAGTATATATTCATGGGCAAGTCTTAATTTAATGAAATTGAGCTTAAATTAAAGAACGATTGTTACAAGAATTTTTACATAACTGGTAGGTAGTTGTTTATAGCGTTGTCGGAAAAATTAATATACACGGGATAATGTTACATCTTACAGATAAGATAAGATAAAATAAGATAATTTTGTTGTCCAGTGTTTTTTACCTATGGTCAAGTTGTATATGTTTAATATGGTGCTGTGACATTTGTTCTCTACTATACTACCTATAACTTATATGCCACATGCCACTCATAGTGCAATTTATCGCTGTTTAATGTGTTTTCTAATTTAGCAAACGATGTTTTATAAGGTATAAAGCCTATCCTCATATAATAGCCAAAGAGTACATGCAACAGACTTAAAATGTAAATTTCGTTTCCAGAATATGTTCGGTAGGATAATAAGCCAACGGCTTCGCGCCGAAGCGATCCATCACATCGCACACGATAAATTAAAAATTTAAATTTTCGTGGTCAAAAGAAAACGCCATCCAATTTTCTAACCCATAAACCGTAATGTCATTTAAAATTCTGCAATTATAATATAAATAGGTGTCATTACGGCGCTAATAACGAAACACAATCGTTTAGTGCCGGCTTTGCCCCGAGGGTGCCGTGTACGTAATTTATTAATAGATGGTATTAGAGCCACCATGCGTATGTCATTTATTTCGCTCATTGTTACTCGAACAAAGAATGGGGAACTACGCGGGATTGTTATATACAAGTTGCAATTCTAGGATTCGATACGATTGCTGCGCGGATTACCCGCTATTCGCGTTACGTCATTGCACAAATGTACTACTCAGATATTTAGTGATCGATACAAAAGGAAAACCTATTAGTACTTTGCTACCTCGGTCCGATTTTATCAGTTAATTCGAAATAGACCCTAATTCCCAATCTTGTTTATTTATACAGTTTATAGATCCCCATAATCATAGAATGTTTTATGCTGCAGCATAGATTCGAAATGGCATCGTACTGAAAAATAGAGTTTATTTCATACTGATTAAAATCCTAGTACTTTAAAGTAAAATTTTAAAGTTCAAGTACTTTAAAACTTATTTATTGTACAAAAAATGGAACATTAAAGTCCTAGTACTTTAAAGTAAAATTTTAAAGTTCAAGTGGTACTTTAAAATTATACGTCAGTTGTTGACATGAAATTTGAAATGATTTACACCTTTTTATTAAGATTCATTAAACTTGCAGTATGAAATAAACCGTTGTATTCACCACGAACGAAAAGTGTTTTTAAAGGTCCTCGCAAGTAATTCTGTCCTCGGCTGACGCCTCGGACGTAAACAACTTTCTCGTCTTTAAAATGCCACTTTTCGTTCTAGATAAATAAACTACTATTTAATATCTCTTAAGAAACAGTTAAAGCTGACTTAAATGAGATATTTAATTTAAGAAATATTGTGATTGTAGAAGCCAAACTTTAGTTAAAATAAAAATAATTCTAAATTTCACATCAGTTTGGTAAATAAAGCGTGAAAATATATTAAAACCGTCACATAAGTATTACATAAAAGTTTGGCGAATTTAATTTCAATAACTGCATATTAAAATCACATAATAGTAGTTTATTTATCTAGAACGAAAAGTGGCATTTTAAAGACGAGAAAGTTGTTTACGTCCGAGGCGTCAGCCGAGGACGGAATTACTTACGAGGACATTTAAAAACACTTTTCGTTCGTGGTGAATACAACGGTTTATTTCATACTGCAAGTTTAATCAATTTTAAATAAAAAGTTGTAAATATTTCAAATTTCATGTCAACAACTGACGTATAATTTTAAAGTACTTGAACTTTAAAATTTTACTTTAAAGTACTAGGACTTTCATGTTCCATTTTTTGTACAATAAATAAGTTTTAAAGTACGTTAACTTTAAAACTTTACTTTAAAGTACTAGTGCATACACTTAGCAATCTATGCAAATGGAGATTGCACTAGTGTGGGCCAATTTTTTGTTGTTATTTTGGAGGGTGGGAGGAGGTAGTGAAAGAAATTGTCTTACCGGTGTAGAAAATTATACGCCCCTAAAGAGGTGATTTTTTTAAAGATATTAAAACGCGCTCGGGGTAATTTCTACTAGCTTTAAAAATCCTTGCAGTGTGTAGATTGGCAGGATTTTTACCAACTTTTCATTAAAATTGGGCTCTTTACTTAATTCGGGACTTGAAGATGAAAATGTATTTTGTAATTTAAAAAAGTAACATAAGATTTCAAATTAACCTAGAACCCACCACGGAGAGGTGGCCGCACGTTGAGTTCCACCTACTCACACTCTTCCCCTTTCAGAACAGCTTACTGGTTGTCTTGCGCTTTATAATACTCAGCCTTATTTTCGAAATTTGGCAATTGTTTCCTGTCTTCAGGTTTAGCCGCCGTTTCTACAACCTGCGTATGACATAGGAACATATCCAGTTAAATTGTTTCTGTAGTTTGAAGAAATTTCAAGTCATCTTTCGTCATGGGCATTGTTAGGGCTAGCTCTAAGATTTTTTTACGACCAGTACATTAAGTCTTTATAGCGTTAGACTTGGAAATTTAACTCTGGAGTTTTAAAAATTGTGATAGTTTGGGATGCGTTGTATTCTTCTGAGCCTTTCATCTGTCATAATCAAAATTAAGATGTTTTCAGGATGCCCAAAGTATGCATTACCCTCTAAAACAATTTTTTTGAACTGGTAGAAAATTATCTAGACAGACCTATTGTGACCCATACCAGATTCAGCTCGACATTATTACGGTGCTGTATATGAACACCAAAGCAGCAATACAATTAGACGGCTATCTCTCAGAAGACTTAGATAGAAACAAAGGGGTAAGGCAAGGCTGTTTTCTGTCCCCAATTCTTTTCAATATATACGGAAAATATGTCATGAGGAAGACGCTGGAAAACTGGGACGATGGAATTTCTATTGGAGGAGTAAAGGTAAATAACCTACCTTACGCCGACGACACTGTGCTATTCGCCACTGATACTGATAAACTAAACCAACTAATGAGACAACTAAAAGAAGAAAGCCAAAACCTTGGACTGGAAATAAACCATGAAAAAAGCAAAATTATGATAGTCGACAGAAAAAACAACAACAGACCCGACATAATACAAATTAGATAATGTCAAGTGGTTACCCAGTTTGTTTATCTTGGGGTGTTAATAACAAATTCTGGTGGCTGTACAAAAAATATTAAGCACAGGTGCGAAATGGCAAAAGTGGCAGTAAGAAGCATATATAAAACTTGGAAGGATAGTGCAATAAGAACGAATACAAAGAAATAAATAAGAAAAACAATTATCCTTCCAACAGCTTCCTATGGATAAGAAGAAAATGTGGTGTTCGAGGGGTATATTACGTGTTCCTTGGACAGCACAGAAAACCAACGAGTCTATACTCCAAGAGATAAAGGAACCAGATCGCCTGTCACAAACAGTGAATGCCCTGATACTCAATATCTTTGAGCATATATCCAGAAGAGAGAACGATAAGCTGAAGCGACTAATAATATATAGGGAGATAGAAGAAACCAGAGTGAGAGACCGCTCACCCAAAAGATGGGTAGATCAAATTAAATAGAGCACTAACTCCACAATTGTACAGGCAACTCGCACTGCTAGAGACAGAGGCCGATGGAAGCCGCTACAGGAAGCCGTAAGTAAAATGTGATCACGACCCTTCTGCCAAGAAGGAAACTAAGAAGAAGAATTGTGACCCATGCAAGATGAAGCTCGACATTAGTAATAAAAATATCTTAATTTCGATGATGACAGATGAAGGGCAACACGTAAGAGATTTAACACTCAGAAGAATACAACACAACCTCAAACCATAAGAATTTTTAAAACTCAAAATTTAAATAACCAAGCCCAAGACTGTATAGACTTAATTAACTGGATGCTGATGTGGTCGCACATTTCTCTCAATGAGTTAAATGTACGTTTACACAATAGAAAAACACTGCCTTATCCATACAATTTATTAAAGCAATTCTGGTTTGCTTGACAAAGTTCCTTATGGAGCGAAACATGAAGCAATCTTTAAGTACCTAATTGCTTTTATTTGTTCTTCACTTGTAAACGTCAATTTATCAAGTCACTGTATTCACCTTAAAAATGTCTCTTAACTGGCTAGCCTGTATTTTTTTTTATTTCATACTGCATCCTAACACCCATGTTTAAGTTAATGATTTCGATCCGGAAAATGAGGCTTTACGGTATCAGGTCCGGTAATACTTTTTACCGGATTGAAATAAAATAAATAAATAATCAAACTACTTATTACAAAAAAATACAAAATTAATAAATATGATAATTAGAAAGAAGCTAAACTTTAACAGTAACATTAATGGTACAATCTCTATTCGCAGTTATTGCGAGTATCAGTATACCATCGTGGAGAGTGGAACTCGAGAAAGGACTTGTAGTAATAATCTCATTGGATTTCTCGGTTCAGACTTGCACAAAACTTTCCCCACCTTGGATCATTTTAGTCACTTTTCTCTTTCCTTCCAATGAACCCTCTATATATTTTTCTGCCACAGATAAACTCTTCCAACCTCCGTGTCTTTTAAGAACGGAAAGTTCCTCCCCAGCGTTTGCTAATAAAGTCGCCGATGTGCGGCGAAAACTATGCCAGTTGTACAACTCGGAATTTCCTAATCCTAGAAATTGCGCCATTTTCTTGGGAACTCCACCAACTGAATGAATTCCAACGCGCTGGGAAATACATTTGCCATTACGGTATCCTACGAACAATTTGTTGTGACCTAAACCCTTGGACCGCAAGGCAACGTATCTTTGGAACAGTTCCAACACGCTTATGCCATCCATTTCATCAATGACCGTAAAGACTCTTCTTTTATTCGTTTTGGAGAAAGGGATTGTGATTACCAATTGTGTAGAAGTCTTCTGGATGTCATCCAAAGACATTTCAAACGTATATCTCTTCGCGGCGACATTCAACAGCGATGCCGATTAAACCAACAATCTGACAAGAACACAAAACTGTCAGCAAATATTGAAATGTATATCAAAAATTATTACTTTTCCCAAAAGATATTGCTGATCCGGCGCCTCTTTCACAAATTTTACCACATCTTTTCGGGTGAGTGTTTTCGCCTGCTTACGTTGATAACCAACAGATTGTTTTTTCAGAAAATCTTTAACTTTAGAAAATCCTGATACATCCACGTTTTCGTGAAATTGTAGCATCGCTTTAACCATCGAATACTTTGACCACAGTGAAGAACTAGACTATAAAAAGACCAATAATGGTTTCATCAAAGGAATATTAAAAGTAACTTACTAGATCAAACAAATACGCCAACATTATTTCCTCACTGATTTCACTGACTGCGTTTTCCCTTTTCCAGTCACAAAATTGTTTATATTCTTTGCCGTATCTTTCTGACGATTTTGTTGGAATAAGAGAGCTGCTAGCTTCATTATATTTACGCAAAACATCATCCGGAATGTTACACTTTGTTGTCAGTTCGTTTCGACAAATTCAACAAAACAAACAATAAAAGCAGCGTTTCATACATGATGATATTTTCAATTCAAAAAAATGTTTTTTTGTAGTTTTAAGTAAAAATGCAATAATTGCAGTATGAAATAAAACGCATTACGACATACGTCGGGTAAACTTTTACAGTAGCTCGTCTCAACATTCCAGACTCGGCTCCTATGTCGCCTCGTCGCGAAACGTTTGGATTCGCTACTGTAAACTTGCGTTTACCGTAAATTACCATACTGGCTAGCCAGTAAAGTTTTACAAGCGTGCTCATAGATAAATAATAGGGTGCAAAGCCAGATTTGTCTTTCTTAGTATGTGTCATATTGATGAATTTAGTTGCTTATCTTATCAGTTTGACATTGCGAATAAATGCTAAATTTATAATTATTTACAAGTGAGGAACAAATAAAATATTCAACAATACACGCAAGGTAACGGGTTTTACTGGCTCCAGAAGATGACTGGCTCGCCTTTAGCTCGCCAGTGATACCCTTCTGTCTTCCAGTAAAAACCCTCTTACCAGTAATGTTAAATACTATAATAAATTTTTATCTGTGGGGTAGTATTTTTCTATTGTCAAAACCACAATTGGCCGGTCTCAAACAAACATTTCAGAGCTACCCCTAACGATGACCGTGACTAAAGACGACTTGATGCAAATCCTCCAAACTAAAGAAAAACTGCAATTCCAGCCATGTGTAGTCTGTGAAAACTGCAGTTAAACTTGTTATAGACCCATCAAAAACTGTTCAGCCAAAAGTCGCGTAACGGTACACAAAAACCAACTTCAGACCAATAAAAATTTACCCAGTTTCGAAAATAAGGCTGAATATTATAAAGCGAAAGACAATCAGTAAGTTCTTCTGAAGAGGAAAGGGGTGGATGGGTGGGTGGAACTTAACGTGCGGCCACCCCCGTGATGAGTTAAGTCAATTTTCATCTTCGGGTTCCGAATTAAGCGAAGATCCGCACTTTAATGAAAAAATGGTATGTCTTCTAGCACTGCAAGCATTCTTGAGGCTAAAGGGGGCGGTTAAATTTCAAAGTATACCATCCAGTTTCTTCCTGTGTTATGTATAGATAATCCGGTCAAGTTAGCTCGAAAACTAGTGGTAGGCTTACAAAAATTCGCAAGAAGCTGAATATTGGTACAAATGTTGAGAACACCATCATATACAAATTGTGAAAAATCCCCATCGATCCCACGTGTGCAAAAATAGTATATTAAAGTATGAGTGGATAACAAGGTCTTTAAAACACGCGCGAGTGCAAGTGTTTTAAAGACCAGTTATCCACGAATACTTTACGCTATTTTTTATTATACCTTCAATACTGGAAATAAATTACGCACTAAAAACTTAGAAATAATTTTTGTCGAGATAAATCGAGAGGGCATAATAATATTGCTACTATAGTTACGAGAATTATTTACGTTGTTGTCGCGTCCATGTCCGTTGTTGCATTCAGTCGTTTCCTTGACAACCTTTAAAGCTCGGCGAGCTTTAATCGCCTGTATTTGCACGCTCAGGCGTGCTTTAAATGGCGATTCTGATGCAGGTATAATAAAATAGCTATTAAGGCAACTAGTGTTTTACAGAGGATTTAAAAATCGAGGTCGATCATGTTAAAATTCGAGCGAAGCGAGAATTTTATGATCGACCGAGATTTTTAAACTGTAAAACACGAGTTGGCTTCAATATTTTTTCTACAGCCGAGGAGTTTGTTAGCTTAAATGCCCTAGGGGCTTCGCCCCTCTCCAAAGCGGCCCTCGGAGCTCCACCCCTCTCCAAGGGGGCCCTCGGAACTCCGCTCCTCTCCAAGGGGGCCCTTGCGGCTCGGCCCCTCTCCAAGGGGGCCCTCAGGGCTCGGCCCCTCTCCAAGGGGGCTCTTGCAGCTCCACCCCTTTCCAAGGGTGCCTTCAGGGCTCCGCCCCTCTCCAAAGAGGCCATCGGGCTTCGCCCCTCTCCAAGGGGGCCATCGGGGCTCGGCCCCTCTCCAAGGGGGCCCTCAGGGCTCGGCCCCCCTTCAAGGGGGCTCCTGGAGCTCCACCCCTCTCCAAGGGGGCCCCCGGGGCTCCGCCCCTCTCCAAAGGGGCCATCGGGCTTTCCCCCCCTCCAATCGGACACTCGGGGCTCCGCATACAAATCGGTCCGATATAATAACTGTACTTTTAATCTTCACAAATAAGGTTTTATAACCTCTTAAAGTACTCCGTGCTTTAAATGGAATGGCGTGTTTTATGGACAACATAAAGCACGCCGCATATGACCCTTGGAAACAGTTTAAAATCACGGCTGTAGAAAAAAATTATTCTAGGTCAAAGTTCGCAAAAATGGGTTTTTTGCATTTTTCAGCCAAACGGTCAGTTTTATCATAAAAATATGTCAGATATATGTAGATCATATAATTATCACATATAATCTCATAAGAGCATTAATTCTTTCCGGAAATTTTTTTGAGTGCGTTCCAACAACGTCGTATTAATTTGACCGAGCGGGACGCGAGGGCAAATTACGACGTTGTTGAATGCACGAAAAATAATTTCCGGATATGAATTAATGCTCGAATGCAGATTCGGTAAGAAAATCGTAACGACACAAACCCTAAAAAGAAGTAATGTCTACCTACAAAAAATTTCCAAGAAATTTTGTTGTTGTCTTGGATATGGCCCGTGAACTAATTTTTCTATTGGTCATTAATGAGTGTCGTACGATTTTCTATAAAAATTGTCCTTACACTTTTTTTTCTAATAATTGCCATTTCTGAGATATAGCGATTCTAAAAGTTGAAAAAGTCGTGTTCTCCATAATATGCACGAATACGCCGCCTATATACATCACGGGACCCGTAGTATAAGTTAAAATATTGATCTGTCAAAAAATGTCGCAATTTTGCTTTATTTGTAATAAAAACATTTGATTGAAAGTGAAATTGTTACTGTTGATCGTGGCATGAAAACGTTGATTGATGCAAGTGTTGAAAGAGATGATGGATTTTCTGAATACTTGAAAGACCAGAAATATTAAAGCCGCAGAACAACATCGTCGAACTACAAAAACATCTTCATCTTCTGATGTAATTTTTGATAAATTCATGACAGTTCCAACAAGTCAACAACAATTTCTTGCTAATACTCGCAACAAGTCTCGTTTCATTTTAATGTTGAAAGAAAAATTTACCGCTGAAAATATTTTAGTCAAACAAGCTAATAATGACGCTGATATCCTCATAGTTGAAACCGCAATAGAACAATTCAACCCATCAAATACAAATATTGTTGTTGGTGAAGATGTTGATTTATTGGTATTACTCACATCTCGAACTCCAATCGAGAAAATTATTTATTTTTTAAAACCTGGGAAGGCTCAACAGCGGTCGGAAATATTTTCCTCCAAAAGTTTATCCGCCTATCCAAAATGCCAAAATCACATCCTATTTTTGCTTGCAATGACTGCGATACATCAGCAATTTTCAGGAGGAGTAAAACAAAAGTTTTAAAATTATTTGAAAAACAAAACTTAGTTGATTGTGTTAAAATTTTCGAAGAAATTAACTCTACTCCAGAAGCTTTAATCACCAACGGAATTCGCTTCCTTATTTCTGGAGCTCCAAAAATATTACCTGCTTAGATAAGTTTCGATATAAATCCTTTGTAAAACAGACACGTAACAAGAAACGAGTACAATTAGCTTGTCTTTCCCCAACCTCTGCTTCTGCTCATCAACATTTTTATCGAGTATATTATCAAGTTCATGTGTGGCTTGGTAATCAACTGAACCCAGAAGACTAGGGTTGGAAGTTAACTAACGATACATTGGAACCAATCCAGACTTTACTTCCACCTGCACCAGAAAAGCTTCTCAATGCTATTTTTTGCAACTGCAAAAACGGGTGTACTTCTAAATGCGGCTGCAAAACAGTCGGATTGTTTTGTTCAGCACCAGTAGTTGTCAAGGCCAGTCCTTCTCCAATGTTGATTGAATCTCCAACAGAAGAGGATTCTTACGACATCAGCGACGAGACAACTGATGCTTCGCTGTTACAACAATTCACTTGTACGCAGCAGGAAGAAGAAGAAGCAGAAGAAAAAGAAGAAGAAGAAGAAGGAGAATGAGAAGAAAGAGAATGAGAAGAAGGAGAATGAGAAGAAAGAGAAGACAACACTTGAAGTTCCATTAGATAATTAGATCGTGGAATAGGCCTACCGAGGAAACCACGTTAAAAATACCCGCCAAGTACACTACCTCATAGATGGCGTGGAAACGTGTGCATATTATGGAGAACACGACTTTTAGAATCGCTACATCTCAGAAATGGCAATTCTTAGGAAAAAAGTGCAAGAACAATTTTTATAGATAATTGCATGATCTACAATTTTTGTTTGACATATTTCTATGATAAAACTGGCCGTTTGGCTGAAAAATGCAAAAAACCCATTTTTGCGAATTTTGACCTTGAATAAATGTTTTTGCAGACGTCATATCGATGGAGATTTTTCACAATTTGCTTATGATGTGTGTTCTCAACATTTGTACCAATATTCAGCTTCTTGCTGATTATTGTAACCTTGAATGTCTATTTTGACAGGACTAAGAGCACTTAGCTTAATTTAGAAACTACCCCGAGCGCGTTTTATTATTTAAAAAATCACCCTTTTAGGGGGGGGGGGGGCGACTACATTTTATTTGACGCACCCAGGTTTTTTATAGTTTTCTACACCGGTAAGACAAAAAATCGAAAAAACATTTTTGCCCGTTTTCGGCTCACCCTACTGTTTACTTAACTTATTACAGAACTTTGAAGCACATGAAGTATGTCGGGAGTTGAACTAAATTAACAGAAAATTCTATGTTCACTGCACAAAATATGATAGTCGTTGAAGAAGAGCAAAGCTGATTTTTTAAATGTATACAATTTTGGTGAGATTGTTGCTGTGGTAACGATGATGTTCAATGAAGCAGCCTGAAAAGTTCTTTTTTACTTTCTCGCATACGGTAGTATAGAGAAAGTATTGTAATCGTCAAAAAAATCGACTTCGAGATTTTGACGAATCTTGACGTTTTAGACCTCCTAGAGTCCAAAAAAAACCATTTTTCGAATTATGTCTGTGCGTGTGTAGGTATGTGTGTGTGTGTGTGTGAACACGATAACTTAAAAACGAAATAAGCTAGACCTTTGAAATTATGTACATAGTCATTATTCAAAATTTGTAGATTCCTATCAAATTTTGAGCGAAATCGGTTAACCGGAAGTGGCACTTTACCTAAACAGGTAGCGGAACCTATTCAAGTAAAGTACCAGTTTGCTTCGATATATTTGAACAAAATTTTGTACATACATTTCTTATGTAGAAAAACTACCAGATATTACATTTCAGCATGATCGGTTAACCGGAAGTGGAATTTTACCTAAGTAAAGTAAAGTACCAGTTTGCTTCGAGGTATTTGCACGAAATTTTGCACATACATTTATTATTGAGAAAAACTCCCAGATATAAAATTTCAGTATGATAGGTTAACCTAAAGCGGCACTTTACCTAAACAGGTAGTGGTTACCTGAAAATGTAATTTTGTCGCTGTATGTATATACATTGCAATAAACTTTTCAAATTTGCTAGAAAACACGGCGAATGCGAGAAAGTCTAGGGGAGCACACTCCCGATTTTTATTACTAGTGCAGTGTGCGGGTTGTAATGGCATGTCGATGTGATGAATCCAAATCCGTGCTTAGTTTTAAGGTAGCTGAGTCGTATGTTTAACTAGTTTAAGCAGTTTTTAATATTATTGATATTTAATTTCGATTACAATTTTGGTTTGAATCCAATAGTTTTCGTAACGGCCATATTGCTTAAAATGCATTTCAATTGTTATCGTAGAAATTATATTGGTTTTATGATATTCATAGTTCCTTAGATGTGTTTAAATGTGGAAGAAAAAGTGCCTTTCTGTTAACACGTAAAACTGGATGATTATAAAATCACATACCTATTGAAGATACTGGTGACAAAATTTACATAGTAGTTCTTCTAGCGAAACAAAAGTATCCCGTTACAAACTGAGCAGTTTTTGTAATGATGGTGTTTGGTGATGTCTGCATACTTCAATCAGCAGACGTAAAGCAACTTTACTGCACAACAAAGATACAAAGCTTTGCACAACCATAAAAAAATCAAACAAAAACAAAGGTGAATAAACTCAAGCTTTAAAAACAAAGATTCTTAACTGAACGGTCCGTTTTAATATCAAAGCTATTACGTAAACTCTTTTAAGTAAAACATTGCTTATTTCATCAGAACCCACAAACCCTAGGCAAAATAAGCAATATAAATACATTTATTAATTTAAAGAATTAAAATTTATTCAATTCAATTTATTCACGCAACAGAACAGGCCACTGATGACAAAGAAGAATTTCAAGGCAGCTTAAAATATACATTCATTGAGTTACATAAGAAATAAACTGATACAAGTATAGTTCAAGAGGAACTTATTCCACAGATTTATGAAACTATACAGAATATCATTCATTTAATCTCCTATACAGGGTGCCCCGCAACTTCCATTAAAGCTTGAGGTAACCTTTTTCTACTATGAGAGATGCACAAAACTGCAAAAAATGTAATGTGCAGCTTAATTTTCTAGTACGGTATAGTTAATGTTGTTATTTGCAACAGCAAAGTATAAGAAACTATAAAGCAAACTTAAACAAAACGCATATTTTACCAATAGGAAGTACAGTCGTGTGAAAATAAATCTGGGACAGTGTTTTTTTCACATGCCGGTTGAGTTAAGAATTAAAGAATATCTCCATGAATTTCCTCTTATCAGAAAGAGTTACAGATTTCATTACCTGTTAAAGTTTAATGTAACTCTTTCTGATAGCAGGAAATCCATGGAGATATTCTTCAATTCTTAACTGAACCTACATATGAAAAGCAAAAGAAATATCATAGGCTAGTAGCAAATACTGATTTGTTTATTTACAACAAATAGAGTTGTAGATATTCCAGTTTACGCTACCTGTTAGCATAAAGGACGATCTAATTACTAAATTAAAACTTACTATGAAGCCGCGAATGCAAAACGAACCCAGAAAAAAATTATTTATACGGTGGCTAAAATAAAGTGAAGTATACGAACAGCATACGAGGTCCTGTTAATACGAATGTGATTTAGATTCAGTATTCGAAGTCCTAGTAAGTGATTGCGATTAATGCTCCAACAAAATACCACTTGATTCGTTTTCCACTTAATGCTATGGATAATGCATTATCGCTCGATAGTTTGACATAAAGATTTATTACTTTATCAATTAAATTTTAACGGTAACCCGATTAATTCAGGAAAATAGAGGCTATGAAGTCTGCTGCGTGGACTGAAATATTTTTGGAATGAGCAATAAAGCAATTACAAGCAGTAAGTGACAAACAATCTCCTGTCAACAATAACATTTATCCGGACGCAAAAAAGAAACGTTCAAAGTACACGTCGAGCGGACTTCAATTCGCGAACTTAGGAATTTCTATCATAGACGCACAAGGTGTATCACTAAGCAACCAAAATCTGAAATACTCTACCTCATAACACCTGGAGATCTAGAAACACCGGTACGTGCAGCTATCTAGTACAATAAATTCCAAAATGTTCGGGAGGATCAAATGACAGCTGGTCACCCTCCGAACGACAAGAACAATTATATAGCAAACGAATAAAATGTAACAATAATGAGAACAGAAAACAATGAAAAGGAAATAGAATGGTGGAAATGAAGGTGAACCTAGAAAAATGTGGAAGGTCGTCAGATATTAAACGGCTTACGATCATCTCACTTCGCAATAAAAATCTTTCACATCACGAAACTCTAGCTTAGGGCGGGGCGGCGGTTCCAATAGATGGCAGAAGCACGTCAAGTGTCTTTCTAACCGAATGCCAGAAAATAACAATGCGTGCAAAAACTCTCGCCGCCATTTGGTGTTAAAAATGAAATAGGTGCATAGGAGCCTCCAAGCGTTCGAAATTTTCGAATCTGAAGCGAAAGCGTAGAAAAATTCACACCGGCCGATTTCGGATCGTAACAAGCTTCCCGTTAAAAACTACTCATATTTTTCTCATTAGAAGCAATCTTTTTGTAGATCAATAACATCTACAAGGTCTACGCAAACTGCTATCTATCAAAACGGCAGATTAATATTTAAGCTGGACATCTCTTTAAAAATGAGTTCCTTATATTGCTAGCAGGATGCTATTATAGAATTATTAAATCCTAAAAAAAGCATCAATCTATATTTTAAAATACATATTAGTTTTCCATCAGAAAAACAGGTCACGCTTTCCATTATTAAATCTAGTTCGACGAAACTAGAAGAAATAGATTTTTTTTTATACTAAAAACAACTCCATTTAAAATTCATTGGAATCATCTGAGGATGACCAGAATGAACATGATATCAGTCCTTATTATTTACATTTAAAATATCGCTGTTGATTACACTACCTCGGTGACACGGTGGATAGTGCTAGGCTTGCAATAAGCAAGTTCTCGGTTCAAATCCGTAAATAGACCCAACTTTTTCCGTAGTCCACTGGGTTGGTGTTTATTGAGCCGGGTGATGATTCAACGTTGTGATACAAAATACATTTAAAGCCATTTACCTCTAAAAACTGGTCTATGAGATAGAGTAACAACACTATTCACAAAATCTATACGCACACATGACTTGGTTGTAGCACAACGAGCCCACCTTGAGGCCCAAAACAAGATTTAAACAGTAGGTAAATAGCGATCAATCTTCGGATAGTTGATATTCGAAATCTTTTAAAATTGATTATTAAAGAAAGGTAAGAGAATAATTAAATAAGCTCCAAATACTTAATGTTTCATCGGTCTATTGCTATCAAGTGACAGGTATATGTATACAGATTCTCCAACTTGAAATAAATCCTCTTGGAAAGCATTTTCAGAGTGCAAATTTGATATGAACAAACCGGAAACCTGAAACGTACAGTTTAAAGTTGTAGAAAGGTCAAGTAAATGATACGTTATAATTACTCATCATAGGGGACACTTTTAACAGAATAAATACATAAAGTTAAAATATGTATGTTAAATTAAATAAAATATAAAAACAAATTTAAAGAAAATTAATTCTTAATAACATTAAACTATAATACAACATAAACTATTTTTTACAGTCGATATTACTATGCTCCTGGTTGAACATCACCGAAAGCATACTCTAACGAACGCTGGAAAAGCAAACACTCAAAACGCGAAGGCTTAATTTACAATCGCGCAAATTCCATCTAAACTCTATATTTGCCCTGATTAAATCCTAAAGCCTAACTGGCCACTTAATTGAACTATTACTGCTGAGAACGGTCAAATGTCTTGAGGCAAACGCCGAAATGGGAAGGCAGTATTGATATTCCCGCAATTACGCTGAACGGGGCGGCAGCGGGCGCAGCCCTACACTTTCCTCCAAGAACTTATGAGACGCATGTTGGTTCACACATCACTCCTAGGAGGATCAGCCACTAATCTTCTAGCAAGGGCAAAAACAATCGCAACGGGCGACTGCCCCTAATCTACTAAAGCCCTGGATTACAATGTCTACTTGATTCAGACTTACATCAAATAAAAAACTTGGGGGTATAAAAGCTTTTCGCTAATCGCCTATCAAATATTTAAAATCCCGCGCTTGCAGATCTAGTTCTATGTAAAACATATTCTCTTCGGGGTTTATGCGATATGTTGCAGTAAAACTCGAATCCAGTGATACCGTGAGCTTAAAAATGCATTTTTATTTTCTATATATTCATGAAAATTGCATGAAACAACTCAGAACTAAGAAGCAAGCACTGAAAAATTTAAGGGTTGCTCTTTGGTGTTGCAATTCCCTCAATCAGAATTTCGGAAAATATTTCTTCGAAGACGTTGAAGCAACAGTTTAAAGAAATGTCTTAAGAAGACATTGCCATTAATTGCAGAAGAAGAGAGATAGATTTTGATTTCACCAACACATTGCAACCAGTTGCGCTACAAGAAATATTTCACCGTCTTTTTTTTACAAAATTACTTATGATATTCGATATAACACCCCATACGCATATAAGTGGACTTTTGAAATAACCACGGTTATTATGGGTGAATTACTAGTTGATGAGAGACACTTTTTACCGACAAGGCCGATACCTTCTCTTTCTCTAGGCAGAGAGAGAGAGAGAGAGAGAGAGAGAGAGAGAGAGAGCCATTCTTTTTTGTTTATATACATATGTACCAGTTGTTTACTCAATCTTCTTGGTTGAGCCATATAGCAGACATGACATCTTCTACCACTCTCTTCGAAATTAGTTTCAGCTTATCTCGTTTACTTCTTTCGATAATTTCAATAATATTATCATTTCCTCCAATCGTCTTCGAATTTCTTCATTTAAGACATGGTTCAATTTGGATAAACCGCAGATGCGCTTCCAGAAGTCCAGCTCTGTGGCTCTTATCCTTGATTGGTTCTGTTTGATATTCCAAACCTCGACACCAAAGGTAGCGACACTTGCCACCAATGTCAGGTAGATAAGTTTGTTGGTGTTCTTCTGAAGGCCTCTACTCCATAGAATCGGGCAAAGTTGTTCTTCTTTTAATTTTTGCCATGCAGCTTTCAGAGCTATACATATTGTAATGGTATGATGCTTACAGCAATTCTGGTTGCATTGCTAACTTGCAAAGACTAAAAAAACTCAAATAGTCCCAGTTCTATTTATTGCAACAATAAGTCACTAATAAAGATTGATAATTACATAAGACATGATTATCAATAACTGTAATTTAATTAGCAGGGGTTAATACTTGAACACAACAGTATGGTCATTGTTGCGTTCAGCTTATTTTGCAATATTTGTGTTAGGTGTGGCAAATTTAGGTTAATATTGTAATGTCAAGACACGATAATCATTTTGCTTACGTATAGAGGTGGTTCGAAGCGTTACAGAAGTTTTATGCAGCGTTCTGTATCCGTATCATGATGCTAACAATCGATAACGCAAATTGAAGGGTTAATAAGCAGTGAACCAGTGTTTATTAAACTAAAACTGAAAATATGCAACCAAAGTGCGGTTAGAATGTTCTAGAATGACATTTAAGCAGAAACAATTTAGTAGTAGAACAAACATTGTATAAGCTTACTTAAAACAATTGTTAACTTGTAGCTGTGGAGACCCAGATAGTCGATTCTTGTTGTTTATTAGGGAAGCTAAGTCGAAAGCTTGTTTGTAAGCTTGGTTCACAGTTTTGAATTGATTTAGTACATAAACGTTTATAATTTCTACCAGTTGTCAAGTTTTATTTATTTACCAGTGTGCTAAAGTCATTTGTGCTTATTTTGATAAAGTTCCTAAATGCAGTTCTAGACAAAATTCAACCTGAAGCTTCGCCCATTAGTGTTTGCCTTCGAAGCAATATGTTGGCAAGTTTTGGAGCTCCGGGAAGCAGGTAGCAGTGTGCAGCGTATAGAGGAGCACTTGCTTGTGTCATAAAAGAAAGCAGCAGCAGCTAAAAGCATGCCAGAAGGCAAGTATGTGGTTGGCGTCCCTTACAAACACAATGCGGATACGAGGTCAACTTTTCAAGCCCGATTCGAGAAGGCTGGAAGCCGAGAGAGGTACACAATAAGGTACAACAGTTGAAGACTTCGTTTATGGTCCAGAGGCAGGCAGCAGCCGCAGGGAGCGTTCCAGAAAGAAATTATGAGCTTGGCGTCACCCCATCTTGCAGAAAGCGGAATCGGATTTGGCAAGCAAGCAAAACAGTTGCCAGATGGCATGCCCTATGACGTGAAAAAAGCAAATACAGGTTATCCAAACAATTTGATTGGTTAAATTGCATTGTTAGTGTTTACCTGGGTTGAATTTATTAATTGTTCGATTTCCGTTAAAATTACTCTGTATTTTTGTGTGTTCGAACAGCTCTGTTTACCGTGAATATTTAAGGTTAGCTGTCATTCTTTGAAATCGAGCTTTTGCTATACTCGGACAAGATTTATACGATGTTACCTCCCAACCTTGTATATATTGGAGTTCTCAATGAGCTAGCATTAATTTGAATTAGTTGCCAATAATTAAAATATAGAGAGCAACATACCATTTATAATTTCAACGAAGCTATATCAACAATCATAATTTTTAATAGTTGTCTACGTGTTTTATTATTTCCGTCAATTTCCAGGTCATATCCTACTCCTACAAGGAGAATAAATTGGGTTTTCGCAGTATTTATTTGTGTACTGAGCATATTTCTTTTTCAACTTGCGGATCCTATAGTTCATATCGAGCTCATCTTCGGTACATATCACCTGATCACCTGCAAAATACAAAGTACACATATAGTCTTCGTGAATCTGAATTTCCATGTTTCCACTTATTACTTAAAAATATTCCGAAAAACATTGGTGCTATACCACCCCTGTGCTAGTCCATTTGACACAGGAAGTGCTGAGAAAGGTATGTGCCTACCTTTATTTGGCTTGTAGAGCCCGAGTACAGTTCTTTAACCGCTCTTATGTACGTTATATACACTCTCGCCTCTACCATTACTTTCCAAGGTTTTGGAAAAGGTACGCTGGTATGTGCCTTGGAAACGTCTACAAATGCTAAGTATGTCTCCAAACCACATAGAATTCTTTTCTCTAGCATTTATCTCATACAGGAAAGATATTGTCCTTACATGAACGACCGGTTCTAAATCAGTTTTGTTCTTCTTCAACGAGCGTCCGTTCTATTATTCGGTTTATGAGTACTGCCTATACACGCGTAACACAGTAATTCCTCTATAGTTACTACATTCATTTTGGCTTCTTTTTCGTGAATGTTAAAAATGTATTCTTCCTTCTAGTCTTCTGACAATGTATTTCCCTTCAGGCATTTGGTGCAAAGTCTGTGAGTATATTATTATATTTAATTTTTTCAAGTTCAATGGAAATTTCACGTAGTGTAGCTGCTTTTCCATTACTACATGTAAAAATTACTTTTTTATCTCTTCTGCAGTTACCTTTACGAATTGTTATTCATTTGCCGATTCCAGATTAGTGTCTTCGCCTATAAATAAGTATCTATATTCTATTAGAAGCTTCTCATAACACTTGTTCCATTCCTCTATATCAGGGTTTCTCAAAGTGGGGTACGCGTATCTCTAAGGGTATCCCGGCCAGGTGTAAGCAAACTGAGAAGAATCGGAAACAGATTCAATATAAGAACTGCCTTCAAGTCCACAGCAACTCTAAGAGGCATGATGACGCATACCAAGCCTCAGAACGAAGATCAGAGTTCAAAGAACTGTATCTACAGCGTACCGTGCGAGTGTGGAAGACAATACATAGGGGAAACACAACGACCCCTACGAGTGAGATTATCGGAACACCGCAAAAATGTTAGAATGGGCGAAACCATCAAATCCAAGATCGCAGAACACGTCTGGAACGAAGACCACCACATACAATGGGATAACGCATCAATTGTAGCTAAAGAGGAAAACAGATTTCGTAGGAAGCTGAAAGAAGCTACATACCTAGCGCTGGCAGTAGAACTAATTAGCCAAGCTAGCGCAAAACTAAAGCCCATTTGGATGCCACTACTGCGCAGAGAACTACAAAAATAGTCTACTCTCCGCATACAGCGGTAAGATATATATAAGTTTACAACTAAAATATATAACCGCCCTGGTGGCCTAGTGGTTAGAGTGACAGAGTAGTAATCACAGCTATCAGCGCTCCCGGGTTCAAACCCCGGGAGAGGCACAAATGTACGCTGAAAAACGTACAATATCAGTCCTTCTCAGGACTAACCAGGAACACCTGAAGACGGGAGTAGAACAAAACTTCCGAAACGTTGTGTGATTTACACCCTAGACAGTAGAAAAAGTTCGAAAAACATATCACACTAGCTTTTTACTCTATCACACAGTTAGATGATCTTATTATAGTTAAAATAATTTTTGTATTTTTAAGATTCAATTGTCTAACTAAAAAAGTTCAGAAGAAAACGCTTCTAACGTCTTTAAAACATCAAGGAAAACCTTTTGCTACATCGAATAACGATTGAGGAATGTTCAAAATTATATAAAAAATAGATAAAAAATCTCAATGTTTCTGATGATACTAAAACAGTAACAAGAAACACTTAGTAACGCAAATTACATTTGTTTGCAAAGAGAAAATGGCATCCCAATATGTAAGATTCAAACCTGCGCTCCTATAGGGAATTTGATTACTAGTCAGATGATTTGCTCATTCGGTTAAGAACTCTACCTAACATACATTCCCAGTGTTTCATTATGAAGGGCACGGTGACAATAGAATCAACCGGTGAAGATGAAAACGCGACATACGCAGGGAAGAATGTAAATATAAAATGTTGTTACAAATTGTAGATGTAAATCACCGCCCACTGCTATCAGTCAATCAAATACTGTAATGCAGTTAGTATTAACAGCGTAGAAAACTCTGTAAATTGCTACCTCTACGAAGCTAAGATGATTATAGAAGACTTTAAAAATAGTTTCAAAGATCAAGGTGTATTGGGAGGTAAAGTGAAGAACAAATTAGCTCTACGATGCAACCAGCAAGAAGATGTTCGATGAATTTAAAAAGTAACTTAAAACAACAACTAGATAGGAGGGAGAAAGAAGAATTAATAGTGAAGCAAGAACAACATACGGAATGGGTGAGTAATATTCTTATGATTCAAAAGAAATACGTATCTGATATAAATAATAGTACATTGTGTATCTAGGACGAAAAGCATAACATTCCCGGACAACTGTGAATATGACAGGAGTCTGGGTATGTTGCTTTTTGTCCAAGATACACAAACTATTTTTTCGCCAATCGATACGAGTAATTAAAAAAAATAGAAAATAGTACTCGAATATTTCCTGCCTAGGGCGGGAGTAATATTCCTGTACAGTTTTATTGTAAATTACCTAGCAACGGCTGATGTAATGGCATGTTTGACTTTGCTCAATAAATTGTATCAATAATGTGTCAATTCCAGTACGATTGGCGGAAAACATATCTACCAGATTTCAACATTAGAAAAACGAACGTTTAAAGTTTTGATCATTAATTTAAGTGTTAATCTCAAGATCACAAATGAACGCGTAGAAGCGAATCCAGATAACTCAACTAAAAGCGATTCAATTTAATTAATTGTACATAGATGGTCAAAATATATAAAAGATATATTCGATAATTTAAAAATGCATCACAAATACCAACATGAACTGTCTGTACAAAATAGTTTTATATTTACATGTGATAGAATTTCAGTCCCGTATATTTTGAGAAAACTAATAATGGAAACAGTTCATGCTAGCTATAATGGAGTTAAAAATACGTTAAAATTATCCAAGCAGAACATATTCTGGCCAGGAATGACACATGAAATTACTGAAATTGTTCCTAATGGTGATAACTGTCAAAATATTCACAGAGTCAGAGGAAATTGCAAATATTACCCGTTCTGATACCGACTTATCCTTGGCCATTTGTATCAATGGTCACGTATGCTTTCTAAAATGTTAAAAAATGTTAATAGTTGTAAATAATTATTCTGCTTATTTTCATGTAACGTTCTTAAAGGATCTTAAACCAAAATCAGTCATCACAAGCTTAAAACGATCATTTAGCCAATTTGATATTCCAGAAAGATTGCTATTCGATCAAGGAACCAACTTAGTGTATAAAAAAATTTAAAACTGCCTGGAAGTACCTATTCAAATACCTAACATCCTTTCCTTACCATCAAAAAAGCAACGGTAAATCAGAAACTACAATAAAAAAAATATGATTAAGAAGTCTGAAGAAACACAGGAGAATCTGTGGTGGGCATTGCTTTATTGGACGAACACTCCAAATAAAATAGGAGCAAGTCCCGTTCAGCGAATTATGTTTAGACAAACCACACGTGGTATACCTTCTGTAAATGGACAGAAATAAAACGCCATCAAAGCAAGAATCATTACTACAGAAAGACAAAAGCCTTACACGTAGGGGAGAAAGTCAAACTTCACTTTGGTCCTGATGCCCATAAATTATTATGGACCCCAGTAAATATTCATGACAAGGTATCTGACGGATTCTATATCGTTGAAGTTAACAATAAACTTTATTAAAAAAACAGAGCTAACATTAAGGAAGATAATTACCGAGAAAATGGGGCAGTACTACAAAACCGTCGACATCACTTCAACCAGAAACATATCAAACCTGGTGTGTAAAGAAATTAAGTAATAGAAGTGAAAGAGCTGTAAATTAAAGTGTAGAAATAAACACCAAAAAGTGGAAATTTAAAGAACCAGAAATAATGTATGATAAAAATAGTGAAATAACTGTTGAAGAGCCTAAAACAAACTTTTCTCGTCTGAAAAGAGTAAATGTGTTACCTAAGAAGACTGCTATTTCATATATTGCTATAAACACATTTTAAGCCGTTATGATTATAATAACAATTATTAATACTTCAAGCATATCAAATAATACATTATAATATGTTCCAGAAATGTGCTAGATTGATTTAGTGAATTTCTTAGTGGCGTCGGTTTTATAAGCACTTCCGGACAAGGGTCATCTAACTGTTTTTTGTTTTGTGACGTGTATTTACTTACGGCATTTGTTATCACCTAGGCAATGATTTAATTACGTAATCGCAGGTAATTGTCGTTTAATAGCGGTCTTGTTTTGCGATTTGTGAGGTTGAATTGCCATAGTCGAGTGAATTTTCCCCTTAGTTAAATAATATTCTGTATGGTAGCTATCCCATTAGTTAAATCACCATTACACAAAGTGTTTACTTTTAAATTATTATTGAAAATAATACCATGATAATTAATTTGATGGCAAATGTATTTCTTGTAATTAATACAATACAAATCAAAGTAATACTTGCTAGGATGTAGAGACCTGGCCCATATGAGATAAGAGCTTTTTATTTTACACAGAATTAAAGAATAACATCCTGTACACAAGAATAAACCATAGTAACATATTAGGTATTGGAAACTGCTTTCAGAAACTTTAAATTGACACGAACGTATAGATGGTAGATATATAAATCACCTAAAATACCCAGACCATGTAGTCTTGATTGCTAAAGATGCAGACGAATTACAACAAATCGGTTAACTGAACTAAATAAAGAATCTCAAAAAGTATGCCTCAAAATTAATAGTAGTAGAGCAAAACTACTTACCTCAAAAATAGCAGTAGCAGATAATACAAATATAGATATACTAAATTCATATGTATATTTAGGACACAATATAATGCTAAAACATGAAAAGCAATAGGCAGGCATTTCTCGTAGAACTAAAATGGGCTGAATAACTGAATAGCTCGCACACATAATATGCTAAAGAAAATTGAGTGTGCATTCTTTCTGTAGACAGAGCAAATTCTAATCAACAGTAGATTCAAAGAATTGAGGGATACAAAGTAATGGAGAAATTCCAATATCTCGGATCAACGATAACAAATACAGGACAATGCAAACCGGAAATTCGAAGGCGATTAGGAATAGCAAGTACTGCAATCACACGGCTGACGAAAATATAGAAAGACACAAATATAACCAAATATTAATACAAATGCTAATCTTTGCTATAGCAACGTCCGCAGACGAGACTTGGACGATTAAAAAAGCAGACAGTAACAGAATCAACGCTTTTGAGATGTGGGTGTACAGATGCGCTACGCATACTATAGACGGCCCACCGTACAAATCAATCGATCATAGAAGAACTTGACATAAAGAAAACGCTGAACTCGACTATATCCCAATCACACTTCAGATATTTCGGACATCTCGCTAGACGAGATAATGACATGGAAACCCTAGTAATTCAAGGGAAAATGGAAGGACGTCGTTCGGGGCAGGTCGCAGATGCGATGGATAAACCAAATGAAGACAGGATAAACGTTATAAGAAGCTATCCACTCAGCTCAAGAAAGAAATCTCTGAAAGACGACCATCAACTCAACTACTTTACTCATGATGTCATCATACCCCTACGAGGGGTAAACGTAGTGAGGAAAAGCAATCTTTCAGTTGTTTAGCTACGGAATAAAAACAGTTAATTTTACACAAAAAAATAATTATAAATATAAGACGAGCACAAACAGCAATGGAAAGGAAAGTGCTTGAAATAAAATTAAAAGATAGCAGAACGATAGAATGGACTAGACAAAAACCAGAAATAACAGACATAATTGACCACATAACTAAAGAAAAATGGAGCTGTGTTGGATACTATATAACAGGAACAAAAAGATGGACAAAGAGAATTATAGAATCGAGGCCTACAGCAGGAAAAAGAAGGTAGGAAGACCACTATTACGCTGGCTGGTGATCAAAAAGATGGCAGAAAAACATTGGCAACGTGCAGTTCGGGCGATAGACAACTGAAGAAAAAAGGGGAGACATATATCCAACAATGAATGGCAGAGTGCTGCTAAAGATAAAGAAGAAGATATATTATAAATTTTAAAAAAATATATAAAAGGGGCGATGAATTAAATTTAAGTTTAAATTAGTTTTAGTGTTTTTGTAATAGTGAGGTTGGAATTATCTTGATAGCAGAATGGTTTTACAACATGATGAAGTGCAAATGAAACAGTAACTAAGTCAAAGTAATAAATTGATTTCTATGTATGTATTATCTGTAACCTCTTTTACCTACCGGTGTACTCCATCTCTTAGGTCTGTGGTTCCGAGTAGAGCACTTTCGATACTCGATACCGATCATCATGGCTGCGAAAAAAAACCGCTCACCGTGGGATTCGAACCGAGAACTTACTTAATGCAAGCCTAACGCTCTACCAACTGCGCTAAACGGCGTCTTATTGTTTTATATTTTAAGAATGAATATGTCATTATTTTAGGTGTTATCCTTAGCATGTCATCTACACAAACCACAAATCAGCTTATAAAATGTGTATTGTAATGAAGGTGTGTTTACATTAAGCACAAAGTGAAGAGAATTCTCACTCTGTGCTTAACGTTCTAGTAAATTTAAAGACCAAGCAAGTAACAATGAATAAAGTTCATAAAAGATGCTTCTTGTAAATATTGTCCCCTTATTCAAATTATACAAGTCGAACAATGAGCTACGTTACAGTTACAGAAAGTTGCAAGCCCAGCCCCAACTAGCGAAACGAACACCGTAATGCACCAGTAATAAATTAAACCCTAGCTTTGACCAACCTTACAATTATTAAGTGATATCAACTGCAATTAAATGCCGACAATACAGGTGGAGGTACAAAAGCTCTCTGGAGCTTAAATAGTATTCCAGGAGATGAATACGAGAGGTGAGCAAGCTTGACTGGAGAATGATTGCAGCGCGGTTGGTTACATCTCCACTGATCCGAGAGAAAATAACGACGGCGGAGAGGACTTACACACAGGTGCCCCTAACCAGGTACGTAGGAAATACAAGGGTGAGCGGAAAATATCCTGGCTGAAAATGCGAGCTTTGCCACACTCGCTGATTACGTAATTTCTTGCTCGACTTTGCTGCTTCGAAAATTTGCGAAGCCGCGGCGCCGTTTCTTAAACCTGCCCTACTGCCTTTGGTCACGTTTCATAGAATTTCGTTCCAATTCTGTAGAAGTTATCTAAATAGGTTACATTAAAATATATAAATTGTCCAATCCGAATTTGGCAATGGTGGGAACTTAACGGCTACGTCTTGTCAAACAGGAGGGGCTCTCCGACGATGATGACATTAAATAATTAAGGATAAGGTGTTACATCTCTTTTAGTTGACCGTACAAGTATTAGAGTTGCCAGCCACCTAGTTGTCAGGTTTCCTAACAGTTCACTGGCCTTAAAGGAAGATTCTTCTTCTATTCGTCTTAGTCACCTGTCAGTTGTCGCCTCCTGGACATAATTTCAAATGCTTTTCCATACACCTCTGTCCTGGGTTTATTTGAACCAATTTCTACCAGCGTTTTTCTCAATATTATCTGGATTTGTGTAGACTTCCGTTTGTTTTTAGTGAATTCCAGCGAGCGAGCTTGTACAGGTACAAACAATATTTGAAAGTAAACAGGCTCAATACACTTAGTCCAACTCTGAAGTTTCATTAACCCATTCAGAAAACAATTTGTCGCAGCCCCTGCTCAAAAATGTCTCTACTGCTGTTTAACCGCTTCGTTGAAGTTCCTTCAGTTGCGAAATAAAACATATTCGCTTAGGGCTAAATTTGAAGAATAAGGAAGAAGATAAAAGAACAGTTTCTCACAGCAGCCAACGCAACTTGACCTTTGTGAGTCGGTGCATTGTCCTGCAAAAGCAGTACCCTTATGCTGAGCCTTCCCTGTCGTTTCGCCTTAATAGCATTCTTCAACTGATGTAAAAACAATGTATAATACGTGCCGGTAATGATTTGCCATCAGGATTTGTTTAGAATCTCAGGAAACGAATCCACGTTCTTTCTACTACAACCAACCTGTCTAAAAATCCTTACGGGATCTTGCTCAAACAAGGAAGGAACTTGTCGGAAACATTTTCTTGTTTTTTCTTTGGAGATAGTTTCGATAACCACCGCGAAGACACTTTATTAAAACAAAGCTTCGTAACAATTCTCTGCACTAATTTCAACAGTTTCTGATATTTCTTCTAACGTTATGAGATGACTAGATATGGTTTTGTCCACTTTTTCAACCATTTCCTCCACTCTGTTTTTGCACGCACAGCTATTTCTTCGTATTTGATGTTGCTCCGTCCACATTTAAATTTGAAGAATTACTTTTTAACTGTAGCACATTGTGGAACAGAGTTATTCTGCATATCGATCGAAATTTTCTGTCGTGTTAAGCCATTATATTGCACAGACATTTAATCACTGCGCGAACTAAAAATTTTTCCATTTTTGCAATTTCTCTATAACCGTTTATTTTCCTCTTCTCCGCTTGCAGAGGTTTAATACGTCTTCTAATGCTATTCTGTACAATTTAAAGAATATCTCTATACTTATTTTTGTGATGTTCCTAATGTTTTCGTCAATATTTCCATGTATTAAGTAATGCCTGACGATGTGTATCTGTCATGAGCAATGCATATTTAAAATCAATTTCTACATTGCCCATTGCTCTTAAAAAAACTATCTTTCAAACGAGTCTCAGGACTTACGTAAATCTACAGATACCAGATGGGCTAATATATTATACTCAGTGATTTCTTCTATGAACAAATTATGGTTTTAAGCGTTTTATAGTACTAAAGCCTTTATCAAACCCTGATTGCTCAATGGATCGATAGGGATCGAATTTAATAATCAGACAATTCGTTAGTTTAGTGAGGTCCTTGTATAAGTAGAGCATAAAACTTGCAGATCTACAGTTAACAACGCTGATATTACCTCTTTTTTGAATAATAGAATGATTTTACCTCCCTTAAGACTTGTGTACTTCTCGTATCTCTGTTGTTATTTTGAGAACTTCCTGAGACCTCACATTAGAACAAAAATGTTTATTATTTTTGGTAAATGGGGTGAACACATTTGTCAAAAAATGACGTCGCCAGTAGCAACGTGGTTAACATTTTTAGCCAAGCAAAATTACGACCGGCTGCTAGGGTAAAGTTTTTCTTATAAAGGCACACCGTTTATTTAATGAAGAAATCTTAATTTATTATGTTTTCTAGATTCTATCGTAGATAAAATATTGTACGATACACATGAGCACGGCAAGATACGGATAGATGGACATCCAAGGTCATAAGATGGAGACCGAGACAAACCAAAAGAGGCGTCGGCAGACCCCAAAAGAGGTGGGCTGATGACATCAGCGAAAAAGCAGGAAAAAACTGGCTCAGATCAGCTCAGGACCGACAGACATGGAAAGATACTGGAGAGGCTTACGTTCAGGAGTGGACAAATCGAAGCTGAGAAAGAAGAAGAAGAAGAAGACACATGCGTAAAGCATCTTTAGTCACTCGCTAGGCTCGCGTTCTAACTCTGCTTCACTCTTCACTCTTACTATAAAATGCACGTGTCTTAGTTACTGCAAACTTATTTAGGACTTATTCATAAGTGAGTTTTTTTTTTAATATTTCATACTAGACTATACTATTCAGTTTATTAATTCTCGTTCCTATCTTGGGCATATTTGTTGTATTAAAAATTGATTGGCGCCCTTTGATATTATATTGGATGTAAGTTTTTTTAAAAGAACCCATTCCGTCTCCACTGTAGCTAGTCGGCTATGGAATTTGTCCATATGATCACGATCACTTGAGATTAATTGGACTCTAGTACTAATGTTTTCACGTCAGTATAAATGGCGAAACCAACTTGAACCAACACGAGATTAAGCGGAAGCCTATCATCAATTCATCATACCGCTTGTACTCGCATACTTTAAATTATGGTTTTAGAATTGACATTTTACAACTTCCTATGACATTTCAATTAAAAACAGCTTTCCAACGTATTCTCATATTTGTAATCAAATAGAATTTGTCATGCACATATTATTCTTAATTGAAAATACCTGTAAGTACTGACAAGCTGATTATTTCTGGAAAAAACCTTCTAGTAAAGAATAGTTATCTGTTTCAGTAGTACAAAAAATGCATCATTTCGGGACAAGTAAGACAAATCGCCGGACTCCGCTGAGCGTCGTCCGGCTAGTCTTACCCGTTCCGAAAACGCATTTTGTGTGCGAATGAAACATACTATTTTTTCTTCAACTACTCATAAATTCGGTAATATGACTTATTTATTTAGAATCGAACATTGTAGGCAACAGTGTAGAACATGCATGGCGCAAATAAACAATCACTATACAGGGAAAATAAACAAAAACGATGGCGATTGCCGAATATTGACGAAGCGTTTGTTTTTTGTTTAAAATGTACAATGTAAAATTCTATCTTGCGTCCATTTTTGTACTAGTGCAACTATGAATCGAAAAGTGTTCAGTTGCCATTGTAATTGGTGAACATCCCGAAATGACTTATTTTTATACAAAATTATTCGACAATATGGCGTCCTACTCGTGTGGTTGGAGAAAAAAGTAATTTGTGGCATTTTTCTAGCAACTGTGCGTTGACTTTTTAAAAAGCTTATAATATTAAATTCATACTTATCCAAAATGTCAAGATCTAGAGTTACCTTAGAGGTTGGTATTGTATTGTATTGTATTATCGGTAACAGCTTTCTACCTACCAGCGTAGAGGGTGGTGCTTTGTACGCTTTAGCTTCCGGTGGTGCTCAACTTGGCTACTAAACTAAAGCGAGCATTTAAGTCTATTCTAGATTTACAATACAACTATTAATTTGGCTTCCCTAATAAATAATTGTTAAATTGTGCATAAATATCCTTTTCCCAATTCAGTGAGTTTTAAAATTGATTGTTCATCCTGTGGGTATACTGTAGTAGAGTGCATTGATTCGTAGCACCTCTGTAGAAGCTTGAAAAAGTGTTTAATCTGTGTATCAAGTGTTGGCTTGTATTCAAGTGGCTCTTCTAGACATCTAGACCCCTGGAAGCTGGAGGTAAGCAGTGATCTTCATAGAAAGCAGTGGAGTCCTAGGTGTGTGCAACGACTTGAACTGGAAGCAGTTTTTTGGTGTCGCAGCGATCGAGCTACAGAAGCCGTCCTGCGGCGGCGATCACCGGCTTGGATCGGCACGCCAACGGAGAAAGATATTACTAAGCAGAATGGGACTTACTAGGAACTCGAGTTAAGCCCTAATTTCGATTCCAAAAGCAATAGAAACTTCTGAAAACTTTACCCTAAAAGATAGAATTTAGTGACCTTCTTTGTGGTGTCTGTTTTATTAGCACTTCCGGCACAAGCGTCCTTTCAGTGTGTTTTGTTTTGTAACGTGTATTTACTTACGGCAATTGTTATCACCTAGGCAACGCATTTACAGATAATTGTCGAGTATAACGAATTTGTTTTTGTGGTTTGTGAGATTGGATCGCCATATTTTAGTTAATTTTTCCTTTAGTTAAATAATATCCTGTATGGTATCATATTAGTTAAATCTCCATTACACAAAGTGTTTACTTTTAAATTTTTAAAAATAATCCCACGATAATTGATTTGGTAACAAATGTATTTCTGGTAATTTATACAAATCAAAATAATACTTGCTACGATGTTGAGACTCGACCCATATGAAATAAGAGTCATTTATTTTACACAGAAGTAAATTATAATATCCGATACACAAGAATAAAACATAGTAATATTTATTTTCAAACTTCATAACGGAGACTTAATCTAAAAGGTAAATGCGTTATTTTTATGCCTAGACATAATAGTTATTTATTCTATAAGAGTGAAATAGCATTAACCAGGAGAGGGCGAGTTTGTACTTGAGGCGTTAGCCGAGGGTTAGCAATAGAGTCTGAGAGTGGTTAGGATACTTACATTGCGAGTTGCATATTACATTGTTTCCACTCTGGGTGATTCAAAGTAAAAAATCTGGTGTGATACACGCACACAACTTCCTTTTACAGTGATCTTATAATTAGCCACAAATTTGATTTAAAATGTTTTAAGCATTTGTCAAAAATTTTCAAAAATTACAAATTCTGCAAAAACGGTACAAAATAGAGCGTTAGTTGAAGAGACAAATTTTCACATATAATCTCATAAGAGCATTAATTCTTTCCGGAAATTTTTTTGAGTGTGTTTCAACAACGTCTTATTAATTTGCACGAGCGGGACGCGAGGGCAAATTACGACGTTGTTGAATGCACGAAAAATAATTTCCGGATATGAATTAATGCTCGAATGCAGATTCGGTAAGAAAATCGTAACGACACAAACCCTAAAAAGAAGTAATGTCTACCTACAAAAAATTTCCAAGAAATTTTGTTGTCTTGGATACGGCTCGTGAACTAATTTTTCTATTGGCCATTAATGAGTGTCGTACGATTTTCTCTAGAATTTTAAGCTGAATTAAAAAATGTAATAATATACAGGGTGTTCTATTTAAAATAAGAGTTAATAAAAAAAAAATAGACAAAAAAACAAGAGAAACCCATTTTAGAAGTATTCAACTGGAAAATCACCTATCTCACATCAATACACATTCAAAATGTAATAAAAATGTAAAGTTTAAAAAAAATCGTTAGAGCCGTTTTTGAAAAAATCGAAAAAACTGAAAAATCACAAGAGTAAACACCTACTTCCGGTTATGCAATTTTTTTCAAAAGCTTGCTGTCTTATATATATAGTACACAAAACTTATATATGAAGTTTCAACGCCATACCGCTTTTCGTTTTTGAGATATTCTGTTCACAGACAGACACACAGACAGACAGACACACAGACAGACACACAGACCAATGAAAAAAATATGTTTTTTGGGATCAGGGGACTTTAAAACGTGAAGATCTGTTGAAAACTCAATTTCGAATTTTTGCTGTGAAAACTTCCTTTATTGTAAAAGGAAGTAAAAACGGGTATATATTTGTGACGTTTTAGTTTATTTATTTTTGACATTTCAATAAATTATCAGCAATATCGATATCACGACCTTCAGAATTGTTTGATAAACGTCACTTTATACGGCCTGGGCATATGTAGAGTTTCGTGATTCTCCGTAAAGCGCTGTATACCCACGAGCGGGAATTTCAAATTTACAATATAACATCAATTACCATTTCGACGTTTCTTAAAATTTGATAATAACAATATAACCCCTTCGTGTACTTTCTAGTTTGGTTTCAACAACGATTCTAGGAGTTGAAAACCTTTCTCAACAAAAATATAAAATCTCTAAGATGTACGTACACTGCACTGTAAATAGATTACACCATTCATATTTATATTAAATTCAAAGCAATAGGTCGTTATTCTACTGATGCTGCATTTGAAATCGCTATTTATGTATCAAGTTATAAAATGAAAGTGTTTCTCACACTAGACGTGAAGTTTGCCCGACAAGCGAAGCGATTTGGCAAACACGTTATCTGTGAAAAACACTAATTTTTCAACGTGTTGCATACAATATTGTCTGTAATTTTGAGTCATATTAATTTTTATAGTGAATAAATTTACTTAAATCTACAAAGTTGTTCTAAATTCTCATAACACTAGTGTCAATATGAGATCTCATATTGCAACTTGTGCGAATATTTTGCAGTAGCTCCACTGTGAGCTAGCCCTTAATTAATGCAATGTTTTAAATGCACCACGTTGGTTGACCTATAGTTATGCAATAGCTCAATGCTTAAAATTCAAATTTTAATTAGTATTAGCCCTATAATTTCTTTTTCAAATCAATTATGTTAAATTTTACTTTTAACTAATTATTTCAATTGAGTCCTCTTATCAGGGTGGTTCGCCATCTAGTTATCTATTAGTTGAAGTTTAAATTCTATATAAATCCTTGACTACTGAATGGCATTAACTGTCAATTTGACTTCTACATTTAATCAAACCAGGTATTGACAATTATCCTTTACATTGACATATCTATTAATCAATTCACCAAAGTAAGTACTGTATTATGTTTATTTTCATTATTTCCTTTAGGTATGGTTTATTATTCAAAATGCTTTTATATGAATTATTAACACAAACCTTAAAACTTCTCCAGCCTTCACTTCAAATATCCAAATACCAACAGCTCCCAACGTCCACAGCTCCCAATGTTCACAGTCTGCAACGCCTACCGCTGATTCCTCCAATAGTCACAACTATGATGGTCCGTCAACCTTCAAACCGCATCTAACCTGTCAATAACACCTATTGTTCGTAGAATCCAGTCCTGCTCCCTTTATCAATGTCACCGTCACTCCAATCGATTCCTGGTAAGTTTCAGTATTATAGATGATCCCAATCTAACCTTCTTTATTCCTCAGATAGTACTCTGTATCCAGCAACACCCATATAACCGTCCAAATCAAGCAGCTAATTCCGACATCTTTTTTTTAAATGTTTGACCCGTCTTCCATGCAACCAGCAACGTCACCAATGAATCCTAATTATATCTTGCATGTATCAATAAATCCAAATCCCTTCAAATAATGTAATCTTCTGTGTTATTTATTTCCAATTCACTGTATTGCACAATCTCTTCACCGATTGTATGGTTTTATTAATTCCAGGTTATATTTTCATTATTTTACCACGTAGATTTGTTAATAGCCTCTTTATTTTGTATTTTACCAAACAACTATACAAAATATGGCATAATTTCAAACTTTTTATTCTCAAAATTAGTTATTTCAAAATTCGATATACATTTTCTATGAGTTTGTTTATTTAAGTAACTAAACAAATTTTTATATAACTCGTAGTTGCAATTCTTCTTGCCTTCTTAAAAATATTAATGTCCTATTATTACATGCTACAATTCTTTATTATTATTGCAAGCACACTTGTCAGTTGTAACCTTGGCTTGAAACTTTATTAAAATTGAACTCAACCATGAAAATCGAATACTCAATTGCTATTTACTCATCAAATTACCTTACTCATTGTCTCAATTAGTTTTCATTATTAATTTTGAAATTAATACCCAATCTTATCTAAACACCTCAAATTTTCAATGTAATAATCTTCCAAATTTATCAATTTTATATTTTTATTTTGCAACTACTCTTAGTGTATCATAACAATATGGATCATTTTGACATTGAAAAGTGTCATTATATTAGGTAAAAAATAAAAAAAATTAAAACACGTATTTGTCTTGACAGCCTTAGCCGCTGTCAATATTGGCATTTTCCCAGAAATGAAAACAACAATAGATTTCAAAAAATTCCCAGGCCGTATATTCTGACGTTTGTGACACAAGTCAGCAGGCGTGATCGGTATACCTTCTGTATGTTGTTAGGAAGTGTGAATTGTTTATTTACAAACACCGCTAAATTGAGAAAGACAAAAAATGTTAAATGAGCACGAAATAGAAGTTGAAGAGGCTGCAAGCGCTGCATGTTACACCCTTCTGCCAGAGAAATGAAAAGGGCGTTATGAAGCTGTATATAAGCGCTTTAAACAATTATGCAAGAGGAAGAACACTATCGAAGTATCCGAAACAACATTGATGTCGTATTTCATGAATAAAACTAGCTTATGGTAAGAATATTCAATATTAAAATCAACATTGTTTATTGAGGAAAACATAGATATTTGCAAATTCTTAAAACTTAGGTCTATTTTTAAAGAAAAAAATTATGCCCAAATAAACCCAAAGAATCTAATATTTTTGATAGTGAAGAAATAAACAACATTTTAGCGGAGGCTGATGACAGTAATTTCCTATTGATGAAAGTAGCTATGATAATGGGAATTGCAGGGGCATGCCGTTCGCACAAATTGTGTGACATGTTGATGGACAATGTTCAAGAAATGGAAAATATAGCTATTGTCAATTAATACCTGATTCCGAGAATGGTATGTCACGTAGACTTACGGTTACCGCAGGTGAGGGAAATTCTGTCTGCTATTTGATTTTTTTTTAATTATTGAAAGATCTATGGTTAGAACCACCTTATCAACGTTTCTTTATGCGCTACCAAGATGGTAAATCAGCCATTACTAGCTAGTATTGGAGTCGACACATATGGGCTGGAAAATGTTGGCTAACAGAATTTTCTACAACAGTAACAGTCATGGGACTAGTGGACAGCCCAAACTGTCGCGGATGCAACGAGGATGACGAGACAGCAGAACACGTTCTGTGCCACTGTCCAGCTCTCGCAAGAGTCAGAGAATCCATGTTGGGGGACTTCTGGCCTGATATAGTCAGAATTAGCAGCACTCCAGTTGCGGTTGTCCTTAAGTATATTCAAAGGATTGGATGGCTTGAGTGATACCCAACTTGGAGAGCTGCTGGGAGGTAGCACAATGGGCCCACTTAATGCGGCCTAAGTGCATGTGAGGTAACTCACCCTCCATTATTAATCCAGAATCCAGAATCCAGTCATGTTTCGAACATCATAGCAGAAACACCCAGCACATCAACTGAAACATCGTTTTTGAATGGAAGTGCATCCAACGCGTCAACCGAAATCTCAATTGTAGATCAAAATGTTTACAACAAAATCGAAATCGCAAAAGCTTTAATAACTTGCACCGAATTTTGTTAATTGTAGATTTGATAATTGTAGTATAAATATAATAAAAAATAAAAATTTTGGATTTTATTCCAGACTAAAATGTGTTTATTTACTTACTTTCCTAAGGGATGCAAGTGGCTGCTTACTTCCCGTTGCTAACAGAAACCATAACTAGTTTAGTAAGTTATACCTACTTTTAGCAAATTAATGTCGTGATAGTGTACGTACAATGTAGAGAGTGGAAAAAAGTGATTACTTTTATGCCGGCGGAGTAAAAGTACGTCAAAACTTGATTAGCTTTCGAATATTTTTGACATTAGCCTTCTTGATTGTCGGGAACTGACGTAAACGTCAATTTTATATATATTTATTTATATTAGTTAGGGCGTTTTAAAATAAAATAGCATATGCTATTCGGAATAAAAGCGATTTTGCGTGTGTTGCAAAGACTTGCTGACTCGCTTATGCTCGTTAGTCAAACGCGTCCAATCTCGCCGCATAAGTATCACTTTTACTACTAATAACATAATATACTATTTTGCACTACAGGTCTCAGAACGCACCGTTATTGGCCTATTTTTAGGTCGTGAAGTTGATGTTCTCCACCAAGGGAGAGAAAGTAAAATAAACAATTTTCACCGTGGTAACTAATAAATTGCTAAGTTACCAAATATGACTATTTTAATTTTGACGTTTTAAAGAGCTGTATTGTCAGGTTGACAGTTAAAATATTTTCGAAATTTGCTGGGAATTTAGGTATTAAGCCGTTTGGTAGTGCAAAACATAGTATATACACCACGGTAGCGAATCCTCTTATAATACTGCGCTTCGCTACCTTGATGTATAATATACTATTATTTCATACACAAATTATTATTATTTATTGACACTTAAGCTACACAAGGTGACCAAAGTTTGTTTATTTATTAACACTTAATTTGTTTTAACTTTAATCTAAAAATCGAACAATGCCACACAGTATAAAATAAAACAATGCTTGTAAAACTGTTCACAGTATTTATTTAGAAATTTTAGACTCGGATTTTTTGTGGCCGTGTCTACAAACGTTGAACTCGTACTGTAAACATGTATTTACCGGACTATGATATGGAGTCATATACCTATAGACCGATTCCCTTGGATAAAACAAACTCACGTTACCATAGCAATAAACAATAACTTACTAAAAATGTCACCGTAAAATTTGACTTGAAAAATTTAAAGTATTGGTGTGCAATAAAGCTTCAAAGAAAGCATGTTAACCGTAATTGAGAAAATAGATAAATTGGACTATTGAGCAATCGTTATGAATCACCTGTATTTAAAGTGGTGAAGGAGTAAGCAGATTTACGAAGATATGTTTTACACACTTGGTGATCAATGCCCTTCATATGCTACTGTGAAACATTGGATTGTATGCTTCAGAAAAGGAAAATTTTCCATTGAAGATGGGAAGAGAACGGAAGAGCGATTTCTGTGTCTACCCCTGAAAATATCGACGTAGCTCACGACATGATACTATCAGACCGTCGAACTGAAATAAAACGAATATCTGAGACACTGCAGATTTCATATGAATGTGTGCATCACATAGTTCACATGAAATTGGATATGAAAAAAATCCGCAAAATGGATTCCAATGTGCTCGAATGTCGATCAGAAGCCAGGAAGAGTGGAAACACCTCGCTCAATCTGTGCCCGTTTTGAAGTTATTGTGGTTGAGCCGTATTGTTACCATGGATGAAACGTGGGTAAATTTCTACGACCCAGAAACAAAACGTCAATCGATGGAATGGGGGCAGTCTAGTTCTCCAAAGCCTAAGCGGCTTCGTGTTCAAGTATCTGCTAGAAAAATACTTGCCTGAGTTTTTTGTGATAACCATGGAGTAATCTTGATTGATTGTCTAGATAAGGGTAACACAATAACTGCACCATATTATGCTTCATTGTTGACAAATTATCAAGAAACAATTGTAGAAAAAAGACGCTGAATGTTGGCCAAAGCTGTCTTGTTTTGCAAGACAATGCGCCTGTATACAGGTCGCACATTGGCAAGAATAAAGTTCTTGATCTAGCGTTCGAATTATTCAAACGCTGTCTTTATACATCAGATTTGGCTTCTTCGGGCTATTAATTCGTCCTTAAAATAAAAAAGAGTTTGAAAAAACTTAATTTTTCTACAAAAGAGGCAATAGAAGCTGTGCAGGGCTGGTTTGGAGAGCAAAAAGAAACTGTTTTAAGGTTTAAATGCGTTGCGGATTTGCTGTAATAAGTGTGTTACCTTAAAAGCGCGTCAAGAATATATCAATATACCCTGGCATATCTGTCTAATTATCTTTATTTATTCCTTATTTTATTTATTTAAAGTCCCAAATTCATTTTATAAACTTACATTGAGGCCACAGAATCCGAAGCTTGAGTGTGCGAACGGAGATCAGAATGCAATACGGCCTCTGCATTCATGACGTTTATACACCGAGGCGGTTCGCATTAAATATTCATTGTACTAAACAATACCTGACTTGGCTTGGAAACAAATTTAAAAACGGAAAATAGTTTATCTATTTACTCTATCAAACAACACGTAGTTTCGCGCTAAATTGCGGCCGCAAGACTCTCTATGATCCCATTAGTAAAGATAAGTTGATTGTAAACACGAAACGTACATTTCTTTCAAGACAGCTATCGATCTCATTCTTCCCTTAAAAATATAAGGACCTCCTTATGAAAAGTGTAATGTTTTATGTTCAATACAGTGCAATCATACACTTTTTTGGACAAATCAGTGTCTTACACTAGTTCAGATACAATTAACCCATTTCTTAACTTAACACTTAACGTAGTTTCCTTAACGGAAATATATTCTTAAAATGGATTTTACAAAAATTCAGATTTGAAATACAGCACTGACAAGTAAAGACAAAAATGCCTGATTATGGCAGAAAATGTCAACAACTGAGTGTAATGTTTCTAATTAATGCTAAGATGTGCAAGTGAAAATCCACAGCTGGTGGTACATGTTATATTTTGTAACGCCGCGTTTCAATACCGTTTCAATGGCGCGTTCTAGCAATTATCATCTTCTTTCGGACCACCTTATATTTAAATAGAGTAGGAAAGAAAATTCAGGTTTATTGCATAAAGCGCCTAAATAGGAGATAAGACACCTGCATCGCTTTTCTGGTCGAGGCGGGCTCGCTAGGCTTTCAATTCCTAAGTAGGTTCGCTTGAAAACAGTCGAATTGCTCGATTATTGACTTTTTACGAAGAGCGCTTCGTGGATCTGGAAATTCTTGGAACAGGTCAAGACCACTCTTAATTTAAACAAACGAAAACCGCCAGCGCGTTGGGTTTTTGCGAACAGCCGCAAACAGCTTTGATAAGAATGCTTCTTCTAGTTAATCTTTGCATACCAATTTCTATATTTAGGCTGGTTCCCATGCTGCTTCCATAAACAAAAACCGCCAGCGGCGTTGCTTTCTGCACAAACGGCCGTAGACAGCTTTGGTAAGAATGCCTCTTCTAGTTTAATTTTGCATACTAATTTCAATATTTAGGACGGACCCCATGCGGTTTTTTAAAGGTTATTCTACAGTTGCTAAAGAATAACGGGGCCTCCCATTTTTCGCTTCTACGTGCAAGCTGGCTAGAAATTTCAGAATACCTAAGCCGCTTTTTTGCAGCGGTTAGATGCTCTCCTTGATAGTGGCGTCCTTGGATTCTATAAATTATGTAGCCAAATCCGGCTTAGAAGTACTGTTTGATGCAACATACTAGGATTTTTCCTGCTCACGATCCCTGCACCTAACAATGAATCAAATTGTAAGTGCATGCACCTCTCAGCGTTTTTATCGACAAATGCAGAAGCCGCTAAGGCGTTAGAAATTCAAACTGGAGCTTGTTTAATTACTTCTTTTATTCAATCAATTAATAGTGCTAAAGAGCGAGGATTAATCGTTTCCAAATTGCTGAAATAAGTATGTACCCAAAACTCACTTTCGCCTCGTCCCTTGGACGTCGTGCACAGATGTCAAGTGCGATATCATAGGTGAAGATCCTGAGTTGTAACCCGAGCTATAATTAGCTATTTTGTGACTAAAATACTTAAAATTTGATTCCTATTTATAATTTATTTAATTATATCCTCGTTCTCAAAATACGAACCACCAAATAGCATGGCCATCGCGTAGATTGTTACTCGATTTCTAAAGGTACAAGGCATATTAAGCCAGAGAATGCTGGGTGTTTATCCGCAAAGACTACGCCGTCTAAGCCGAAATTCTATGATAACAACACTAATTTTAAGTTATTATTTTCCTATGTGATGTCGCGAGAATACAAAATACGGAACGATTCACCTCGAATACCCAAACGACAGCCAAGACGGCATTTAAAATTCCCTGGAAACGTTACTAATATTTAAATACTGTAACACACAAATTTAAACAGTGTAACACTTCAAAGATAAACCGAAATATAAGCATACAAGCACTTCAAAAATGACGATAAATAGGCGATACGAAACACAACACTTTCACATCATTCAAAAGTTAATCGACTGCATTTTTATATAGCGGAAATGCAGAATTCGTTACGATATCTCAAGCCACGGAAGGAAAAGGCAGTTTTCAGCAGTTTGCTTCTTGCCAGAGCATACTTAGAACAATCGAGAGGAAGACGTCATGGGGAAGTCCTAGGGAGAAAGGTTGCATAGTACAACTTAATAGATTTGAATGAAATCAAATTGCCTTGCAGCTGGCAATGTTACGCTTGCAAAATACCACAGTCAGAAATCACACAATGAAACATCTTCAACCAAATTTCGATAAATTACCAAGCTATTTCTCGCCACAGCTTGAGGAGTTGAGTGCGTTACATGTTTGTTAAAATTATAGTAGATAACTTCACGGAATAAAAATTATACTAAAAAATGGCAGAAAGATAATCATTTTTCTGTCATATTTTGTGATCGGACGAGCATAGAATCACAAAAACTGATTGCTTAATATAGAAACTTATTGATTTTAGTTCAAATAAAATGTGCATGTCAAAAGAGATTTAATACACTTAAGAGCAAAAGTATTTGGCCACCTAACAACCTTAATTTAAAAATAATAAATAGCATGCTTTCCTTACATTTGTGATATAGGGCATTGATATCATTTCGAATCCCGACTATTTCTCTCTCAAATGATACCAAATTAATCTCTGGTTAGGTTTTGTTTATCGTGTTAACAAAATTTTTGTTATCGTAGTCAGAATAAGTAAGACGAAAAAAAGTTAAATTTGTTTATTAATAACAGATACAAAAACAAGTGCGGTTTACTCAGTACTTTGTACGGCCCCCTCTTGCTCATATAACAGATTGCATACGGTTTAGCATGGATCTGATCAGCCCTTCAACAACATCCTGAGGGATATTATCCCACTCTTCTTGAGCAGCCCTTGTCAGTTCCTGAAGCGTTGTTGGAGCTGGAACTCCTGATCGAATTTTTTTCTTGAGTTTAATATTAAAACTCACTTTTAATAGAAAAGTAATGGGTGGCCGAATACTTTTGCTCTCAAGTGTATTTGTTACGGCATCCTAGGTAGAACATTAATTGAACCTAACGTTTACAGCGGCAACCTACCTTAGTTCATTAAAAAAAAGAAACTGAAGATCGCCTGGACAGCTTATCTCTAGCTATATCACAACGTAACTGGTTTCACCAAGACGGTGCTCCAACCGCCCACAATTTGGAAGAACCCATTGTCTTTATAGACATATTGTCATTCGGTGAATTGGCCATCCAGATTGAGGGATCTAACGTTGTTGAATTACTTACTTTTGGGGTTTTATTAAAAATAAAGTTTATATTCCTACTTTCTCCAAAGCAAATCTTTGAAAAATGTACTACATCATGCATTTCAAAATATTCCAAAGCTCACGTTAAAAAAAATCGTGGAAGCGACAGCTGTGCCTGAAGATCAGTTATAATTGTGTTTTAACTTATATAAATGTGTTTAAATTCTAGTATTAAGACATCCAGTGTTGATATGATACTTCTTCATTTTAAACTTGCTCTTTAATCGATCAAAACTGAACTACCAAAAGCTTAGTAAGAGAAATTGTAAATTTATTGAAAATGAACGTACGTTAGTTTGTTTTATTTAAATTAAGATAAAACCATTTCGTTTCCATAGGTTGCTCTAACTGATTAATATACTGAGTCGATACAAAGAAGTGTGCTTTAGGGCTGCAATTAAAGAAATTACATGGATACATAGCTTACTCTCCTGTATATTGGAAGTTTGTAAGTGGATGGTTCGATTGCTGTATGAACTATATATAGTATCACAAATTATTTTTATTTAGTATGGTTATGATATAGTTCCTAACTTATGAATGCAACTATAACTCACTTAAAAATCAAATGGCATTTAAGTATACACTTAGTTGTATTCATAAATTAGGAAATATTCCATAGGCATACTAGATGAAAATGTTTGATCGTACTTTATTTATATCTAAGTAATGAATTATATTACAATTGTATTTATAAAAAATCGATTAGTTACAATATATTGTTTAAATTTAAAGGCATTGTTTAAAACCTGACATTGAATAAAAAAGGCGCCGTTATTTACTGGTCGGAAGGATTCAGGGCCGTCGTAAATTTTTACTGAAGGTATTTGTGTGGCTGTTAAGAATTTATGAAAAATAAAACATGTAAGTGTAGGAATAGTCAAGAATAAAGTCCCGAGACTATAATAGGTTCCTGAAACGCTCCAAACTGTCGCATGATTTCACCATGGTTACGAGGACAATGGTGTTTATTTGTCCTGTGGGATCGCTAACAACGTGGCAGCGAGCTTGATAAGGAAGCGATGATATTGTATACAAAATAACGCTCTGCTTCCCCAACTCACCACCAATGGCGTTCGCATCTTGCACAAAAGCGCCTGATTAGCTTTTGTTTCAAACTTTTGTTCTTTTTTATTGGGTTTGTGTGTTATTAAATGGTTTCCGCTTATTTCCCCTTTTACCAATTTATCGGCCTATTTTACTGTAAATGCGATTTTTAAATTTTAAACATTTGTTTGCAGCGCTGCCGTGAGTAGAATAGCGACACGCTTTTATTATTTCATAAATACTGCATAAGGCTTGTTTGATTAACTGGGGGCACGGCGTTCTACGATTTGTAAATAAACATTCCGGTCTTTCATGAGCTGTCTGATTAATTAATGAACGAAACAAGTGGGAAAAATAAACCTGCGCTAATAATAATATTTTAAACTTTATCAGTAGAAAAATATTCTTCGGGAAACTTTGACATAAAAGAGTACTTTTCAAAAATGCGAACTGAGAACATTGGAAATGGAAAAATCGGCACTTCTTAACTGCACGGCATGCATCATCGTAAACACCTCAGCAATTTGTTTTTATTGCCAATAAAACTCTGATAAAGTGGAAACTACTCTACGCTAAAACTTATAAAACCCCAAAGTGTAATCTAAAACTGACTTGGCCAAATTATTATTGCGAAAAAGTACCTTGTTTACTACATTTTCCAAACACATTATTAAGTGAAAATTGCTTTAAATAAGGAAGGATAACATCGACATTCTTTAAGTGTTTAATTCTTAATATTAACATTAATGTGTTAGACCTGTAAAATCAGAAAACGTTGAGATATTTAGATAGTAACTAAATACAAATACAAGATTTGGAAAATATAAGTTATCACAGCTTTGCCTAACCGATTGGTTCAACAACTACAATTTTATTGTAACAAAATGTTAATTGCTAAATGAGATATAAAACAATTAATGAAAGATTATCATTCTTGCCATACCATTAAATTAACGATATACTTAAACCCAGTACGTATTGTGGCAGAAGCCTAAAACATCCACGGCTTCTAGGGCAAACTTTCAGGGGTGTGTGGGGGGGGGGCGCTAAAATAGAATGGTTGACAACAAAAATCTTTCACATTTGTCATAAAAAAGTAAATCTCAAGCATGTATCTACTAAAAATAGCAACCTAAAATAATCACAGCCAATAATTCCTTGATTTTTCGAATAATAATAATAATAATCTACACATCCGGAACGAAGAAAATTTATTTAACTATGTAATAATTAAACACAATCCGCTTCGTCCCTCATAATGATTTCAATTTATGGGATTACTCCAAACCAAGTGGCAATCCCTAACAAATACCTAACACAAAGAAGTCACAAAAGTCAAACGTAATGACTAGGTTGTTACCTAAAGAAAAGCCTCAGCTCTCTCACGTCACGGGCTCGTGACGTCAGATAAAAAATTCCAACTGGAACTGAGTACTACGGATTAAAACTGCATATGCAATTATCAATAATTTATAATTGTTTAGCTTTTTTAAAGTCACTGAGTGCTTTCGTTAGTGTTTGGTGGTGTGCGTGTGAGTAACTCACAGTGAGCATTGCATAAATAAGCATGTAAAAAACATTACGGCTGGTTGTGAAGTAAATAAATTCTCACCGCATGGCGCTTTGCTAGCAAGGTATGCGAATTGCATTTTCTTTTAAAGAAATATTATACCGATGGGGCCATAATTAACAGCAATGAATATCAACATAGAATGATTGAATAAAAAAGAGATAGTCATATAGAAAAATTATTTTAGTAGGCACAATTAGTTGACATGTCATAATTAAAATAAGCGTCAAGCCTACTCAAATATTTGCTTCTATGTTTATCTCTTTCTTATTCAAGCAATGCATTATATTTTCTCATTCATGTTATGTCATTGCTGTTATATATAATTTTCATCCCATCGGTACAGACTATTACAAAGCTGGTTTTGAAGTTTCTTACAGAGAAAGTGGTGCGTCGCCGTAATTTGATTTAAAATAATAACTAAATTATTTCTAAACCAAGTAATCACCGATACGCAACCGAAGGGTTATTTAGTTCATTTTCTTGGATGCCATTATCATAACTAGGAAAGAATAGCGGACTCTACAACCATTAGGTACTTTCATTAGAAATTATTGTGGTAAAGTGTATAATAATCGATTGAGAAAAGGAAATAACGGTAAAAACTAAGTACGTTAACAAATAAATAAACCAAATTTAGAGTTTTATATTTTACACCTAGATTCCAAGATTAGAGAGTGACCTATTAAATTTTGAAATTGATATTGCGCAACCTATAGTAAAGCTTCGTATTCAAAATTACAGTTTTTGCTTTGACACATTTTTAAGTTGTGAACACATTTAAACGCTCTGTTCCTATTCAATCTAGTCATTTAATGCTAAATTCTACTGATGGCCGATCTTCTTATACTAACGTCACGCCGAAGAGCTGCGGCCTTATTATTTAAGCGGTATTGGCTGTACACGCACTGGATCGCTCACACTCAATTGTTGCTGTTCGCGTCTATTAGTTTTTTAGGGTTGCAACACATTGTTTATTACTAGATGGGTAGAAGAATAGAAGGTATAAGCCTAAACGGTATTTTAGTTAAAATAAATAAAAGCACGATGAACTGGATATATTGGGAAAAATTTGATATTGGCATTTTTTATCGAATCAGTTTAGTGCATTTGATCCAAAAACCAATTATTTTGCTTTCGTTTTGAGATGAGGACCGGAGGCCGGATAGTGACCTCAAATACCGGACTGTTCAGGCGAAAACCGGACGGGTGGTAATCCTATTAATACGCCACTGCTTAAACTGCAGTTAAGCGGTTTGGCACTAAAATACCGATAATCCATATGACGTCATTTACATGACGCAATTGACGATATTTTATTCTATCTTCGTTTAGGATTGTGTTCAAACTGCAAAGTAACTTCTTGTCAAACATTTCTAGTTTGCTCTGGTGCTACTAGTGTAGCGAGTTCAATTTGTGCCAACAAGGTGTATATAGAGCAGTGGCGGCTCGTGATAAATTTATTTGGAGGCTCTTGGTTTTTAACAATTTCTAAGCAAAAATAATAATGACCTACAGTCCGTCCATGTTTTATTTCAAAAACAACAATGATTTTTAATTTTAATAATCCAAAAAGAAACAGCATATGCACAAAACAAAAAGTATTCAAACTCAACACAAAACTGTCAAAAACGAAGTACGATCATTTATTTAATAATGGAGAAAATTTATCAGTTTCACAAAGCCATTTGTTTCTCTTGCAAATCTCCACAGAAATATATCTTGCAGAATTGCGAGTTCCAACTTTATTTTGCAGGTTGAATTGTTATTGGTATTGCATTCTGGAAAACTCAAAGCAAACTAGATGTAATTCTTTTTAAAACACCCGGTATTATAACTGTAGGATAGATGCTGAAACATATTTTCATTTATAGAATAGTTACTGTTCTCTAACGCCGTAGAGGCTGTTAACGGTTGAGAGGCTAGCGCCCCTGCGCCCCTAAAGAGCAGCCGCCACTGATATAGAGTTATCAAATAAATTCTAGATCTTGTTGACTGATGTTACATTATGTTTCTATGGAGGCACAACAATTAGGTATAGTATAATATAAGTAAATTGATACTATTGTATGTACCTATATATTAACATTTTTATAAAGAAAGTGAAAAAAGCGTAAGTGTAAGTGATACCTTCCCAATTTCCAATTCGAAAGGTAGAATTTTATAGTATTGTAGAACCAGGTTGTTTCTTGACACAAGATGGAACTTGTTGGTTGCTATAAGATATAACGGGAGGTAATGTGTATTGATGTGAGGTAGGTGATTTTCCAGTTGAATACTTCTAAAATGGGTTTCCTTGTTTTTTTTCCTGTTTTTTATTAACTCCTATTTTAAATAGAACAGGAGGTATATTATTACATTTTTCAATTCAGCTTAAAATTTTACAGAAAATTTGTCTCTTCAACTAGCGCTCTACTTTGTACCGTTTTTCTAGAATTTGTAATTTTTGAACATTTTTGACAAATGCTTAAAAATTAAAACTCAAATTTTTGGCTAATTATAAGATCACTGTAAAAGGAAGTTGTGTGATATATGTTGATCAACGCTTAACGCTTTATTTTGAAGTGTTCTGTGTATTCCTAAACTTTCCCGAAATAAACTTGAACCACCCTGTGTATATGTTACTTTACAATTTAAATAGTACTGTATACTTGCTTAGAAATTATTAAACTTATTATGCATTTTTTTCCGGCAACGGAGTACAAGTATATTATTGTAAGATGATAGTTTATAAGCAAGCTAATTAATATCCAAATAAATAAAGTGAAGGTTGCATTACATTAAAGTATAAAAATGAATTAAAGTATAATCATTTGGCAGCACGGCCTTCATTCCACTTTCAAGTTGACGGCGAAATGGGCAACGGCGAAACGGCGACGGCGAAGTGGTCGGCGGCGAAGTGGTCGGCGGCGAAGTGGCGACGGCGAAACGACGACGGCGAAACGGCGACGGCGAAATGTCCTAGACCCTCGGCCAAGTGCCAGACTTTATCAAATGCGCGAGACACATCAAGGAACGCTGCTGAGCAACATCGATATTCATCCAGGTCGTTATGGATTTGATCCACCAGTCGATGTATTTGTTCAATAGTTGAATGTGATTGACGGAAACCTAACTGGTGTGTAGGTATCAATTATCGGTTATCTAGGATTGGTTGGAGTCGTTTTAGTAATCATTTTTAGAAGACTTTGGACAGGACAGGCAAAAGGCTTATGGGTCGATAGGTAGTAGCATATATCTAATACTTACTATATTGCTAGCGGCTATGAGTGGGAAACTTACCGATGAAGTGAGACACACAACCAACTTCTTATTGTATACGGTGAGCTGTGCGCAAGCGCGGCGGCGTCGACCGCCCAATGGGGAAGTGGTCAAGTTTAAAATTCGCTTCTAAAGGCGGAGTTCGAATTCTCACGCATGCGCACGAGACGCGTTATACTCTAAGTGAAACTATGTCGGCGCCGTAATGTTTTCTGAAGTTTCCAGGCCCTACCAGCAATATATGTGTATTATATATATGGGTAGTAGGGTCAGTAGATGTCTTTCCAGGTTTCTGTATCATTGTAATCTGTGTTCTGTGCTACCTTCCAGGTGCTTGGGTAGTACCTGAGGAAGAGGATAGCATTGTATATTTGGGTGATTGCTTGAATTGCGATTTCAGGTAGCTGTTGGAGGATTTTTCCATTGATAAGGTCAAAACCTGGTGCTTTCTTCGAATTAATTTCTTTATTTTACTATTTGCACTTCCAGCATCTTGAATGGTTTAATCGGTATACTCATTTGGAAAGGAGATTCCAAGAAATCTTCTATTGTAGCATCTTCTTCGGGCATTGGCTAGGAGATGGTTGGAATATGTTGGTTAGGTGGTCAGCAAACGTGTCTGCTTTATCTTTACTGATACGAGCCCACTGGCCGTTTGACTTAATGAGAGGCGGTATGTGTGTTATAGGTCTTTTAATTTTCCTAACTGCTTTCCACATAGATTTCAGTGGCTGTGAGGCCGGTTAGGTATTGTTGAATGCCTTCGTTTTTAAGTTGTAGGAGTTTCTTGAGTTCCTTTGTGGACCGATTGAGTGCTAGTTTATCTGCTTCCAGGCGGGTAATTTTCCAGCGTTTTCTGAGGCCTCTTTTTTCTTTAATTTTATCTTTTAGAATTAATGGGTAATTGTGGATATTGGTGTTTTTCTTTATAGGAGTGGCGCCCCATGTCGCTTGTTGGATGGTGTTTGTCAACTTTATTACAGCATCTTTGATATCACATTTGGTTTTTAATGGTACTTTTAAGTTTGATTGACCAGTTATAATATTTTCGAAATATTCCCAATCCGTTTTAGCGTTATAGCGTATTGGTCGTATTCGTATTTGTGTTATTTCTGAGTGAAAGGTGATTATAAAGGAGTATTGGTCGGCTGCAAGGTCGAAACAAGATTTGATTGTAAATTGTATTTAGTCCTTAGGGGATGCAGAAGTCAATTAGATCAGGGATTTTCCGTCGATCCGTAGGCCAATAGGTCGGCTCGCCAGTCGATAAGTATTGCAAGTTGTTCGCACGTATAACTGCTAGCAGTTCACGCCCATCAGTTCTTGTGATGCGAGAGCCCCAATCCTAATGCTTTGCGTTATAATCACCCGCCGCTATAAATCTATGTCCAAGGCTTTGAAACAAATGAGAGTAGTCTTCTTTTTTTGTGGAGTGTTTGGAGGGTCTACAGACGGCAGAGAGTTTAAGGACTGCTATTTTGTCTTCAACTTGGACGGTAGTAGCTTGTAATTGTTCTTTTTCATATTTCGGTAATTCATGGTGCTTTATGTTAGATTTTATTATAATTGTCGCTCCACCGTGGGCGTTTCCATCTGGATGATTCGTATTGTAGATGCAGTAGTTTAGGAATTTTATGTAACTTTTGCTGGTGAAGTGTGTTTCTGTTATGATTAGTATGTCGATTTGGTTGATTTCTAGGAAAAGTTTGACCTCCTGAGAGTACTGGGTAAGTCCATTGGCATTCCATACAGCTATTGTTAATAGTTGTGCTATTATGCCATTTTACTTATTAGCGTGGTTAGTAGGTTCATGATGGTCCCCATTTGTGTTATTAAGTTCTTCATCATGGATTTAAGTTTTTCCATGTCATTTGACTGTTGATTTAAGGGTAGCATTTGTGATTGTAGGGGTGTATTAGTATGATATCTCAGGAAATCTATATGTTTGAGTGGGTGTGCGCATACGTGCAGTCGTCTCGCGTCTTAGACGTGGAACGAGTTTCTCTTGTAGCTGCTTATATACTATGCATCCACGGTAATTAGCGGAATGACTCTCCCCACAGTTTATACATTTTACCTGGTCATATTTGGTTTTCCAAGGGTTTTTTTTTGGTGGAGTAATTTCCTATACATTTAACACAGCGAGCCATCTGTTGGCAATAATTCTTGGTATGTCCAAACCTTTGACATTTGGCACACTGTGGTATTGTTCATTTTGCGTGGAGTGGTTCGACTGTTATTCTTGTATTCATGAATAATATAGTTTTATAAATTTCTTTATTGTTCTCTTTCTGTTTCATTTTAACTATAAACGTGGGCAGAGGAGTTTTGTTTGGTTGTTGTTTGATATTCCATATGTTAACTATTTTATGGCCAAGATTTTCTAGGTTCTGTTTTATTTCTGCTGTGTCTATTGAGTGGTGGATATTTTTGATTAGAATTCTGAATGTTCTTTCTTGATTTAGCTTATAGATGTGGAATTTTGTGTTTTTATTGATAAGGTGTTTGATGATGATTGAATAAGTTACGATTGCACTGCTTTAAATTTATACTTGTTTATTGCCGTGTGATTTTAGTGTGTTATTATCTTTGGCAATTTCATTCAGTAATGTCATTAGCGGATTTATATTTTTGACCTCATATACATAGATAGGTGGAGGTTTGGGATCCTTGTGGGTGCTTGTTGTCTGTGTGGTCTTTGTTTGGTCGTCTCTATTTCGATATCAAGTGGGTCGTATCTATTAGTAGTTTCTACTTGGTTATCTAGCCAGTACTGGGTTTCTTCCGATTGATTTTGGTTATTTGTAGTATCTTCAGAGCTTCTGAATCATTTTCTGTAGTTGATGGTGAGCCATTCGTTACCTGCCTCATTACTAACTAATAGACTCGTTGAAGGCTGATGCTGATTTATCTGATACGAATTTGCCATCTGCCCGTAGTAAGGATTTAGTTGGTACGTGGGAGGTTGGGATTATATAGGAAACGTTTGTTGTTGGGAGAGAAAAATTTTGAGAAGGATCTTCGGCGGGGTCAAGATAGAGGGAATTTGGAGAAGAAGAACCAATGCTGAATTGGAAGAACTATTTCAGGAACCCAGCATAAAAGTGATGGTACAACGAAATAGGTTGAGATGGCTTGGACATATGTACAGAATGAAGGAGGGAGAATTAGCCAAAACAGTGTTTAAGCTAGAACCGGAAGGAAGAAATAGGAAGGGAAGGCCGAGAAAAACATGGGAGGACTGCATAGAGGAAGACCTAGTGGATTTTAAAATAAGAGACTGGCAGGCTGTAGTGCAAGATAGGAAAAAGTGGAAAAACATAATTCAAGCCATAGGCCAGTAGGCCTGAAGTGCTGTTATATATATATATTTGTTGTTGCGGTGCATTGTAGGTCTGATATTGAAATTGCTGTTGTAAATTGGTTTGATTTGGGTACGAATATAAATTAGGTTTTAAATACGACATATTTCATATTAGTTATGCTTTCGATTCAATTAGACATAATATAACTGAATATAAAAATTAATATAAATGAATAACTGGTTGATAACTTCCCTGCTGCATCAATGACCTCACGGTCAGTGATAGCGATTAACACTCATATCACCGTCAATTATTTAGCACTGTAGATCTTTACGCTACGAATGTCAAGCGAGTACTATTAAGTTAGATACTGAACGACTCGTTACATCCAAATTATGGAGCAAAAAATATGGACACAAATTTTAATTTTTGAAAAATGCTCTAGCAACAAGTTCTTCAACGCGTTAAAAATTACACACATATTACTGATACACACTGTATATTGACACAACAGTGTCAAATCACAAACCTACACGTTGAACTTTTATTTTCCGATTAGTGTCTTTCTCGAGAAATCTTGCAAGGGTGTGAATCATTTTATCAAGAGATGCAAGTGTTCTTGTCCTCCAAGTTTGAGGTTCGTTCTTCACACGATCGCTCCCTTCTTTAAACATTTTCTCTCAGCTAATCGCCGTTGTCTAGACAAACATTTATCCTCGAACGGTGCTGTAAGCCTGGTACAAACTTCAGGATAAACCATATTTTCATTCACCAAAACTTTTAGAATTATGTGTTGCGCAAGACTAGGCGGTTTGTCTTCCTCTGACAAACTAATTATATTTCACTATTGTAACGGAGCGGAAGAAAAGTAATACCTATAACAAGCTGGAAAATATTCTGATACATCATAAAAGAATTATGTAGATTTTATCATGTTTGACCATACTGGAATTATTATTGCTTCTAAAGGTTTTTATAACTTTTTATAACAAAAATTCGTATTTGAGGGGTTTTGAGAATGCTAAAAAAAGTTTAAAATCTGATTCAGCCTACCTTGATCGCAAGGAGTAAATTCGGAAAGTTTGCATTTTAAATCGATCATAGTAGGCTCGAATGTAAAATTGGAAATAATCCCAACAGATAGCTAAGTTCCCTTAAGGGTCTGTAAAAGCCAACAGAATTTCAAATCATTATGCTGAAGAATACAGACGATATTAAATATATATATATTTCAAGTGAAACACACTATATACCGATGGGGCCACAATTATTATAACAGCAATAAGATAACATGAACAAATAAATAACACGTATTGCTTGAGTAAGAAAGAGATGAACATGTCAACCACGCATGCATACTAAAATATGTTTTTCGTATGGTCATCTTTTTCCTACTCAAGCATTCTATTTTGTTGTTCATGTCATCTCATTGCTATTATATATAATTATGGCCCAATCCGTATATTGAAATGGTATTAAGCCCACAACTTGGCTCTGTTCGCAGTGCAAAATATTCAACCTAGTCAAGAAAGCACAGAGTTGGGATATTTTATATAATTGCAAATTTAAACAAAATTAAAAATATTAAATGCATTGATTATGAGATGCGAGAAACAGTAATTAGTCAGATAAAGGCACGCAAAAACAAAGCATATTTCAGAGGGTTTAAATTTGGTTTATGAATAAAGTAATATAATTAAAATGATAGGTTTGTGCACATGTAAAGCCAGACCGAACGAAAGTAATTGACAGAAAAAGGTTATTACGTGCAAAAAGGAGCGTAGATATCAATAAAAGCCAAGGACAGCAAAAATTGTGAGCAAGCAGAAGAGTAAAGCAAGATGAAGGAAAATTTAGAAAATTGCAAAAAGCAATTCCTGAATGGAGGCAACAGAATAAAAGCAAGCAACGTAAAAAGTGCGGAACTCAAATATTAGTGCGTTAATAATTGAAAACATAGTGCAAAAGCAGAGCAGTGAAATTAAAAACGTTTGTGAGTGCAACGCTATGGAATAATTAGTTATAAGCAAAAAGACAATATTTTAAATTTTAAGAAAACGTTAGATTGTAATTTATGTAATCAAACTTTATTCTATTTGTGGTCAAAATTATCAATCCTAATTTTCAATTACTAGTAGAATAACACCGTATCTTAGCAACATGATGCTTTTTTTGTCATTAACAAGGAGAACAATTGAATAAAATTATTGACAGACAGGTCAAATTTGTGCTAGATTTTCAATTACTGTGTTTATATTAATAAAAATATTTTTACCAGTTCAAAAGTGTGCTACGTTTGCAGCAGTTTCGGCAGCGAAAAATTTACATTTTGCAGAAATCTCCTCCGAGGATATCGGGAGCCGTCCAACTGCAAATTACGATCTTTGACTACGGCCAAAATTACCATCGGAACCCAGCGATCAGCGATCGGGGTCATCTTCCAGGGCTGCAGGAACGTCGGCGTCAACTCCTGCACCCAGGGGAGTAGCTACAGCCTGAGATATTCCAGCAGCGTCACTACGACCAGCTCTGCGATTAAGCCTTGCCGAAGAGGCCTAGCGCTTGTCCAACAGTCCAATTACTTCGTGGTTTTCAAAAATCGAACGGCGTCACCAGGTTTTCGGGCGAAATCGGCCAGAAACAGTTGAAAGATTGGCGTGCAGACAATCAAGGGGAGTTTGGACGTCATCCTAAAAACAATCAAGTTTTAATAGTTGCAAAGCGGGAATATTCAAATAATTTACCTGACGCGTTTTCACAGTAGTTCACGATTTTAAACGTTCAATTTCAAGCTGTACGGAAAAACAATTTTGTGTTCATCTGTCAATTTGCGAGATTGTGAATTTTATCTACTAATAACAAGCAAACGAGCTACGTTGAGACAAATAACCTAAAATTATGATATTATAGTCCATTTATGAATCCAACCCATTAGATAAGAAGTTTTGTGTGCCGAGAGTTAACGTAATCAGTATTGCAGATGAATAAAATAGAAAGAGAGGCATTCAACCATTTTATTTATGCGATTAATTGTTATAGTTCATTTTAATCAGTCCTAATTTACTGACAGGCAAACTATGAGCACAGTATAAAAATATAAACCGAGAATTGTGTGTGTACTTGAAATTTACTATAAAATTTAACTTATATTATTTTTATACCAAAAATAAATTACAAACAGGCACCAGATCACGGGAACCTTTGCAATATACATTACACAATATGTTGTTAAGAATTTTTTAATAAGTGAATCTATCTTCATGTGTAATTGAGCAATACTTAATCCCCAGTCTTCTAATAAAAACAATCACATCTCACAATTCTGTTAGTTATATACGAGTATTAAAATCATAATTCTATGCTCGATTAAATCCGGTGCAGTTAGTAAATATAACTTATTTCATTTTGGAACCATAATCATGTTTATTGGTCCTCGATAGCGGGCGTAAAATAGCTTTTTTCGACTACCATTTCCTGAAGGAGGCTATTATTAGACACTTTCCATGCATTATTACATACTATGCAATAAAAACTTTATTACGCACATCTGTCACTTTATTTCACACTTCTGTCAAAAGTGTTTATTAAATTTCGCGAGTTTTCAATTTAAAACAATGAAACCATACTTAACATAATTTTTTTCAAGTTTTCAATTTGAAATAACGTTGGCGTTGTGTATTCTCTCTCAGCATAAATACATATGTGGTAGTCGAAAAAATTATATATACAACTCGTATGTAAAGCTTCTTTTTTGCACTTGTGAGATTTAAAAAAATCACTTTCGGCTCATTCTTTAAAGTTTCTCACGCGTGCAAGAAAGTGGCACTTTAGCTACTCGTATAAATAACCATTATGGCCCTAGGGCCTATAAAGCTGCTAATCAGTATATTAAGCACCAACAATGTAGTATAGCATCACCAACAATCTGCATAGTAACCATTGCACATTAAAAATTCACAGCGCCAGCACAACGATAACGCCGTAGTCTGTAACCAAAATACTGAATCCTTGAATTTTGTCCATTTAGAGAACTAAAATGAAATAAAACTGTATCACGTTCCTAATCACAATTATGTTCTTAATACATAAATAGCTATTATTAACGTAACAAATGTGACAGGTGAAAATAATAAATTGCAAATGCAACAAGAACAGAGTATTAAGACTCTTGATCTCGGTAGAATTTCAAAGGCTAGCAAAAAATTGGGTATTATTTATTATCTTGATTAATATTTACATGTGTACATTACAGTGTCAGTTAAAACTAAAGTAAACCTTTCGGTTTATGTTAAGAAAAGAGATTGATCCACAATGACTATTATATAATTCAGACAATACCTATAGTGCCCCTAATATTGCCAATAAGACAAAACACTAGTATTACTAATAATAATTTATAATTTATTACACAGGTACAAATATTAAATATGTAACATCAGTATTTTCATTATTTCTGTAAAGATCTTAAAACTACCTTAGATCAAAAAATAGTTCATAAAAAAGATGCAATTATACGAGCTTGATTTAATACTGCTACAGTTTTTCAGAAGAAATATATACGAGGGCGGTTCACTAATTATTGTCCCTAACATAGAAGCAAACACGCAAACACCTTAGAAGAATGAAACAATTTTATTTTTCAACATAACCACCTGAAAGGTTAATACATTTTGTATAACTGTGCTGAAGTGTTTGAATCCCTTTGGACAATATTCTGTGTTTTGTTCCGACAACCATTCATTTACCGCCGTCATCTGAAAAATTGGTTCCCAGAAAATATTCTTTTAATTTTGGGAATATGTAGTAGTCACTGGAGGACAGATCTGGAGAATAAGGGGGTTGTTCAACAATTTCAAAGCCGGCATTGTGAATGGCAGCCATTGAAACGCAGCTTTTGTGGGCTGAAGCGTTGCCTTGATGGAAGATCACACCTCTTTTCAATTTTCCTGTTCTCTTTCCTTAATTGCTTCGCGAAGTTTTTGCATTACTTTGCGTTATTGTTATTGTGTGTCCACATGATAAATTTAATAATCTACGAAAAAAACTTTTTTTAAATCCTAAAAAATTGTTGCCATGATTTTGACTGCAGACGAAATAACACAAAATATTCGGGGAGATGAGAAACCCTTATGCCGCCACTCCATGTTTTGACGTTTCGACTCTGGGTCAAAGTGTGAACCCAAGTCTCATCCACCATAATGAATTTTTCCAAAAATTTATCGGGGTCTCTGATAATGATCGCCAAATTGGTTTCTGCGATAATTCGGCGGATGGGCATTTGATCATCCGTTAACATCTTTCGTACCCAACGTGCTGAGACTTTTTTGAGACCTAATTCACCGTGCAAAATTTTCTCAACGCTCCCAACGGAAATGCCACATGTCTCCGCTATAAATCTGACTGTAACTCTTCTGTCATTCAGTACCATATTATAGACCAAATTAATATTTTCTTCTGTAACCACAGTTTTTGGCGGTCCTGCACCTGGTGCATGTTTACAGGACTTCCTACCCAGTTTAAAATCTCGTGACCAATTTTTAATCACCGGATATGAAAGCGCAGGATCACCCAATACTTCTGTCATATCTGTATAAATTTCTTACGGCGATAAGTCTTTTTTACAGAGGTATTTTGTCACAGCTCTTTTTTCAATTGTATTCATTTTGACAAAATTATAAGCACGTCAATAGTCTTGAATTCATATTTTGTATATGCGGAAAGATAAATTAACGCTATTTTACATACACTAACGTCAATAAATTACACTTCGAATGACAACAATTTTTCATTTGTCAGTCAATGCCAACTATATTCAGGACAATAAATGATTAAATCCCCTCGCATGTAACTGAGTAATTGAATGTACAAAAATAACTAACTAAATGATTCAGCTATTTCTGTAGAAAAATGCAATTTGTAGTAAAATTTACATGTACAGCTGATCTCAGAAATTTTTTCTCTGACGTCGTGTGCGTATGTAGCAATCACGGAAATAATATATAATTGTGCTTATATCCGTTTCCCTTTGTTAGCAGAAGAGAACAACATAATTGAATATATTCTACGGTTGCCTGTTCAAGCAGAAAATACATGGCGTTCAAACGGTGTTTAGTTTGAGAGAAAGGGAATCGACCCGTTTTGACATTTTTTTTTTAAATTGACCATCGCACATCTATGAATTTAATTATTTACTATGTTGTTAGCTTAGTGTAAGACTGACTACCTTATGATAATTAACAGCCAGTCTAGAAACGCTTTACGACGCTTTATGATCCCTCGAAGGTCTATAGGACTGATGATGATGATAATGTTGTTAGCAACACTGGTTTTTCGTTTTGATTACTATAGTTACTTATATTTACACACTTGTTTGTCGAAATAGAGTACCTATATGACATTTCTGGCATAAAAAACATTTAAATGCCAGACGACATCTAGGTATTCTAGTACAAAACGGTGCACAGAGGAGCGACTGTAACATTTCTTATTGTATATAACGAAATGAGTAGGTAACGTCATAGAAAAAGTATAGTATGCAACTCAAGCTATAAAGCAATTACGCACTCGCGGAAATACACAACTGTTTCTACTAGAACTAGTGTGTAATGTGCTTCTTACAGATCTTGTTTTATAATATTATTAGCGGTTATTTATTATTGTCTTGAATTTTCACGTTACTTTCACATTTTATTGAAATTTGCAAACATAACTACATTCCTTGACAACTGAGTATGACATTCAATGGGTAATACTGTATTATGGAGATTATAAAATAACACAATACTCTTTCACTTTTATTTCATACGTTTCTTTTATGACGCCAGAAAAAATATTGCCGAGACAAACTGTAGTTGATAATTATGACGATAGCAGCAAATTAATGTTACTTTGTACTTTAAGGTTATAAAATTGTTTAACTCTGGTAAAACATTAGTACATTTTTGTAAATTCATTTGTTAAATCTCTGGTCACCACAGCAAGAATGTGCTACAATCACAATTCATCATCTTAATCGGCACGGTTTACACCACCGATCACGCATTTCACAAGAACTTTAGCAGAATGTATTACAAGACACAGGACGTATAAACAAAATGCAATATTTTATTTGTGTGCTTGTAATAATTAAGTCATCATCCATTACTAGGTTAAACGGTTTATTATAACTAATTCCGGAAATAGAAAATCGTGCTACATCATACTGCAAAATATGGCACAAAACATTATTAACCGCAGTTTGGAATTGAAGGTGTTCATTTTTAATACAAAAATATATCTAATTTATTTTAATAAGAAGTATTTAATATTGAGTAGTACAAACACTGAATGAATACTTGATTAAGTATTATAATTTTAGAGGATACAATCGAAAATTGCTGAATGCATGGGTCCGCTCAGAATCAATTTGCACAGCATTGCCAAATATTTAATTGATGGTATCCCAAAAACTATTCGTCTTAAAATAAATTGGAATTACAATTTTTGACTTAGTTTTTATGTGCAAATTCTGCACCATTTTTAATACACCCTATATATATCTGCAAACATTCTTTAATTTAAGCAATGAACCGAGCTACTTGATATGCTTCGATAATTTATTTACACATTTTCCGATTACACCAATACACAGCATTTGCCAAACAAAAACTATAATTTTGGTGATGATCATAAATTATATATTTTTACAAACTACGTCAATTTAGAATGTATTTCCAGTGAGTAATATAATAGCTATTTATGATATATGTAAGTTGCAAAATTGAAGTGTTTTAGGCACGCGACGTGGTTTGTCAAACTAGGCCGAAGGTCGAGTTTGACATCGCGTCAAGTGCATAATAGGGATGTTCCGAATACTCGTATTCGTATTCGTATTCGCGAATATTCGCTATATTTTCAATATTTGTATTCGTAATTGTATTCGCCAAAAATTAACACGAATATTATACGAGTATTTGACATTAAAATTATATAAATATAAATAAGAATTGTAATAAAAATATAAAACAGGTATTCATACATTAAATAAAACATTTTTTTTTAAATATTAACCATTCTATAATATTAAATAAAAAACAAAACTATTTTCCATACTATTTCTAAAATTTGCAGGGCGTACAAAAACGATGTTGATGTTGATATTATTCACTCAAGGTCATGTATTCGTATTCGTATTCGCCAATATTCATAAGAGTATTTGTATTCGGTATTCGTATTCGCGAATACGAATTTTTGTATATTCGAAACATCCCTAGTGCATAACAACGTCTTTGCAACACGTATCTTACCATATTTTATCTACTGTGCATAAAAATAATTAGAAACTTTGAATTTTGATATTTTATAAATGTTTCGACGTTTTTTAATGTGAAAAGAACAATTTAAAAACAGTGTTTCAATAGGCTCCATTAAAGTACTGTTTTCGGTGTTTTAATAGCCACATTAAACCACTAAAATACAGTATGATCGAAAACTTTTATCCTCTAAAGGGCTGTGGATCTTTTTAAAATTGTATTTATGTTGGCAGTAATAAAGGTAGGTAGGTACTAAATAATACTGTGACAGAATGTTTAATACTGAATACAAAGCAGTGCTGTGTGTGGAACATGGAGAAAATCACTTTGAACAGCTGCAGTTGTTTTTGTTATTAGCATGTATATGTATTCAACAAAAATGTTTGTATTTGTTAAAATGACATTACTGGCAAAACCTTAAACTGGCAGATATAAAATGCCAATGTGACTTTTACTATCACGACTGCCAATATAAATTTTTAATTAAACAATTCCACAGTCCTCTAGACGATAACAGTTTTCGATCATACGGTGGATAATAGTAATTTACTATACAAATGCGTAAAACTAGTCTTTAGTCCAGGGTGGAACAGAGTTAAATCGCGAGTGAGCAAGCGTTTTAAGCACCGCGAGGGACTAAAGATGCTTTACGCATGTACGATAGAATCTAGAAAACACGGTATATATAAAAAATATTTAAATGTAAATTAGGATTACTTGCAAATGGTCGTAATTTTGCGTGGTTAAAAATTTTAAAACACGTTGCTACCGACGACGTGACTAATGAAATCATTATAATCAGGTTGCTACTGACGAAGTAAACTAATGAAAACATGTTATTAAAGAGTCGTTTTACAAACTTAAACCTGCCAACTAAAAGTGAATTTTACACACAGTCGTAGATAAAATACTACAATGGTGAAGTACCATTGCTACAGCGGTTAAATGAAGAAAGCGAAAAGCCACGCGAATGTGCAAAAGTCCCCTCTCACGAAGAAAATCTAAACCTGATCAGTTTCGGGCTGTAATAGGTTTATTTGTGATTGCGTAATCTATACTTAAGACCAGCTAAGGTTACACGAAGCGTTTTCAAATTATAATTTATATTAGCTATGAGCCGATTTGGTGTAAGATTTCCTGATAAATTAACTTTCCGAGATGTCGTTAATAACGTGGTTTACCCGATTCGGTTTTGTGTTACGTACCTGGGGAGTTAGATCTCCCTTATGTGCGTTGTTAGAATATAACGCCCTTTACCGCTTTGGCGCTTATTACCAATTTTCCTTATAATTTATCCGTGACGAATTTTAACTTACAAGGTGTAAAATGAGCAAGTAAAAATTCCGCAATTTTCCTCGCTGCTTCCCTTCATTGCCGCGGAAACGTCTTGAAATTTTAATGCGACGTTCAGTAGCAGCCAACAAAGTGTCATTATTTAAACCCTTATTAGAAACTATGTATATAAAGTCTCAGAAAAAGGTGCATAAACTTGTCACCACTTTAAGGGGGCATATAAAAACGTCAGCTGAGAAAACAAAATGTTCCTACTTGTAAAACTAATTATAATCTGAGTTGTTCCAACTCTGAACAAATTGTGTCTCCGAATTAGGTGTTAAAATTTTATTTCGCAGCCGAAATAAGAAAAGTTTATATTACTGTTTCAACACTTCATTATGCTTTTATTCTCCTAATAAGGTTAAATTTTGAGGGCAAGAATTCCGTTCGTCTGCTAAGACTCGCACGTACCGCCACGTAACTGCAAAACTGGTAAAACTTCAAATCGCCGCAACTATTTCCTAATTTCATTTCGCAAAAATTCGAAGCGGTGCCAGAGGGAAATCTGCGGAAACAAAAATTGAGATCTCGCCTTTATCGCCGTCCCTGTTTTCGTTTAAGCTCGTCTTTATCATACAAATGGGACATATCGATCAGTCGCAGAGTTTATCCTAATAGGATTTCCTAGTAGTTGATTACCATTTCAATAGAGGGATTTGTCATTTTCAATTAAAGTTGAGTCCTGCATCTCACAGTTCGTCCGGTCCGGGAGCTTTTAGCCAGAACCAAAGGTCTCCAAGCTTTCCTTTCAAAGTGGCGCTAAACTGGAAGCTAATTGTGAGGACTAGAATTCCTCAGAAAATAGAATTTTCCGCCTCTCTCTCTCCCTGGGCATTTACAATCCGCCCGATCTGAAATACTAGAGTTTTTATACTCAAAAAAATATTAGCCGCACGTAAAGTTAAAACAGGACGAATCATGGTCCAATAATAATTTGAGTTACTCTTGTTCGTCAAGTGTTGATGAAAATTATATTATTGACATTAGGCCTGTGTTTTCCAAACTCTTATTAGTGTATAAATACATTACATATCATAATTAAATGCCAATTTTGTTACATACACCTCAGGAAAATGTGTTCTACAACGCACTACACTAATTCTTGAGAAACTACATTTTTATTAGTTTGCATTTACTTGCAATGACCGATAATAATGCGAAAAATAAATCCTGCTAACAATGTGTTGAATTTCATAATATATAATATTATTACTACCGTTTACTGTTAAAGTACAACTGCGGACAAAAAAGTTGAAACATTAATTTTAATATTTTTCATGCGCCATAGTCTTTGTTGGTTCGCTGTTTTATTGTTAATAATTAATTTTCAATGACAATAAATTTATTTCAAAAGTGTAAAAATTCACAGACATTCAAATTAGAAAGACAAAATAAGAACAATATTGAAACTAAAAGAAGGTTGGTCGTTAAAATGCGTTGCTGCTGATGTAAATGGTTCTAGCCAAGAGAAAATATTAATAAAGCGTACATGTAAGGTTAGAAAGAAGATTACCACAAAACATTTATTTACTAAATAGTGACAGTGACATCCTATGATTTAAAAAGAAGTACCAATCTGTGTATTAACCCTCAATATATTTATTGTAAACCGATGAGCTGTTATGTTCTACTTTTCTTGTTAGTGTTCTTAGTTATTTGAATATCAAACAAAACCATATATGACAATGTAGTTCGTTGATCTGCTAATATATATTAAAAAATATCTATAAGCCGAAAAGCTTAAGAAAGAAAAACAAACAATCAAACTAGAACTTGTTTACTTATATACTTGCAAAACCCATTATATTTCGCAGTGGTATATCATCAAAAAACTATAAACTGCTAACAATATTAAAGCAAAGTGTTAAATTACAGATGAATTATTAATTATTTAATTAAAACAATGCAAGAAAAAATTTCAACAATTAGGTAAATTAAAATTTTATTAAAAACTACATCTCGTATTTATCATTCAGATGCTGATCTTGCAAGAAGGTTCAAAATATTATTTATTATACAAGTGTTACATAGAGAGTGCCCACTAAATTAAAGGTTTGGCCACTTACGGAAGCGTAGCTAATCCTTACATAAGAAGAAAAAGCTAAATAGTAATTCGCAAGGTAACAATTAACAACTGACTTAAATATGGAAAGTTCTGAGTATAAGCCTTTACAGAGCTTTATAAATTATTTAGAACCAGTTAATTATAATAATTCACGTATTTAATAAAAAAAAACTGTAAATGGCTTTACGCAGAACTTCCTTCGCAAGTAGAAGAGGTAGAACATCTTAACTTTTCTAATAATACTGCAACAATAAAAGGAAAAACTTGGTAATGCAAATTACATCAATTTGTAAATTTAAAAACATTGCAGACGGTGGGATTCGAACGCAATTTTAGCATCTGCGAGAGCGATTTTGCTGCTTGACAGTAGCCCAGACGCAACCCGCCCAGTGGTATTGCTAGCATATACGTATTCTGCAGACGCGCAAGATATCATGGCAACTGTTCAGCTAAAATTAGTCGTTGATTAATATAGAGCTAATGTAATTTCATGTAAAGTGCAGACACAGAGAGGCACTAGACGTCTGCATTTTACTCAGTGGTTTCACTTTGACATGGTATTTCTTGTTTCCCTCATAACCAAAGGAATAGTTGTTAGTTCGCAAAATAGTATATTATGTAACAATTTTTATAAACGTAACTTCAGTCACGAGTTTTTAATAAACGAGTGTCTAGGCGAGTATATATAATATGTTACATACTATATTTTTTCTACGACCACAAATGTAGACAATATAACATCATATTATTTCATTTTGAATGTACTCACGTCTTCAGGTGTTCCTGGTTAGTCCTGATAAGGACTGATATTGTACGTTTTTCTACGTAAACTCGTGCCTCCCCCGGGGTATGAACCCGGGACCACGGATCGCTGTGATTACTAGTCTGCCACTCTTACCACTAGGCCATCAGCGGTCCCGGGTTCAAACCCCGGGGAAGGCACGAGTTTACGTAGAAATACGTACAATATCAGTCCTTATCAAGACTAACCAGGAACACCTAAAGACGGGAGTAGATCAAAACTCCCGTAACGTTGTGTGATATACACCCTAGACAGTGGAAAAAGTCCGATAAAACATATCACAACTTTAGAAACACCTTATTTTCTAATAGACACATCCTTTATGAATCACTAATATGAATTTTTAGGATTTTCAGCAAGAGCAAACAAATTGTACGCGGCTCGCTTGTAATTAGCCTTTATCGAGGCTCATCGTGTTACAGGGATCGCTCCTACGTCGCTCACCCTACAAATTATCCGGTTCCCCCATAAAGGCTAATTTACTAAGCTTGCCACGTAAATAACTATTATGTAGGCTCTTGTAGGAGGTTATCTACAAACGGTTACATCATTATTATGTTACCTATATACATATCTAACTTATTTCTCTACTATGGTTCACAATAATTATTGTCGATATTGTTATTCTGGCGAATTTTCCCCGTGTGAAATTCATTGATTTTTACAAACTTTGCCCGGACCGATTTTAGACATTCGCAGACTCTGGGGTCAAATACTGCCCTATGTATAAGTTTAGTGTTGACAGTATTTTAAATAATAGTCCCGCCTATTTTTCTTGCACTAAACATTGAACACAGCTGAATTTGAAAACAAGATAAACATCAGCTAATGGAAATATATGCATATATTTATGTAATTGTTAGAAAAATTCATTTTAATAGAAATAACACAAAAATAAATACAAAACGAAAATAAATAAATAGAGTAGTAAATAGTAGCTAACCAATAAAAATAATTATGTAGTTCTTGTTGTTGCTTGTCTATCACCTCATCATAATTCAAAGCCTACATTACTTCTGCTTTTTATTTGAAGTAGGCAACGCTGATCATTTCCTCTTTGTACGTGTCCAACACAGTTTCATATATATATAATTTTTACGGTGTTTTAAATCCGAAACAAAATTTTCTCCAGAAGAGTTACTACTCGGCGTATATATATATATATATATATATATATATATATATATATAATTGGTAAGAGTGGCACCCAAACTGTATACTTCTTGAAAATATGGCACCCAATTTTACAATGTGGCACCCACGTTTGGGTGCCAGTATGTTTCTCACTAAAAATGGGGTTTTTAAGACCAGGCGACCTTGAACGGCGCACATACAAAATTTCGTCAGGGAGCCACTTTGACTTTTTTTCGTACCGGACATACTCCAGTAGTTCCATCGTTTTGCCACCATGGGGCGCCAATGCATATACAACTTTATATAGATTCGACGAAATTTAGCATTTTGGCTCATAGATTAATATAAGCAGAGGCGCACCCAAAATTTTGCAACAGCGCAAGGGTGCTGTAATTACATATAACTTCTCAAATTGCATGATACGTATAATTCTACGCTTACATTGTAATATCGGTGCTTCTGAACATTAATTTAATTTCGTAAAGTTTTAGGAGTCTTTAACTTTAATATACGAGTAGAAATGTGTACACTAGAATGATGTGGCTAACACATGACTTTATCATACCACAGAACTTTAAAATTTGTATGGATTAGATCCGTTCACCCGTTTTCTCTAACATACGTTCACAGACAGACAGACACACAGACATTTTTTGTAAATGGTCTGATCGTGTTCCTAGGATGCTAATTAGTGTATTTTCGGCGAAAAAAAAAATTCCGAATTTTTTCAAGATCACATAACTTTACATACTTACCTATGGTATGATAAAGTAAAAATGTGTGATAAATAGTCCATCTTTAAAATTAATTAAATTGTTGAACTGGTTTGATTAAGTTGCGAAATATATGTTTCGGCTTTTTAAATTGACGTAACCATCACCAAGCAAATTAAACGATGATAAGCGTAAAATACATAATTATTACAATTTATAATATAAGTAAAAACTTTATATTAATTCTAAGTGGTGAATGTAACTAACTAAATAGCAGAAGGATAAAATAACCATTATAACATTTTCAGCACAATATGCTGCGAAAATCTCTTCTTCGGAGATTCCCAACTGACTTAAACAAACATAAATAATTGCATGTAACAAACTACTTGTTTTTATATTTTTTATAAATCAAATTGTTTATTGCAAGGGCCATATTGCGAGAAACACAGTATAATAGTGTAATTGAAACTTTCAACCTGTGCCATTTGATTGAGAAGCATTCGAAGTTTATTTTACGTTACATCTGAAGTGGTTATCGGTTTTGCTTAATCAGACTTCTTAATAAGCAGTAAAGACGCATTCGTTTTAGTAATTTAATCCATGTTTATTGACACTTCGCTTATCTCGGGACTTCCCTTGAGCGACTAATATTCCAATCCGACGAATTTCATCAGTACGGTGGGTGCGTTTGTGAATGGTGTATATACAAGTGCTAGTTTGTTTTGTTAACACACTATGAACGACAGAACCAGAAGGATTATAAATTTGGCCAAACAAGGTAAGTTAATGACTATTTTCACTTTTCTGTTAATATTAACGTTAGTCTATTTTATAATTATTAAATTTTGTGGGTATACGAATTGTAAATTATGGATTTGTGATTGGTTCTGGGTCAATAATCTTGGTTGCTCCAAATTTAATACTATTTTCATTGTTACGTGGTTATGATCAACAACAAAAAAATGAAATAATGTACAACCGCGATTTTAATTGTATTATCTAAGCCACACAAAAGGCGTCGTTTCTTTTAAAGATTCTAATTACAGATGAAGTAATAGAAAATACTAATAATTACATTCAAGAAAAAGCAAATATCAGCAGAGAACAAAGCCCCGTAGAACATGAAGTTAATATGGGAATTGAAACTCCAGTGCAAGAGAGCAGCACTCCAGAACAACAAACGGAAAGGGATTCTTCAAAACAAAATAATGAAACAGAACACACAGCACAAGAAAGGGATTCTCCAGAACAAAATAAGGAAACCCCAGGGCAAAATTTAGACAATCAAAATATACTTCAAACAAGTACTTATTCTTATCCTTAATTTACTGATTCAATCTGAAACTCTTTATTTTCAGATTGCTTGGCTAAAGGTAACAGACAAAGATGGGCACCGCAGCAAAAAAAGGTCATGCTTGGTTATTTCAAAGACCATATCAGACATAATCGGCCTCCCAAGAAGTTCGAATGCGAAGAGTTTGTACGAAAGAATCCAACTTTTGCTGGGATTTCATGGGTTCGCATTAGGGTTTCCAAGTCCCGGGACCAATAGTGTTTTCGGGACTTACGAGCTAAATTTCAGGTCCCGGGACTAGTCCCGAAGATCCCGAAAATGGTCCCGAAAGAGAAATAGTGTTCAGGTGAAATTTCCGAATAAAATTTCCAAAGAAAAACAAGTGTTTTAAGTTAAATAAAGTATTTATTTCTGTCCTAATAATTTGCGTTGGGGTTCGTCTACAACTTCATTGCTTTCTTCTGGTACTGAAAATGTCTGTCGCTTTTGCTTTTGTCTGAACTGCAAAGTGAGTGTGTAATCGTCAATCTGCCTCTGATTATGATAATTTTGTATGAACCCACTTTACATTTCGCCAATTGTTTAGGTATCTTCAATATTTAAAACTGTTGCCATAGTGACTTCAAATCGTTATTTTTTTAAATGGAGAATGAAGGTAGGTTGCGAATCGGAATTCATTCTAATTGTAACGCTTTAGCAGACAAATAACGAACACACTTAAAACCCAAAAATATAAATTATGCAGCTTTTCGCACATATCTAAATCCAACAAAAAAAAACAGACAAATACATAAATAGAAAAAGATATGCAAATGTGGCTGAAACAACACACAGGTTTAATTCTAATCTACCGAAAATAATACCTCTCCTGCGTTACGCAAAACGCAAATAATGCAGAATGTTCAAGAGGCATGAGTAATACGCCGGACGCCGGTGAATACCCGTCCTAATCCTCTGATATCGAGTATGCGCACGCATGTTGACATGGTCCCGGGACTTCGCCTGGGCTGGCTGTGGTCCCGGGACTCGGTTTTTGTGGTAGAATCCCGGGACTGTCCCGGGACCGGATCCCGGGACTGGAAACCCTAGTTCGCATAAAAACATTTGTTTTTAATACATATCGCAACAAATAATATTGTCGCATTCTACATATATTTTTAAATATATCTATAGTATATACTCATTTTTAAAATTTTAAATACATATACATACGTTTTAAAATATAATAATAATGTAATAAATACTGAAATAAATGTTCGATTTTCGTAATCTATTTCTTTATCATTTCAACAAAATATTAAGTACGATATGCAATAAACAAGTTTTAGCAAATAACAGAAAACATTTTTCTACAAAATAATGAAACTGTGCTCCTTTGGTATTGAAAAGCCAATTAGAAATATTTTAACATTTTTTAATACGACGTGATACTTGTCCTTGTTTCAGATAAAAGAAAAGTTGTTATTCATTCTCATCTGGCAGTGCTCCGACAAATTAAAAAGCCGAATCTCTATCAAATACTGTAGATACTGTTTCTGTGATAGTCATTATTTAAAAACCGCGTTAGAACTCGGTAGACGCCATTTGAAGACTATTTTACATAAGTAAAGAACCTTTATCTTTTTCATGAAGACGTGTAGCCAAATTTAATGGTAGTAATTGCTTTCACGTAAAATTTTTGGGTCAACCATCAGGTTAAAGATGTATCCTAGAATGTTTTATAACATTTAAACAAACGTCGTCAAATGTAAAAAGAATATAATTCCACATCATATCTAAGTCACGTATTGCTAGTCACACATGAATCATTAAGCTTCTGAAACCGGCTTATCAGTCCAAAATATGTGGCAACGGTGTAAGATGCCACTTCAACAACTCGTGTCGCCGCCATCATACAGCTGGATGCTATATTGTAAATTGTTGTATGTGTGCCATGATTACACCGTTTTTCAAAAGTGTATTATACACTGGGTGCTTAAAGTGCAATGCGGTTCCTGGATGCCACTTTAACCGAAACATATGTATATATATATATATATATATATATATATATATACGCATCGGTACTCTATAAAGATAGTCCCTCTCACAGCTTGTGAAGTTACATACACAGTAAAATATTTTTCTTTGATTGGGATAGGGGTTGGAATAACTCCAATCTCAGTACTACGCACAGGTACCAAGCTTTAATGGTTAGATTGAAATAAAACCACTTATATGTATCGCCGACGTTTCGTATTTATTTTTAATACTTTTTCAAGGCTGAGGACAAAAATTTACAAATAAGCAACGTTGTTATAAAAGTTATTTTAAGTGAAGGTCTTACCTAACAATTTGTGGAACCAAAACACATGTTTTTTAAGGACATGTGACGATATTCAAATTTGAACAAAATTATTGGAAAAGGCAGTAGGCCACCAAAATTACAGAGCTAGGCTGCACATAACATAACTACACTTAATCCTGTATCTAGCAGGTTACAAATTAAGAGTCCACTGACACATTTAAAATTTGATTTACAATAATTTTATTAGGTTTTTTGCCAAAATGGCCGTCAATTAGATAAAAATCGTGGTATTGAAAATTATTTCGAAGCAGGCAGCGACAGGTGTCTGAAAGTTGTTAGAACCGCGCATGCGCGGAAGCGCAAGGCGTCCAAATATTACGAGGGACATTCAAAATAGAAATGACCAATTAGCTTGTGCAATGCAATCTAATAAGAGACCCTGATTAGATCTAAATATAATTAAATTTATTGTGGAACCGTATTGAGTTCATTAAGAAATTTATTATTAAAGAAGTAGTAATAGAATTGAGGGAGTAAAAAGAAATTATGATAAGGTAAAAGTATCTACCCATTGGGCTGCCTCGGTTGGAGAAATTCTAAGGAGAAATCATTGTTGGTCATGGCTAACAAAAGGTGGTAGGAGACGCTGAGATGGTCAATGTCAGTATTTGAATTTAAGGTATTATTGGTACCAAAAATGTGGCACATTTCGATGAAAGTGCGGTGACTAGAATTTGGTTCAGTGGTAATGATTTTTGTATTTTCAAAATCCATACAATGGCCAGTGCTGCTGACATATCCAGCAAGGGCGCAGGCTTTGGGTTTAAGACGAGAGTCGCTTTTATGCTGAGTAATTAATTATTGATTTCAACCTCTGAGAAGTTTGACCAATATACGTAGAAGAACAACCACTACAGTTTATCTGATAGACGACATTAGGGGTTAGGAGAGCTGAAGTTTTATCCTTTAATTTGGAGAAACAATCTTTTATGATATGATGGTGCTTATCCGCAATGATAATATGATCGAACTTACGAAAAACCTGTTTAATTATATGAGAAAGTCCTTGGACGTAGATGAGACTTTTGTAAAGTGGAGGTTTATCATTTGTATTATTATCAGAATTCTGATATATACATAATTGCTAATTGGTCATTTCCATTTTGAATGTCCCTCGTAATATTTGGACGCCTTGCGCTTCCGCGCATGCGCGATTCTAACAACTTTCAGACACCTGTCGCTGCCTGCTTAGAAATAATTTTCAATACCACGATTTTTATCTAATTGACGGCCATTTTGGCCAAAAACCTAATAAAATTATTGTATATCAAATTTTAAATGTGTCAGTGAACTTTTAATTTGTAACCTGCTAGTTACAGGATTAAGTGTAGTTATGTTATGTGCAGCCTAGCTCTGTAATTTTGGTGGCCTACTGCCTTTTCCAATAATTTTGTTCAAATTTGAATATCGTCATATGTCCTTAAAAAACATGTGTTTTAGTTCCACAAGTTGTTAGGTAAGACCTTCACTCAAAATAACTTTTATAACAACGTTGCTTATTTGTAAATTTTTGTCCTTAGCCTTGAAAAAGTATTAAAAATAAATACGAAACATCGGCGATACATACAAGTGGTTTTAGCATCTCATAAGAAAAGTTTAAAGAATTTCTAGTAAGTATATTTTCCCATGGAATAACTCTCTTATGTATCCGTCTAATAATAAAAATGTCATCTAAGCATTATTTATTAAATATATTGCAATTTTGCAACCTGCAATCATAAAAGTTAATCCCACCGACATGGTAGTTCTAACGTTTTTCACTTGTCTCAGATGGTCACTCATTGTTACTTACCTTTAACACGCTTTAACTATATTTATTTATTTATTTATTTATTTATTTCGCACTCAGCCAACAGCCGTTAGGCCAATTATAGTCGTCGCTGTGCATTTATGGGGACTTCCAACCCCACTAATGACTGTCATGATGTTGTTATGACCGCCGGGACTAACTATTTTCGTGACAGCCGTATCACCAGGCCCCGAGAGATGCAGCCGTGGAACTCCCATCAAAGTTCTGACCAGAAAGAGCGTTGCTTAATTCTGCTGACCGAACGTGGACGCTTGTTCCAGCTACACCGTACTCGACAGAGATGCATTGAGTTCAGCCAAATTTTCCAATTCTAAATTTCAGAAACATATTACTATATGTTTAACCTTTATGTATATGTACACAAATAATGCATATGGCACGGGCTCTGTCAAAATACGGGTCTTAGATAACTGTCTTATTTATGTAGGTCTAAGTTCGGCCCTGGAATTTGGAGCAACAAAGAATAACACCAGAATTTTGACAATTTTTTAACTCTTATTTCGAAGAGACCTTGTCAAGCAAGCCTTGATGTCGTAAGGAGTCTGGCGTTAAGATTTCGAAAAATATTTCAATCATCACTTAATTTCGTCTCTCCCCGGGCATTTAGTATTCGCCTAAAATATTAGCATTTCTATATTCAGAAATGTATTACTGCACGCAGCAGTTGAAAAAGGACGAATCGCAGGCCAACAATAATTTTATTCAGTCATGTTGATCAGGGGATGATGGAGATTGATGCGAGTGAAAACTGGGGTGGAAATGGCGAAATAATTACCCCTGCACGCACCAGTGTTTGCAGCTACCCAAAAATGGATTAATACATTTTTAATATGACTTGTGCAAACACGATCTTTATTATGTAACTAACTCTGTTTGCACAGTTTCGGTTTTGTGTGGGGTTTGTTTTTGGCGTATTTTTTATTTATGGAGGCGATTGTGTTTTTGTTAATAACGTTGCATTAAATGCCAGAGCGCTTGTCTTTTCAATACCAAATTAATTAACGGTTTGTGGGGCAATCAACATTTTGTACTGCAAACAAGCTGTTGCCGACGCACCGAACATTTCCATTGCGTTCTATCGTAATCATTAAAATAAGCAGTCGGCATTCATTAAAAAATAACCACGCAAAATCTGAAACATTAATCAGCAGCCATCTGCAATGCTGTGCAGTCCCTTGAAACACAGCCAGTTAGAACGAAACAAAGAAATAAGTATAGTTCAAGATCATTTAACAAGTAATTTATAACTGAAATAAAATGATGGGTGGTGTAATAACGTGTTGGAAATGATTACAACAGTTCAAACGTGGGGGTTGGAGACCACAAGGGAGTTTAACGATAGGCAGGGGCTGCCCCTGTCTGGTATAACTACAACCATTTGCATGTGTTGCTTAAGTTAGGCAGGGCAAGTGACAGAAAAAATCCTAATAACTTTTTTTGATTAAGTTTTGATTTAGTGACTTCATTTATGCAAATGTAAAGTTTATCAAAATCAAAATACTTTTCAAAAATAGATCTATTACATACTTTTAATTTGAAATACTTTTATGGACTACATTAATTATATATTTATTTTATCTACAGGGTGTTAGTTTTTCGAGCATATGCATGAAAAACGTATCTATCGTAAGAAATATGTCGTTTAAATTGGGGAAAAGTTGTGCCTACTTAATGTTTCATATATCTGAAGAATTGAATTTAGATTTTCGTTTCTTGCCTATGCTGTCTCTATTTGGAGAAATTTTATTTTCTGTGCAGATATCCAGATATTCTTACGCCCACTGTATATGCTTAATGTATAGCGTGTTAAAAAAACAGCATATCTTGATCAAATTGACGCTTTCCATAACTTGATATATACCCATTGAAGCAAATGAACTACCAAGCGATTTTGAACTTTTTCCAAGAAAAACTTTGTGTTAAAATGGATACGGCTTCAATTGATTGGTCGCATAGAATCGGTAGAAATAACAACAAAAGGCGACATTTTATTGTGAAGTTGGTTAATTATCACGATCGGGAAACAATAATCAAAAACAAACAGAAGCTTAAGGGGACCGGTTGTGTGATAACGGAAAATTTTACAAGAAACAGACTGGAAGTATTGAAATATGCCCAAGAGAAATTCAAGCTCTAAAACGTAAGGACATTGGATGGTCGAATTTGGGTGAGATATGAAGAGTGCTTATGCTAAACCTGGAATCATCATTTAATTTTACTAGTGTCATTTAGAATTGTTTTCTTTTGTTTTTAGGTATAAATACATACACATACCTTGAGCATTAATTCCGTAGACAATATATGTCTGAGATAGCATTATTTTATCAAAACTGTAGAAGTATTAAGAAATAATTGCAAGATTTCTTCATTAGTACTGCTGAAGGTCATTATGATGTTATATGTATTACGGAAACTTGGTTGACAAAAATATTAAAAATGCTGAAATTTTCGATTTGAATATTTATAATATAGCTAGGTGTGGCCGGAATTTTGAATTGACAGGTAAAGCAAGAGGTAAAAGTGTATAAATAGCATTACGAATTCTGTTTAAAATTAAAAAAATTGAAAAACAATGTAGAACGTACGATTCTATATTGGTAGAAGCAAGAATAAACAAATCAAAGTTCATTTTTGCAACCGTGTATATGCCGCCCAACTCAGGACCTAATGTTACAAAGAATACTTCGAATTTATGGCTAAATACATTAAAGGCGATAATAGATAGTAATATATATTTATCTCCGCAGACTTTTTAAATCATTTCAATATATCTGCATTTAATGAGTCTTCTAAGCAATTTGTCGAAGGGATGAATACATCTTAGCTCGAATTATGCAATAGTATAAAGAATCATAATAATAAAACGTTAGATCAATTCTTAACTAATATATACAATGTACCCCATGTTAAAGTGACAAAATATGATTTTCCAATCTCACTTGAACGTGCACATCACCCAGCTTTGTCAATCGGTATAAATGTAAAAACTAAAATCAAAACTAAAACTTTAAACGCGGTAATTTCGAACTATTCACTGAACTTGTTCACGCAGCTGATTGAACATCTGTATTATCTGAAAATACTGTAAATACTGCATTGCAAGAATTTTACAATATCTTCTATTCTATAATGGACACTGCAGTACCTAAAGTAAAATACAGTTCAGCTCATTTTCCCGTTTGGTTTACTAACGAAATTAGAAACTGCTTCAAAGAAAAAACTAAATTAAAAAAAGTAATACACCTTTCTACTGATCACTACAATCGTTTTTCAGATATACCGAGAAAATTAAAAAAACTTATGAGAGATGCACACACTAACTACATAAATAATATTGAACAGTTCTTATACCATGATCCTAACCAATTTTGGTCTTACATAAAAGAAAAACAGACGAACGATTCACATGTTACAATGAAAATGGATGGTCACGAAATAGAAACGAATGGAATTGCCGATAATTTTGCTATTTTCTTTCAATCTGTCTATAATGAGTCCCCAGTGACGTATACCGTTCAATTTGATGATGTCGTCTGTACGAGTGCTTGTTGAATATTGAAGTGATTACGCAGCTTGATTACGAACGAGCTATTAAAAAGCTCGAGCCAAAGAAATCAGCTGGAATAGACAAAATCCCACCGTATGCTATAAAGGCTTATGCAGACTGGCTTAAAGAACCTCTACTTCATAGTTTTAACTTGTGTCTGCAAACCGGTTCATTTCCTGAATGTTGAAAAACTGACTTAGTAACACTAATTTTCAAATCTGGTGATAGATCAAGTGTGAAAAACTATAGACCCCTGCTATCGCTAAAGTATTCGAACAAATCATATAAGATAAAGTTTTGAATCATATAAACCCTTATACTAACGATTGCCAACATGGTTTCGTTTCAAAAAAATCCGTTAATGCTAATTTTTGACAAATTTTGTTCATGACGTTAAGACTAATCTAGGAAATAAATTTCAAACCGATGTAATATATACTGACTTTGCAAAAGCCTTTGATCGAGTCGATCACGACATCTTACTTCAGAAATTGTACCGTAATGGACTTACCTCAAATACGTTATAGCTATTAACATATCTAGGAATGTTATGAGTATCATAACTGCCGCAGATGTTTTGAAATCCGAGCTCGTAGAGCGAGGATTTTAAAACATCTGAGGCTGTTATGATTCATAACATCCGTGATATGTTCAATAGTTTATCGGTTGCTATATGGTTATGGTTGCCATGTAGGGTAATATTCCATTACCCTACAGATAAGTTATGACCTAGTTACCAGCCCACTTTTGTATATGTAAACAAAGGCTTAATATCCTGAAACCGGTAAAGGCTATTTATATCATACCTGCAAAATAGGCATCTGGTTGTAAGGCATGATGGAAATACATCTGGTAAATTTTAAGCAAACTCAGGAGTTCCACAAGGCTCAAATCTGGGGCCATTGTTATTTTTAATATTTATAAATGATTTGCGAGACTGTATTCGAAATTCAAAGTGCCTGTTATTCGCAGATGATATGAAGTTATATCGAAAAATAAAAACTGTTAATGATTGTTATAGTTTACAGGCAGATATAAATCGTATCTACAAGTGGAGTTTAACTAATAAATTACATTTTAATATATCCAAATGTCATAAAATCGTGATAACAACTAAACAGAATAAAAAACTATTTAATTATCAAATGAACAGGGTCAATTTGACAAAAATCGAAATTGTTAAAGATTTGGGAGTTAAATATGATTCCAAGTTAAGATTTGATTCTCATGTTGAACGGGTTTGTAGAGAGGCAGCACCCAGCTTGGGTTTTATTATTAGGCAAACAAAAAAATTTTAACAAATAAAATCAATACAAATTTTATACTATACTTTTATACGGCCAAAAACTCGAATACGCATCCATAGTCTGGTATCCTCAAACTTTCATCATAAAATACAAATAGGAAAGGTCAAAAATAGATTCTTAAGGTATTTATATTTAAAAAAAACAAATCGTATCCAAATTACTTAAATACCAGAACGCTAGAGCTCCGTAGGACATTTGAAAGTTGGAGTTTGGAAAATCGCAGACAATTTAGTGTGTTAATGTTTGGTTATAAATTATTAAACAACATGATTTATGATTCTAAACTTCTTGCTTTGCTAAATTTTAAACTCTTACGATAGACAGCAATTTTTGCTGTACATTCACAAAATTTTAAGTGTAATTCGCCTATAACAGTATTTTTGCAGCTTTCCAACCAAGTTATGTCTGTTACTGATTTAAAGTTTGCTATGAATCTTTACCAAATTATTAAACTAGCATTTTAATGTAGTAAGTTGTTCTTAAAATATATAAATCAATCTTTGTGGCTGCCTTCTCAGGCATAAAATTTGTCGCATTAGAGATTCTGTTGTTGAAATATATATTATGTATATATATATATTCATATGTGTATATTTATATGTGTATTTCCTTACAATTTATATTGCTATTGTTTTTATAATTTTTTTTTTGGTAAATTCCCATGTAATGAAGCAACGCCTGTTTGGGAATAAAATAAATAACTAAATAAATAAATAAGTCAGAGAACTAAATTACATCTTGATCTTGAACTATTTTCCTAAAAATATACAAAACACCAAATAAAAACCATTTTTATTGACTATTTTGATTAATACACTCGTTGTTGTTGTGCAAATGCCATCTTATTTTCTTTTTCTCTTGATGCAAGTAAACTTAATGTAGTGTAAACTTTTGCCTGTCACAGTGACAGATGTTTTCATAAACCAAATGCAATCTGACATTCACCTACAGACTTCAGTTAAGATATGACTAGATTTTCTATCTTTCTTTCCAAGGCCTACCTTAAATGAGTTTTTTTTTTGGAACACACGATATGTCTAAAAATGTGTCAACGTTATGAACTTCCTGAAAACGATCAGCAGCTCCTTTTTTATTATTTTTTTTTCGTGTCGTGTTTGTAATCAAAAATATTTGCAGGCAATATTTCGTATGCAACATTAAAACCATCAAAAACGACCAGCAAGGCTGGATGGCAGCTCTGTAAGTACACATCAAATGCTCTCAGAGAAAGCAGCAAGTATCAGAATTGGTGAAGACAGTATTGTTCCGTAGAATGGTGTAAGTAGTTGGTCTGTAATACTAGAAGCAAAGGGATATTTTGGAATAAACAAGGCCAAAGTCAAAACTCTACAACTCTATGGAGCAGAGTATTGGGCACCACAAGAGAAAAAAGAGCAGCTGCTGCATGTTTGACGAAATGAAAATGTTGAATTTCTCCATGGGTGTGTCACCAAATTAGATAGAATAAAGAGCAAAATAAACTTATCACATCAAATTGAAGGGAAGGTAGCTAAATTGAGATTATGAGGGCATGTGCAGACAAGAAAAAATATCCAGAAATACAATGAAAAATTAAGTAGTATCTGAAAGACAAAGGGAGAACCAAAAATAGCGAAAGAGAGATGACGTGGAAAAGACTGAGCCATATAGCTGAACCCACTTAATGGGAATGGGAATAAGAATGAACATTTCACAAGTTGGTAGATAAAACCTGGCTATATTTGATTACACCTACAAAATGATGCAGTTAAATATTCTTTTAATCTGCCAGTATAGTGGTAGTCCCGATATAAACTGATTTGTCAAACTATATACTGAGTGCCACTGTACTGGCAAGGTTTCTTATGTGGTTGAACCTGGCTAATGGCATCGGCCACTATGTATTTCTATAAAATAGATGCATAAATGAGCCAAATAAATGAAAACTAAAGACATTTTTTACAAAACACTAGTGGGTTAGGAGAGCTAGGACAGCAATAACAAAATATTTTCCTTAGTGGTATATTTGCACCGTAACATACCAATTTTAAAAAAGTGTGGATCTGGAGTTCCTTGAGGACCTTCTCGATTTTGATGAGATCATTTATCAAGCTCTCTCGAAAATTCAGAGTTCATTTTGTTCTTTATTACTTTTCTATAACTGTAATAACTATTCCAAATAGATATGCAAGGAGATCATTTTCTACCACCAATGTGCGTTTCGCGTAGTCGGCTCGGTCTATACCTGACATATGTTTATTGTAATCAATCACACAAGGTGATTTAATTTTTTAGCGTCTCGGTTACCAACAATCGCTATACCATGTCGTGCTTATGTTCTTGTTTTGATCATTCTATCGTCGCGTTTGCCCTGCCGCTTTGTCCCGTGTGGTGTAGCTTGAACAAGCGTCCACGTTCGATCAGCAGAGTTAAGCAACCCTCTTTCTGGTCAGAACTTGAATGGGAGTTCCACGGCTGCATCTCGGCGCCTCGTGATACGGCTGTCACGGAAATAGTTGGTCCCGGCGGTCATAGCAACATCATGGCAGTCGTTAGTGGGGTTGGAAGTCTACAGCGACGCCTATAATTGGCCTAACGGCTGTTGGCTGAGTGCGATATAAATATAAAACGGAATCCTTGCGTTTCCAAAAATGTCCACCTAATTTTAATTTCTTTTTAAGGATTTCCTTATCGATTATCACGTAGAGTTTCAACCGTGTGTGTTTTTTTTTTGGCAATTGCCTGCGAATGAGACGAGTCTTTTGTAACCAAGGGACCCTCTTTGGTATACGTTACAATATTTAGAATTAATCCATCGTTGAATGAATCCATCGTTAAATGGTCAGCTAGTAAAGTTTTACCCCATACTTATGATATTTATTAGATATCAAAAGATTAAACAACCACGCCACAGGGTCATGGCCTCATCAATGGAACTCTTTCTTAGGATAGTAATAACCCGCTACGTTTTCTATTGCTATGTCCAAAATATTTCAAATCTTACGATTTTGATTCACCAATCGTAGAATTTTCAAAATGACCAGGGATCTATCACTGACCGTGGCAAAAGCAGGGTAGTAATAAATACTTTTCTTATTCCATTGTTTGGAAAGCGTGAGGAACTTCGCAATGTCTCTTATCATCTCTTCAGTTGCGACTTCTTTTCATATATTAAGGTGGCTTCTCCTTATTTCTTTCGTATCGACCGATAAGGAGTTTTACATTCATAGAAATCAAATTTTTCTAATCTTTCAATTTTTGTCGCAAACATTGGATCAGGTTCAGCATGCTCTTTATCTTCTGGTTCACTACGCCCTGATTCATTTAGATTTCTACTACTGCTCAAATCAATTTCAGAAACGTTGGTCTTATACATAACTGAATCGTCAGATAAGTCAGACTCGCTGGATAGCAGAACTTCCGAACGAAGTCCACCTTTATCCTCTAGATTATCTATTTCATTCTACAATTCATTTTTCCGTTAAGTTTCCGAAAGTTCCTTTGTACCCCTTGAACCAAAAGTAAAAACTACATGTACATATTTGTGGATTATTCGGTATATGAAGTAAGCTAAATTCGTCTACATTTTAAAAATTTCCAACTAATAAAATGCAACCATCACGTTTGTTGTATAGGAACATCTCTAAAACTAAAGCTAAGTAAAATGAAATTGAAGTGCATCACAAATAATAACTTCAACCTCAAAACCGACATTTGCTCAGAAAACCTAGAAACGCTCGTCCTAGAATGTAACTAACAATATACTAAAAGATCGGGTAGTTTTAGAGACTTCGAGCATATTCGGTAGCTAACCGCCGTGTTCTTGTAGGAGACCAGCATAAAAATAAGATAGCAATTTTTATCAGAATAAAGTACATCATAACGATAGTAAATTGTTTTAGCATAAAAAGAGATACTGAAATTAAATCTTAGTTTTATGTAAATTAACACAAGACACGTTTTATATATTTTTCATATAAAAAACAAGTGTTCACTTTTTTATAGTATATCAAGTGAGCAGTATTTACCACATAAATGTTATTACTGCGATAGGAAAGTTTGTCTTGGCATAAATTGTTATGTGACATGTAGAGAAAAAGAATTGTTTGAGTACAAACTTATCAACTATAATTTACCAAGGGCAGTAATAATTATCGGTAATAATTTTGACAAATAACCCGAAAGTTCGTTGCCTATAAACAACCCGAGGCGCAGCTGAGGGTTATTTCTTAAAGGTAACACACTTGAGGGATACTATTTGTCAAAATTATAAGGATTTATCACTGGCCGCGGTAAATTCGGAAAGATAAGTTCTTAAATACATTATTAACAATAATGATTAATTAAATATTAATGGCATCGCCAGCGTGGTCGAGCGGTTAGGGCGTCAGGCTGCGGTGCCACGTTACGGGGTTCAATCCCCACGGCTGGCAACTGGCAGGCGGCCCACCCAGTCGCTTTAAAAATTGGGTACCGAAACCACGGTCGTGGAAGTAAAGACAGTAAGACAGTTGTCGAAGGCGTGATGCTAACCACATCACCCAGTACGCCATTAACGGTGTGCCAGATGACTGAGTTTCGGAAAAAGATATTTCGGCAACCCTGACTCGCCAAGTCTCAGGCCATATTCCCACGTGTTGAAAGAAGCGCCCTTATATTAATGGTCAAAAGCCATCTTTCTGATAAATTCATCTGACACTCCGTTATTTACTTGTCATATACTATTGAATTTAATTAGGTAGTCTCCATGCTTATTGAAAATCACTGTAGGGCGGTCTTCATTTCAAGCTTGATCTAATTTATCAAATTGTTACACGTAACCGAATATAATTAAACTGAGTTGGTCTATAATATACCGGGTGCCAATGAAACTACTACCCACGGCGGCATTTCGAAACGGCTTGAGATAGAAATATGCAATTTGGTATGTCGATAGGGTTGAAAATACTTGTCAAAATTCATTTTTTAAAAAACCATAGCAACCTCTGTCCTGGCCTACTCCGCTTTTCCGTAAAATACAAACAAATAGGAATAACGGCATATTTTTAAGCTGCTCTATTTCAAAAACTATTAATTTTAGACATGGACTATGTTAAGCAAAAGTTATTTAGAATTGTTCAGAGAGTCATAAAAAGGGAAAATATATAGGATGTCCCATTTAAAATAACAAAATCAAGGTCATTTCCGGTGAAACCGGAAACGACATTCAATTGTTTTTATGTTACAATTCTTCACAATTTTTAACCCTATCGACATACCGAATTGCATATTTCTATCTCAAGCCGTTTCGAAATGCCGCCGTGGGCAGTAGTTTCATTGTCACCCGGTATATATCAGAATTTATCAGTTGCAATAGCTCTAGTACTAATTGTTACCAATAATTCTTTTGGCCTCACGAATGTTTTTTTTTAATTGGAGTGATTATCCAGGAATATTCAAAGCGCTCCGATCCCTTCGCACTGTTTGCCAAAGAAACAAAGATTTTGTAAAGTTGAATAGTCACAAATTAGAACTGAAATTTCATTAGTGCAAATTAGAACTGAAATTGCATTAGTGCAAATTTTCAGCTGAATTCTATTACCTCCATGGAAATTAAGAGAAATAATCCCACGCTATCGACCGTTTAAATATGTAAGGTAGGGCATTACAAAATATACATTCAAATCTTCAAAAGCGAACTATAAAATTAACTTAAGAGAAGATTAAAACCTTCATCGTCTTAATTACAATCTGAACACGAAATATGCAAATTATAAACAACGTATTTTGTGTTTAGTGGTAATAGAGCAAGGAAACTATTTCTGCTTAACAATAAAATCGTGTTTATTTAAATTTTGAGAAGAAAACCTGAAGATTCATAATTTTGTTTAAATTATACAAAAATTATTCCTGAATTTGCTCAACTAACAACAAGAATATTGTGACTAGAAGTTTTCAGGGCGTTGACGAAATAGAAAATGTCTTTTCTTCATTGTCTTTAGAAAGCTCTGAGGGAAATCTATTTATTTTACCAATTAAAGTTCAATGTTGATTAGCGGGTTAAATGTACTTACCAAAAAGATGTAAACGAATTAAATACAAAGTGATCGACAAACACAATAAAACAAACTGAACCTTTATAATGTAAAATTAAATAAAACAAATTTTAATTTATAACAAAAACACGTATACGTATTAAATCTTCCTCGATTGAACATATACTTGTCAAAAGAAGAGCATGTAAACAAAATAATATAAAATTGTGGATACGAGCAGAGAACAAATGTAATTAGGTGGTACGTTAGTAGAATTGGATGATCAATTATTTAGACCCTACTAGATACTGATTCAGGGACGAAATTGGCCATTATTTAATAGTATGCAATCAAGTGTAGAAACAGCAGTTTAGTATTTCTCAATTTTTATAAAATAGTGTACATTTACTAAAACTTATGATTATGATGAGTAACATTAAAGTTAATAATTATAATAGCAAAGCTAATTTTTACATGTACACTTGCGACTCAAGCCTTGAAAGTGCAACATTTTTAGGAATTATAGAATTTGTGCCAATAATATACAAGTCATTATTATTATATAACAAAGAAGGAAGAGTGTGATCCTATTATGCCCTGAATGAAGAAACCACAAACTAGTACAACACGTCGTAAGGCTAAACTAAACTAAACTAAACAAATGCATTAGAGCGAATACAAACTAGACTAATTATTACAGTAAGGCTAAAATTGGAAATAGCATACACAATAACCCTCCAAAGGAAAAATAAACGTTTAATAGGTTTATTATTTAATAAACATTGATAAAAGTTACTAGTTTCTAAAAAATTGCAGAGATATAAAACCTAAATAATGTTCAATTACAATATATTGAAAGTAACATTTCCAATTATAAAATGTGACACCGAAAGATAAAACAGGCTAAAGATAATGAATGGATAAATAAGTAAAGCTAATCATAATAATCTCTTTCATTTTAAATGCAAAATTTATTATCGAAACTTCAAATACTGTAGCTCAAATTGTTTTCTCATGTACACGTACATAGATATACAGGAAACAAACGCAATGTTGTGCATAGAGGAACTGCAATGTTAAATATAATCAAGTTTCAACTCTAGTTTTTACCGGAATATGCATTATTATGAGTGTTTTCTTTACATGACATTACAAAATTCTGTTTGTTTTGACGTTCAACCCCAATTATTTTTAAAATATCATTAGTATTGAGCAAATTTGTTTCATAAAATGAATAGGTATTTATAAAAGTTCTGCTTTTTTCAAATTTCTTGAATGTAACAAAGCTTAATTAACCGCTGGCATTATAAAACAACGTTTGCCCTAGGATGCCTTGATGTCAATTTGACGTATTTGTCTTTTCCAGGGTACTGACTATCGTTGTCCCCTCTCACTCTAAAGTGCTTTAGAGTGAAAGGGGACAACCGTTTGTCCGTACTCGGATCGTTGTCTCCCTCACTCTAAAGTGCTTTAGAGTGAAAGGGGACAACGACCTGTCCGCACCCTGGAAAGGACAAATACGTCAAATTGACATCAAGGTACCTTAATTTTCCCTATGTAAGACATTTCCGTTTCACTCTGTATACAGAGAAAAACGTGCAAAAACATATGATACATAAAAAAATTCACCAAATCATAACATACTATTGCTACAAAAGACTAGGGCACTTTCTAAATCGATTAGCCACAAATGTTTGTTATATTGGTTGATTAAATAATGGTCTTAACTGTCAGGTGAAGAATTCTAACCTGTCAGGCGTCACATAAATGTCCAAGTTGCGAAATAGTTCTACAGTTTTCTAAGCAAGAAAAAATCTCAGCTAAAATTAAACTTACTCTAAGCATAATTGACAGTATTGAAATGTTTCATAACACCTACTTGTTATTTGTCAATAACAGAACTGGCAACTTGACTGAAAAATTCCCCATAACAGCCATGGCTGTTATACATTTACCTGCCTAGGTCGTTAAGAAATAACAGAACAGTAGCATTTTAACATTGTCAATACTGAAATATATAGTTGGTGACACTGTAAGTCTATGTGAAATTCGTCGTTAGCAGGTTAGGTTTTGCGTGAGTTTGTGTCAAAACTAACGCAAAACGTTTGTTAGATGCTTATTAACGGCCCTATGTCGTTAATAACTATAACTGTATTCACATCTCGGTTGCCAATTAAAAATGCAGATTCACACAGGTAAAAAACTTTGTCTCAGATTTTCTTTCTAGCATTTTTTTTTGCAAGTCAGTTGGTCCTGAAATATCTCCAAATTAAGCTATGTAGCTGCACCTCGTGATAGGTAAACTGATGTTAGAAATAAGTAAGGTCAGGTTAGAATACTTGACAGAACTACACAAACCAAAGACTGCATATTTAGTTACTTTTGTGCTTAATATCAGTTTCAAACCTTTTCATAAATAAATTACTATTAAATATCCACCGCAGTAACAGATGGGAGAACATTGCAACATTTAAACTAAACCACAGATCCTATACTACAGATTACATTATATTGAGTTTAGTAGATTTTTCTAGGACCACTACTAAAATTAAGCATTTTAGCACTAGCTTGTTTCACTAAAAATGACGTTTTATAAATCAAAGTGTTAAATGTGAAATCAGCTGTTTACTTTTAGCACACGTGCTAAAAATAAAAAGCGGGTGTTTAATTTAGAATTTTAAACAAGAACTGAGGTTATAAAGTTATTCCAGTTACTTCTTTCGTTCGAGATAAAGTGGTTTTTAAATAATTAAAGCATTATGTAATGAATAAAGTAAAACTGTGTGATATTATAATTACGTTTGATAACTAACTTTGACAGCTACCGACTACAGAAACAGTCACTTGCGCCGTCACGGCCATCTCTTTACTATGACATAAATTATAACTGTCATAAATGCAAACCTTTGTTAAATCGACATTTATGGATTAACAATAGTAAATTTAAGGCCGTAGAAAAAATATTGTGTGCAAACTCGTGTTAAAAGTGTTTATGGATGAGACTCAGCCTTCGGCTTCGTTTAATAATTTTCATGTCTCGTGCATAAACATCCACTTTTAGCACTTGTTGCACAAATAGCTATTATAGATACACATATATTTTGTGTATTTAGCAGAAGATTACTACCAATTTATATGCTGCCTAACGCTAAATCAACTGCAGCAGTCAACTAGAAAATCCAGTTATTTAAAACAATCTACGTCTATCCATCGGCATTGTAGTAATTAGACTATAATGAGAGTTTTTCTTTATAACTAATAATAATAACTAACTTGTTTCTTTAACACTCTTGCACTACAAATTCAAAACAAGACTGGTGGCAACAGTTTTATCTTAAATGAACTGCTTAAGTTGTTAACAGGGGTTGCAGTAGTAAGTGTCTACTATTGCAAATTAGAATTACCACGTCAAAATATGTAAAATTTTAGTTGCCAAACAAAAACAGAAGTTTTATGCTAAATATCTACATCTACTCTGTTCACATTTTTTTGCATGAAGGTTGGCCATGATAGTTTCTCCAATGTAGCTGTGTAAAATTACTTCGTTGTGTTTAAACGAGCCTTATATTTGAGGTTATCGTTACTAAATGGATTTAGGTTAGAAAACATAATTGCAATGTTATTAAAAACTAAAATTTTAAGTCGAAATTATGTATTTCACCTGTATTACACTCCAGTTCAAGCTGTTTTGTACAGTCTTTCATAATAAGGTTTTTACAACGTTAACATCATTTTGCCAATTGTCATGAATTCATTTCGAATATGCTTCAAGCCATAAATATTTTACCTTATCCTTAAATGCAGGTCGAGAATTTATGTGTTTATTATAATAAGACTACTTACAATGCCCCTCTTATTTTAATTGGTTTATATTGACAATGCTACGGTGGCACGATTCTTGTTTGAGGTGATGATTAACAATCCCTTACATCATTTCACCTACTTTAGAAGAAAATGCGGGAGGTTTATGCAATTGCACCGAATGGTAAGGTGCATTGTCCATAAGCAACGCGCATTTACGTTTTAAATCAGCTCAACCAAAAATAGATTGATTAATAACTCAATTTTTTAAAACTTTGCTCATTGTAATTCGAACCACGTAATAAGTCACACTCTTCTACAAAGCCGATACGGCATACCGCTTGTAAAACTGTAAATCTCATCTCTTCACCTTTAATTTTATTTGGGTGACTTTTGAAGTCCGCCAACGAATATTGCTAACGTTTGGAGATCTTCATGAAACGCATAATTCTGATATATGTATGTCTGTTTAGAAAGACTTTTGTCGAACAGTTTATTAAAGATATATTTCCAAAATTAATAAGAATGAACACTGTTCTCTCAGATATCTAAAAATGTAGGTATTATGTTATCATTTTTATGTCAAACTGTCAATGATTTGCGAAACGGCGTAGAATTCCCCGACTATTTTTTTTAATACAAATTTTAGAAGCTTTTAATGTGATAGATATTATACACGTAATAGTAATTTACGTTACAAGTATAGAAAGTGGAGCTTTTCAGTACGAGTGAGATGTTTCCGGAAGAGGCAGTTAGGTCGAATCCGGAATTTCGAGACGAGTATGGAAAAGCCACTTCCATACGAGTTTCGTATAATATTTTTTCGTACACTAGCATACAAAATGGAATAATAAATTTATCCACTCATCTGAATTTGCCGTAAAATTTATTAATTAGAAATATACACTTTGCGGTATTTGTACGGTAAAGTAAAATTAGTACGGTAAAATTACAATTACAATACAAATTGTAACTTTCTAATTAATAAATTGTACGGCAAAGCAGCTCTTTCAATGCTAGTGTACGAAAAAAAATATTAAACAGTAATTACATAAGTGGTGATAATTGTTTGATAATTTTAACTAGATTCACGAATCTTCGTCCACTCCTGAGATTTCTTAATAGCAACAAAGATGAGTGCTAATCTAGTTAAAATTATTAAAAAATATATTACCACGAATGTAATTCGGTGTGATTATTTTTTAAACAGTCCAAGTTGTAGATAGTTCTGAAGCTTCCAGATGAATGTCCTGTTATTTTTAACAACTGCTCCTCACCTACTCCACTTTTAGCTAGTTGTGTTATAGCAGAAGAACGATTTGAAAGGTTTGTGAAAAAATAGTCGCTGTAATCAGGTACTAGCAGATAGTCAGTCTAATGTTAATGCTAAGCAAATAGTCAGTGTAATTTTGATGCTATTGGTCGATTTGAAATTTTTTCTCATTACTATTGGCTGATAAGACTGTTTAAAAAATAATCAACAGTAAATCCACAACATTTTCTAGCAGTGTAAAAATTATTTATTTTATCCTATTATGTTGCTATCATAATAACTACTTAGCAACGAGTTGCGTTAAGATGCATTAAACAGCACTAACGTTGTTAAGAAAAATAACATACTGATACTTTATTAGCCGAGTAGCGCAAATGGGTAAGCGCTTACCTTGCATTAAGTCCTCGGTTCGAATCCCGCGAGGGCCGGAATTTTCCGCAGCCTTGCGATTTGAACCGGGCTCGGTGAGACCATTCACAGTTGGGCACCAAATTAACTGTGCTCTACTCAGAACCACAGACCTAAGAGATAGATAAGGTCGACATAACACACACACACACATACACACACACACCTCACACAATGGTTGCTGTGCAAGCACAAAAGGCGCGCTCCAACTTTGTATCCCGAATCCGGGGCAAGTTGAGCATTACACCGCCAGATTCAAGCACATAAAGCACCAGCCTTTACACCGAAAGGTAAAACGAGGTTATCGATTATGCATACATACTTGATTAGCATTCAATCACATGTTGGCAATACTGACGTGTATTGTTGCTGGCTCTGTCAGGCTATGTCAAATTCGATGTTAGTAGGGTAGATTTTATTTGTTTTGTAATGTGCTCAAAACTTAACCAGTGGTCACACCAAGTCATTACCTATTATAACACTGAGGTAATAATGGCACACATAGAATTGAATAAATCACATTTATGAGTGACACTCTTTATATTTAAAATCTATTTTATATAAATAACAGTTCCTGTTTCACAGTAACAACACCTTCTTTTTACTTTCGAATCACTCTGTGTACTCACAATAGTCGTTTCGCTTGCGGACCTTTACAAAGCACCAACAAAAAACCAATATTTTATTTATACAGCACAAGCGCCGATTTGTTTAGCAAAAACCGATGGAGGTCCTTAAAGCTTAATTTACTTAACTTTCAGCTAATAAATATTCCCTCAATACCCCTCGAGCGGGATTGGCTGGCAAGTTTTTTAATGCAAATCAGCATATAAAATAAGCTTGTCATATCTTCTCGCATATCCCTGTTCGTGTAGGAGCGAATTTACTCACAGAATCCGAAGTAAAATTGGAATCCTCATCCCAAACACAAACAGAATTGGAGAAATCCGGAATGGAACGCCTAAAATGCTAATTCGAACGCCTCTCTTCAGGAAGTGGTTAAACTGCACAAACAGCGTCTATTATATGCGCAATAAGACCTCTCCGGCTCTAATACGATCTCAATTTAGTTTAGTTCCGCTCTGTTACACGGGTCGCGTGGCAATCGCCACCCCCCGGGAGCCCTTTGCGCCACCCCCCATTTGTCACTTGGTGTGAACGCTAGTCTTGTATATTATTTTTCGAATTTCGACCAGCAGCAGGGACTTGCTTCTTTAGCGGAGATAATTTTTCGGTGTGATCAAACTGGAACGGGATTATTCGAACGGGATTAGGAAAATTTAACATCCGCTAACTGACTGTTATAAGTTGTAAAAGAGAATGGTTTGTTCTAATTGTTTTTATTTCAATTTAAATTCAATTACCAGCGGCCTGGCACAGAAAATAGGAGGGTTCTCTTTTACTTTTTACGCAATTTTCCACTACTCGCTACAGTCACAGCGTATACCTGCACTTGTGGTTTTACTAGATATATTACATTTTAAATTATCCTATCACTTGTTTTTTATTTTCTAAGAACTGTTTCAAGCTGTGCAACGAATATTAATTCACTTATTTCTTTCTTTGCGGTGTTTTAAGAACATATTTTTGATTATTACTATTATCGTATTTTTCCACAAATCCAAAACATCGGTAATTCGCATTCTCTACTAATTCGGACTAATGTAACGATAACCTACATCAATTAGAAATATATGATAACCAGCTCAGTACATGTTGATTGTTTTTTAATGTGAATTACATAATTCAAACATTTAAGTCTGAAAAATAAAGTGAATGGTTTGTATAATATTGATCACGTATGTAAATTAGGTAATGTTCTTTATCATGTTTCTTGCCTTGGAAACTTAGATAAAAAATTAATTGTTTTTCCCAAAAATAATAAAAACGCTTATACTTCTCAATTTTTTTTTCAGTAAAAGTGTTAATTTATAGTTTTATTGAGTGAATACATACGTGCTAGAAGGGCCGCAATAAAATAGCAATGAAAAATGGTAAATAAATTCAGAAATATATATACAAAAGAAAAGCGTCCAACGCACAATGGTTACCCAAAGATAGTTCCTAAGCACGAGTGCCTCTACGAGGCGCCTTCCAACCTTGAGGATACCGCACAGGAGGAGTTGGGATTCCGTTTCTACTCCTGGAGCTGCGAGATTTCTAACGTACAAGAAATCCTCAGACTACGAGGTTATCGGGCTATGTTCAGCCTAAAGAAAGTGCCGCTTCAGCAGTGACAATCATCAAACCCCTTTCTAGCAGTGCAGGCATAGCCAGGAGCCACATGCAGCTCACTCTGAGGGTCCATGTGAGCGAGAGGAAATCTACAGACATGTGGTCGACCTTGTTGAAAGAACAATGTAAGTTAGTATTCATAGGAAGCTAAGCACATCTACCTGTCAATTATTGCAAAAATTCAGTAAAGTTTTCTGGCGAAATGGTCGGTTGGAGTGAAGCTCTGTATTACCGACACGCCAAATTTAAATTTAAAAATGCGATTAAAGAATTTTAATTTAGGCATTAACCTACCTGATATAAGTTAGAAAACTTAATATAATGGCACTGTAAATAATTATGCGCACAAAGAACATTTGTCATTATTGACAATAGTGTGGGGCTAATTATTATGAAATCTCACACATAAATCTTTGCATAATATAATTATTCTAAGGAATAAAAACTAATATGTTGTAACGATATATCTATAAGAATGCCAAACGGTCGTAATTAAAGTATATGGTTCTACGACTAACTCAACGCCGTCTATAAAAGATAAATAATTTGTATCAAAAATCAATAAGAGTAACGGTGAAAATAAAAATTCATCAAGAAATAATTCGAACTAGAGGTCTCAACCGAAGAGTGGGATCAAAACGAAAAAACGAAGTAATATGCCAACATGGAGATCATGTTATTAAATACCCAGAAGACCTATCAATACAATACGCCAAAGAACATCACCTAAAAATACAAAATGGCTTCTACACCCACAAGAATATACACAAATATACATGAGAACGATCGACACTGGGACGAAGATCATTGATCAAAGCTCAAATTAAAAGTAGTTTGGCCTTTTAAAAATAATTCTGTAAGACTAGAGTTATACCTGTTATCGGAACCTAGCATTAATACATTGTATGCAAATAGATTAGAGATTGAACTCAGAACCCACGAGAGGATAGATGATATAGAAAAATAATATTATAATTAATAAGAGAAAAAAGAAACTATACAACAGATGGTCAACCGAGTAAACATGCGAATAAAGAGAAGAATATAAAAAAAATAAATAAATAAGAACAAGAATTACAGATATAAAAACTAATACGGGGAAAATAACTGTGGTCATATTAAAAGCATCATAGGATACGCACGGTCTACTGAAGTTTGAAAAACGGTAACAGAAATGAAGACAAATACTACACACCGACATTGTAATGTAATTAGTATGGGCGAACGGGAAATACTATAAACAATTGTTAACTAAAACTCGCAGCAAATAGGAAGAAACAGCAGAAGAAGCAATAGAAGACAGAAATTATTCTCTGAATGTCATTTTTGGCAGTGGTCTATTATGATATGTTTTATCGGACTTTTTTCACTGTCTAGTGTACACCCTATATACGTATCACACGATGTGTGACCCTAGACAGTGAAAAAAAATATATTTACCTAGTAATAATGGAAGAAGAATCGACCAAGCACGTCTTGAATATAAAAAGTTTGAGATCTCCAGGGCTAATAAACTACGGGAAAAAGGAAATTATAAATCAAGTTAGAAATTTACTGAAGAAATATATTACATCGGAACACATTCCTGAGGAATGGAAAAAATCGTACATATTTTCAATCCTTGAAGAAAAAATAGTATAAAGAACCCTGGTTCCTGTAAAGGCCTTAGTATTACAAGCAGTGTCAGTAGGCTTTTTTGCAAGATAATTCAAGAAAACATTAAAGCAAATATTGGAAATACTATAAGCGAATGTCAGAGGTTGCCTAGTCGCTCTTGTATGGATAACATTGTTATGCTACAGCAAATACTAGAAAAAAAGATTTAAACTAGAAAAGAACCATTCGTCTTACCTGTATTGACCTGATAAGGCAAAGTAAGCTTTGGGTAGCCCTGGTTCAGCTAACCATAAACACCCATTTGCTAGTTATCATAAAATAACTCTACAATAACAATATATAACAAAAGGGCTTCGACAAAGATGTAGTTTATCTCCAATAGTGCAGGAATGGGTATACCTGTTAATGAAAACTATCTCTTTACACTTAATTTTGCGGATAATCAGGTGCTCATTCATATCGAGATGCCAACAATCAATAACTCAGCTAAAGGGTTATTAAGCAGTATAAGAAGGCACAACGATGCAAAGAGCATATTAAAAAGCAACCGGAGAATAAATGAAGACTACAAGAAGGTGCTAATAGCTTGTGAATCAATGTTTTTTAACTAAAAGTAAAAATTGCAAACCAAAGTGCGGTTATAGTTTCCCGAATGTAATTTACAAAAACTTACTATAAAACAATTATAAATCATTTTGCTATGGTGACCTAAAGTGTCCTTCGTTGCGGTTTGTTGGGGAAGCCAAGCCGAAGGCTTGTGTAATGTTTGGCTTTCCGTTTTTTATTAATTTTGTTGAGAAAAGTATATCATTTGTACCCACTTGTAAGTTTTATTTATATGCCATTGTTCCGCGACCAGCTGTGGTTAATCTGGTAGTGTTCTGGAGTGTAGTTCCAGAGCAAATTAGACCTGGAGCTTCGCCTGTGTGTGATAGCCTTTCGAGATAAAATTTTACTAGTTTTGGAGCTGAGGGAAGCAGAAAACGGAGTTTTAATTTTAGAGGAGACCTTGTTTGTGGTCTATAAGAAGATAACAGCTGCTAAAATATCGCCAGGGGGCAGGTATGAGCTTGGCGGCCCTTCCAACCGTGGCCGGTGCGAGGTCATCTTTCGAGCCAGATTCGGCAGGACTGGTAGCTACGAGAAGCTGACAGCAAAGTGCAGCAACTGGGGAAGGCTTGGTTCGTGGTCCAGAAACATACAGTAGTAGCTGAAACTATTCCAGGAAGCAGATACGAGCCTAGCGTCCTTTTACGAAGACCGGAAGTGAATTTGGCATTCGATGAGAAAAACAAATGGCAGTTGGCGTGGGTTTACGCTTGAAAAATAAATTCCAGGTTAACCAGACGTACTTGATTATTTAAAATGCATTTTTCTAATTTACCTGAGGTGAACTGATTGATTGTAGTTTATTTGTGTTTAAAATACGCTGATTTTTTTTGTTTTTGGACAGCTTTGTTTGCAGTCAATATTTGACGTTATCTGTCATTCGTTAGAATCGAGCATTTGCCATGCAATGGTTGATTTCGTATAAAGTGTAACAACCTAACCCTGAAGATACGAGTCTCAATTGCTAGAGGGCGCAAAAGTTATATTAAGTTGCTAATGAATAAACTAAACTACAAGAAAACGAAAATAATAATAATAAGTAAAAACAGCATCACAAATACACAATTTATAGTTAATAATGAACCAGTCGAACAGGTAGAAAGAATTACTTACGTTGGATGCAACCTCAATCAGAACTAGGATCACACGCGGAAACTAAGATCTCGAATAGAAAAAGCAGAAATTGCATGAGAAGAGTATTGTGCAATCTCAATTTGAACATCCAACTACGTATAAGAGTCTTTCGATGTTACGTGTTTTTCCACCCTCCTGTATGGAACAGAAGCTTGAACCCTGACTGAGACATCATGCAAACGCCTCCAAGCATTTGAAATATAGTGCTATAGACGGATACTTAGAGTGTCTTGGACCCACCGTGTTTCCAACAACGCAATAATGGCGCGGATACAGAAAGATTCAGAAATAGTTTTAACGGTCAAGGCCAGGAAAATACAATATTTCGGATACGTTATGCGAAATGCAAAATACCACCGCCTTTAACTTATCCTGCAAGGAAAAATTAAAGGAAAAAGGGGTCCCGGCCGCCGCAGAACATCATGGTTGAAAAACCTTAGACAGTGTAACTCGCTTGCTTCAGCTGCCTTATTCCGATCAGCCGTCTGGGCCAACGTAATAGCCAACATCCATAGAGAATAGGCATCTCAAGAAGAAGAAGAATAAATAAAATATTTAAATAATCATATTTCTAATTGGCCCAAATAGAAGTCAAATTAAAACTAGTTGTGTATAGCTCAAAGCCTGATGCCAGAGTTAGCAGGTTGCACGAGCGCCTTTGACGTAACCTAACAACTGCCACTAAAATGGCAACTGGAACCAACGGCTTAACATGTTCTCCGAGACACGACTGGTTACGATTTTACTACCACTATAGATCCAATAAAAGGAAATTTCCAAAATAAGCAAAGTAAGAGTTTACGAAGTAATACTGTTATTCATGCTGATATATGGTTGCGAGTCCTGGACCATTTCTCACAATTAAAGCAAAAGCCCGAGGCATGCAACATTAAAATTGCAATATCGCCTGCGCCAGAACTTCCTTCTTGGTTGTCATTTTACAAATATTGTAATGGTATTAAGCCCACGACTTGGCTTTGCTAGCAGTGCAACACAATTAACCGATTAAATAAGCACAGAGTTGGGGTGTTTTATGTAACTGCAACATTAAACTAATTAAAATATTAAATGCACTGACAATGAATGCGAGAAATAGTAAAGTAGTTGAGTAAGGAACGCAAACGCAAAACTTATTTTCACAGGGGTCGAAATTGACTTTTAAATAAATAAAAGTAATAGGTTTGTGCATAATGTGAAGCCGGACCGAAAGAAATTAATAGACACAAAAAGGTTTGCTTAAAAGAAGTGTAGTTTTCAATAAAGCCAAGCAAAGTGAAAATTGTGAGACATCTAAAAAGGTAAAGTAAGCAAGAATCAAATAACAAGACATTGCAAAGAGCAATTAGAGAAGCAGGCAACAGGACAGGAAGGAAGCAAATGAGAAGTAGTGAACTCTATTAAATCAGTGCATTTAAAATTACAAATCAGAGCAGTGGCTAAAACTAAAATAATAAAAAGTTTGTGTGTGTGGCGCAATGAAACACTTTTAGATATAAGAAAAAGAGAATAACTTAGATTGTAAGAAAAATGTTAATTTGAATTTATGTAGTCAAATTTATTTCAGTTTTGTCCTTTAATTTATCAAACCTAATTTCCGTTAATATTGTAACTTAGCAACCAGATGCGATATTGTTTAATAACGAGGAGAACAACTGAATAGAAATTATTGGCAGTTTGTTAAGATTTGTGCTCTACATTTAATACATAACTTTGATAATAAACGTGTTTTCCTAGTTATACAAAGTATACCATTTTATTTCCGACATGCCAGTGTACATGTGGGAGTATTTTCATAAAGTTCCGCAACGAAAATATTAAGAATTCGACAATCTCATCTTCGAAGACATCGGGGCCAATCAGCAAAATCTACGAGCTTCGACTATGGCCAAGATCAGTATCGGTGCCAAGAGATCGGCAGTCCAGGGCATCGTACGGGTCTGCGAGAACGTCTCCACCAGATTTCGCAGCAAGGGGAGCAGTAATAGCTGAGAAAATCAAACGGCGTCATCTCCAGAGCAGCATCGGTGCCGTTCGACCATATTTTCTAAGGTACGAGATTAGCCTAAAAATTAGTGTCAGCGTCCGGAAAACGAGCTGCATACGAGATCAAACCTTGCTGGAAAAGTTTAGATCATTTCCAAGGCTTCAGCTAAGCCGTATTTCCAGTATTTAGCAAGGCGTCATCAAAATCCGTGGTTTGGCGGAAGTACGAGGCTGCCACAGGAAGCGACCAGAAACAATTGCAATTAGACGGCGTCTGTCCTACGTCACGTAATATGTCACTGCCAAAACAAAAAGTTTTTGTTTGACGCCAAGCGCAAATAATTTGAAAATTTACCTTGCGAATTCTCATATTTTCACGAGTATTTAAACTTTCAAAGGACCGCTGTTTGCGCGAGACAACCATTTTGTGATTTGAGAGATTGTGGACATTGAACTAACGCGTATTTGAACTACTGGCTTGAAATAGTATATTCAGATCAAATTAAATTACAGTCGACTTCGGAACCTACCTGAGAGGGAGCTTGTCTTTTACCGAAAGCTAGCATTTTTAAATAATTGCACTTAAATAAAGTATAAAGAGGGGCATACAACCATTTATTTTGTTGAGTAAATAATTACTTTTCATTTTAACCAGCCTAGTAATTTTACTGACAGGCAAAATTTGAGCACAATATTATTACACCTTAGAACTGTGTGTATGTGAGATTTACAATTTTGCCCTAATTTTAAATTTATTAAAAATACAATCAATCAAGGATATCATTTCATCTCAATTTGCACCGCAACGTGGAGCATACACAGAGCATTTCAACTCAATATATCCTTTCCTAGTCACACATTTGTTATTGCCTTTCTACAACATAACCTACTTTTTGAGTATTACATTAAAACTTATATATTGATGTAAATTCAATATAGTAATTTGACTTATCCTAATTTAAATTAGTAAGGCTTTATGATTTATAAAAAAACATAAAAATTGGGGTAATATGTATCCCATTTTAAATCTTTGACGTTTAACTTCTGTAAATATAAAATTAATTTATCTACTCCAGTGGGATAAGTAACTCATTACGTCACTCATTTGACACTATTTCCGAAATATTTTCAAACGAATGACATCATGACATTTGCCTATTAAAATATTTTTGAAAATGACAGATCCTACATTTCTCATAATGCACTTTTCTCAATTTTAGGAAGTTGTAGATAAAATTTTGTACAATACATGTGTGATAACGCATTATTAATATACTTGTGTGCTTACATAACTCATGCTACGCACTCGTTTATAACTTACACACACGCATATTAACGATGCTCTTATCCCACTTGTATAGTTTATTATTAAACGGCGACTAACTACCGTAAAACAATGCGACGGTTTTCTCGTCAGCTGAATAAATGTCTTAATATTAACTACTAATCTTACTTTTGCTACGTTTTCTTTATCAGAGACACCCTTTTCAATAAATAAATATACGATACCCCCCACCCAAGAAGAGCGCCCTTTCGTGCTTTCCAAGAATACTTCGACACTCAGCATCACTCCGTTTCGCTAATACAATTAAATATTATGAACAAGTTATTTATCAAAAAAAACCCAAAAAAATGTTTTTTTGTCGACGACCATACCTCAAAAGTTGATGTTGCTTTTATTTTCGGAGGACCTTTCGTATGAAAACGATCCAAGACTTCAGGAAGGTTCCCGGAATCGTGTACACATACCCCGCACAGAACGTTTAGGCACCCCCCCCCCCCCCCCCCCAATACGAGGAAGGGATCTAGTGGGCTGCGGTCTTCACCAAAAGATCAGCACAGCCAAGACGGAGATTTGGTATAGTGGATTCATTAGTCGGTTGGCACGAATTTTAGAGATATTTGACTCAGAGTGGTTTTCGTTATGAGGGAATTTCAATACTTCGTACACTTCGTGTAGAAGTAAAATAATATTGACCTAAATGTATTACTTCCAATAACCTTCAAATCAAAATTGTATTAACTTGATCCAAAAGTATGTTGACATTTTACATTAATGATTCAAAATTATTTCTAACCTATTTCCCAAAAAGTTAATTCTAATTTATAATTACCTAAAGCTATCAAGTACTTGATTCAACAATGTAATTTAGAATATAAAAAACATACTTATTTTCTAAACACAATTATTGTAAATCTAAATACAGTTCTTAATAACATTATATCAAATCAAACACATTTATATATATTGTAATGGTTTTTAGTATAAGAGTTTGATATCAGATTAAAAAGTTAAAAGAATACAGTATTAAATTACAAAGATGAATTTTAGTATTAGAAGGATATCGAAATTATTAAAATGTGTTTGGTAAAGAAATGAAATATAATTTAAATTGAACTGAATGATGCTATACAGGGTGATTCAAATTAAGCGAGCACCATTGCTATCTTTGTTATTATTGATTTTACAAAGTAGGTTAAATTAGCAAATTATATAGTAGTGTTTTCGGTGCTGATTAATAAGCAATTAATAAAAGATAATCAAATAACTCGTTGGCGACAAAATTTTAACAAAATATTTTTTTTAATAAATCACCCTGTATATTTTTTAAAACTTGAAAAATAAATACATTTGTGATATAAAAGCTTTAATACACTATTGTCTTAAAATGAATACTAAAGAAGTTATGGCAACTTGCAGTTTAGATAAATACATACATTATTCTACTGTAAAAATTCATAAAAATTCATTGCAGGCTTGTTTGAAGTTTTTAATTGAAATAAATAAACAACACTAATTACTTTCGACAACCAAACGTACGACAAATTGATTTTGACAGGTCTGATGTGTACGTTATTGTTTTTGTTTTTAGTAGCAGCCTACTATGAATTTTTCGTAATTACGGTGTATTGTTGATATAGGTAAACTAAAATCTCCCCTAACTTCTTTAATATTCATTTTAGACAATAGTGTATTAAGGCTTTTATATCACAAATTAATTTTTATTTCAAGTTTTTAAAATATATACAGGATGTTCCATTAAAAAAAAACTAAAAGTGTTTAATTTTGTCGCAAACTCGTTATTCCATTGTTTTGTTATTAATTGCATATTAATCAGCGCCAAAAACACTACTACTTTGCTAATTTAACCTACTTTGTAAAATTAATAATAACAAAAATAGCAATGGTGCGCACTTAATTTGAATCACCCTTATAAGAAACAGAAAGATTCTAACATAATTTAATTATTATCTGAAATAAAGTGGAGCATTAATGACAAATACCTATTCGAGAAATATAATTCAACATAGTGGGTGTTAGATAAATATGATACAGATTATATAAAGTGTTGGACTTTAAAATATAAGCTAAACAATATCACTAAGGAGATAATAATATTTATCAGTATGTAAAATAATTTGGTACAAAAAACATGTAATACCTTTGTAAGCGGCTAAATTACTAAAATAAACCCTTTATAGAAGTTACAATATGTTTGGAATCTAAAGGATTGTGAATTAAACTAAAAATTTCCAAGAAGAGAATTAAAATAAAATTTTAAAATATTTAAAGATGGTAACACAGTTATAATCTACAAAAGCAATTTCTGGAATTGGATGCCTAACTAAGTTTATTGTCAATCAATTACATCATATGAATTACATAGCAGGGAATGGTTTTTCGGGAAGTGGTTTACATCGAGTTTGTTAGCAGAGTGAGCGTGTTATGGTGTGGATAGAAGGTTGTACATCTACTGGACTTCTAATTCGCCAAGCTTGTTATTGAAGTGACATCTTGTAACTTGCATCTAGTCGAGGCTCATGATACTAGCTCGTCGGTGTTTTGAGAATTTGGAAGGAAGACTTGGAAGGCGTTTGCTGCTGATCAATTTTTGGCAGTTCTGTTGGAGAAAAGTGGTAGGTGCCTTGTCGTATTTGGCTGGGAAGTTTTTGCGGTTCCTGGTGTTTGGTTGAGTACGTACTGGGATTTGTCTGGACGTTGGGAGATTTTTGTGAGACTGCCGGATGTGTTTGGCTTGGCAAAGGAGAGTATCGAGGTCAATGGACAGGTGACAAACTACAGGTATTTATGTAAAAAATGAAAGAAAATATAGAAAAAGTGAAGTGAGGTAATTTTAAATGGGGAGTACTTACTATTTGATATTTGTTAATATTTATTATCAAACATTAATGTGGGAAAGCTATTTTGCACTTGGGTGTAATATAAAAATTATTATAAATACACAACTGAATGGAATTCAAGTCAATATTATTTTGTAATATATTTGTCACTCTTAGTAACCTGTGACTATCTCAACTACCACCAACAATTCATACTATTTTTCTTGCAATATAATTCGTTAACTAACTGAATTCAAAAAATTAAAAATTAATCATGCATGCTCTTGGATGTTGCATTACAAAAATTTGAAAAAATTGAACCTAAACGATAAAGAAATTTTCAAGGAAATAAAAAACCAACAGCTCCGATGGTATGAACATATAACAAGGATTACAGAAGGTAAACAAGTAAAGATGGTATGATTGTGGAAATCGGGATGATGAGAGGAAAGGGAAGACCAATGATTACATTGAATGCTAGGATGGCTGACACCCTTAAAAGGAGGGAATTAGTTACCCAGATTTATTTTGTTTTCTGAATCAAAGGAGATTAAAAATTAGAACGACACAGGAAATGAGCAAAATCCCTCTCTTTCTCTTGATTTTTTTAAGTTATCGGCTTTGCAATTAAATAGTTACTGTGTGATCTGTGTCCTGACACCCATGTTTCATCCACCGATAATTATCAATATCAACTCAAAAGCTGAGTTGCACCAATTTGGAGTGTCATTCTAAATATCGTCCAAATCGATCCAAGCGTTTCATTATTATAAGCAAGATTCAAACGTGAGTTGAAAACTTAAACACGATGTACTTCGGAAATTGTGGATCTGCGGTAAAAACCCTACTGAAGTTGTTGGCTTCTTCCTATATTACAATGTGCAGTCGACTTAAAAAACTACGCAAAAATTTATATATACAATAAAACCCCTTACAAAGGCGTTATACGTATAAACTGCTAAGTAGGCTATTATTTGATACTTTTCAGGCGTCAAAAGCATGTTGTTATTACATAATATGCAATACAAATTTTATTGCACACTTCTGTCACTTTATTGTCCGCTTCTGTCAAAACTATTCATTAAATTTGGTAAGTTGTCAATTTAAAACAATGAAAGCATACCTAACATCATTTTTAATGAGTTTTCAATTTGAAATACGTTGACGTTTTGTAATCTCCTTTATCATAGTAAATATGTGGTAGTCGAAAAAATTATGTATACAGCTCGTATTTAAAGCTTTCTTTTTGCACTTGTGGGATTTTTCTCACGCGTACAAAAGTGGTAGGTACTTTAGCTACTCGTTGTATAAATACTATTAATTAAATGTTTTTAAACAATCTATAAACACAAATTCATGCATAAGGGTAGAATGTCTGTAAAATTTAATACTGGTCAATAAATATTCCGAAATAAAAATTGAAAAATACTGAAAATTTGCATTTTTATTTGGACAGCTTTAATTAAGAAAAACTATGAAATTTTGTAAAAATCTTCTTGGCACCATTTTTTAACTTTAGTGTCATAACAAGCTTGAACATCGGTCCCGGCTTTTGAACCATCTGAACTTATATTTAAGTTCGTTTTTTCTTATAGATAACATATTACATTTTTCTTTTTGTTCCCTTTATAGCCTACAATTTTAAATTGCATGCTTACTGTTTTTTCTTAGATACTCTCACCATGTCATTTTTAATAACAAAAAACTTATTTCGGAAATGTAACCTGCCCTTTGTGTCTTTCTATTAAGTAAAATTAACACTGTAATGCTATCAATAATGTTAAATAAGCCAACAAATGTAAATTGACTGTCGGTTAACCCCCACAATCGGCACTTTTAGTCTATTTTCAATTAATGTCGGCCACAGATGCATAATCAGCCAACTAGTAGTTTACTAATAGTTCTACTTAGCCTACTTGGTGTAACTAAAATCTAGTGTGGAGGAAGTAGTTCGAAACGTCAGAACATATTTTTTCTACTCCTGTATCTAAAATAGCATATAACATACTAACATACACGTCGCTAAGTAACATTTTAATCACTCCTTCATAACCTGTGACTAAAGAGCTTCTTAGTCACGGGCTGAAGTTGGCAACGATGTTTCAGTCACGGGTTGAAGTTAGCTTCAGACAGTATTTGCTTTATTAGCCACAGCCAAAACTAAAATCAAGTTAGTTTTCAACAGTCAACTTTGACGCTTGTCAAGCATAATTTAACCTAACATAAAATTCAAAATCTTAATGAAATTATTTGATGTTATATTGTCTAAATTTGTGGTCGCAGAAAAAGTATAGTATGTAACACATTATATATAAACTCGTTTATTAAACACTCGCTGCGCTACGCTTCGCTCGTGCCTAAAAAGACTCGTGACTAAAATGACGCTTATAAAACTTGTTACATAATATACTATTAAGCATCTCATAAAATTAGGTTTTAAGAAAAAAATCGCGGAATTTAAAAATGTCCTCAAATGAAAGGGATTGCGGAAAGTTCGTTCCCCACATTTCGTTCCCCACATTTCGTACCCCACATTTCGTTCCCGGGATATTTCGTCTCCCCACATCTCGTACCCGAAAACTTCGTTCCCGAGCGAGCTCAATTTGTCTCCTAGATTACAGGGTGTTGAAAACCGAGTGCAGCGATCGGAATACAGTTAGAAACATAAAAGATATTTTAATTAATTTATTTATTACAATAAACTTATAAGAACTATATACAGTATGTCCCCCGCTTGAGTTTACAAGAGGGAATTACATTTTATTTTTAGTTTTACATAAAAATATTATAGAAATTATAATTCCTGTTTGGCTTGTAGAGAATTTTAAGAACATTTTCCTTGACAGTTAAGCAAACACTATTTTCTTTTCTGGTAAACTACCCTTTTTGTTTATGATACGGCAAAATATTACTAAGAAAAGTTGTCCAGAATGAGAAATTATGGCCCTATACAAATCATCAGGAAAATACTTACATTAAACCGTCAGTTTTAATAAATACAATTTATTTTGTTCTTATAAGTTTGATATGATCCAGAGGCACGCAAGGGCCTCAGCCATCATATGTACGTATGGTACGCCCTCGCCACGTAATCAGAATCAAGAACAAAAACAAAAATTAATAAATACATCGCGAGCCCAAAAGAACGCTATGCACAGCTGCCGAGCCTAAACCGCGTAAACAGTTCTCACGGCCGGCTCGAGCGCTAAAACCCTCATAAATACATCAAAGCTAAGACGACAGTTAGACAACAGCGAAAACGCCGGCTGTAAACGGGCCCACCGCGCGGAAGCTGCCGCGACAAGTGCAGAAATCGTGATTATACACCGATAGGCGCTTTTGTTTCGGTTAGGAAGCGCGGAAGAGCAAGATTTGAATGCGGGGAAATTCACGCATCAGCCCAGTACGCGCCGCCGAAGAAACAAACCCCATAAACGCACATCGGTACACGATCCAACACTGCCATAACAAAAGCAATAAAAGGCTTTCGGGACCTTTTACAAACAGTTAAATATGCCGATACAACGGAAACATTTACAGCACCGAAGCGCCGGCAAGGCTAGGAAAGAGCCGAGTTCGAGCCGCGGTCAAGAAGACAATAGGAATATATATCGCGAGGGCTAATTAAATTAGAAACACACAAATCACGGAACTCGTGCGAAGGCGAGACAACGAACGCGAACGCAGAGCAGTTCACCGATCGCCGCTTCTGCAAAAGAAAAAGCTCGCGCAGCAAGCATATGAATGTTAGTGTAGGATAAGTTTAATCGAGAATAAGAACCAAATTGCAAGCGAAACTGGCCGAGTAAGGACTCAAAATTCAAGTTGGTTTTAGACAAAAACCGTACGCTTGGTTTCAACGCAAGGGAACTTCGCGCCGCGGCGTAGAAAAAAAACTGAGAGCTCGGCCCCGACGTAAATAATCCCATCCAAGAGATTACAAATCGCAGCTTTATTATTAGACGAGCAAAACATATGAAATAAAGGCTCAAAATGCGAGTTTTTCCAAGACGAAAACGATGCAGAGATTTTCATCAAGGTAGCACTTCGCGCCGCGGAGATCCGAGCCGCGGATGCAAATTCTATCAAATCTGCAAGCGTCCCCACTACCGTTCAGCCAATCACGAGCAAGGGTGCGGCAGACAAAGCCGGCCAGGCCCTTATAAACCCCGGTGTTTCTTGAGGAAGAGGAGAGTTCCAGCCATCAGTCCAGCCATCAACATCGAGTTCAAAACACTTTCCTTTAACACGCACCCTCGTGCGGACTAAAGGCTAAGTGTCAGCGGGACTTAGCCGAATCACGAGTTCCACACGCTTTCCTTTAACACGCACCCTTGTGCGGACTAAAGGCTAAGTGTCAGCGGGACTTAGCCGAATCACGAGTTCCACACACTTTCCTTTAACACGCATCCTCGTGCGGACTAAAGGCTAAGTGTCAGCGGGACTTAGCCGAATCACGAGTTCCACACACTTTCCTTTAACACGCACCCTCGTGCGGACTAAAGGCTAAGTGTCAGCGGGACTTAGCCGAATCACCAGTTCCAAAACACTTCCTTTAACACGCACCCTTGTGCGGACTAAAGGCTAAGTGTCCTCGGGACATAGCCGATTAGCCAGCAAGTGCCATATGGACAGAGGATGACGTAAGCAGGCCGCCACAACGCACCTTCCAGTGTTTAATTGATGTGTTTGGTTTTGTTGTCTCGTTTTGTTTTGTTTTTTTTTGTGGTAATTTGTTTGTCCTTTCTTGCCCCTCCTTAGGTTGAAGGCCTTGTTCGACCGTCTGTTTGGGCCCACGTCGCCCGCCACTCCCGAAGCAGCCAGTCCTCACGGAGCACCTCAGGGACACTGGCCCTGGACGCCAGGCCGCGCTTCCATCCCCAGCCCGGCGGTGGACCCGCCCTCCGCTCCGACCGACCGTAGCCACCCGCGGACCCCCGCCCCCGGCGACGAAGGCCTCCACCACTCTCCAGTGCCGGAGTGGGAACTACACCTCCACCCCGAGCCCTTCGAGCGACACGAGTTCGAGCAGCTGTGGAACGCCGTCCTCCGAAGCGCCGCCGCCCCCATACCCTGGGCACTCCAAGAGGTGGACCTGCCCCCGCGCCGCCACCCAGGAAGCAACCTCCGGTCCTCCCCCCGGGACCCCAGGCGCCACGCGTGCGCGCTCCGGCGCCCGCTAGCACCCCTGAGCCAACAGCCCCGGCTCATCCCCGGCAGTCGCCGCGGACAACGCCTTCGGTCCAAAGGACGCCGCCGCTCCGAAACGCGCTGCCACTCCCCGGCACCGCCCCCTCGTCGCGAGAAGCGCTCAGCCCCGAATCGGCCTCGCCGCCCAGCGCCGCGCCCTCCACAGCGCCGACGCCCGTCGCCACCGCCCCGGAGTCACCACCCGCCGCCGTCCGGTTCAAGCAGGCCCCGAACCCGAACGCCGAGTCCTCGGTGCCGCCACCAGCACCAGGCCCCCCGCCACCCTCGGCGCCCCCTCCCGCGCCGCTAACGGGAGAGCCGTCCAGGCGTCCGATCGCCCTCTTTTGTATATAGGTGTAAATACTGAATAAAGAACATAAAAAGAACTTTGTAAATAAATTTGTGTCTCTCTCTCTCTCTGTCTAGCTCTCACTCTGAGGTCTGCCCCGCCTACCGGGGAAAGCACCATTGGCCGACTGAGTTACCAGGGCAAAAACACCAGTCGCCGGAAGCCATTTTGCTTAACCCTCGCCCGCCCTCCAACGAGGCCACGGGTCCGAGTCGTGTTAATTGGCGCCCAAAAACGTGGGCCCTGTTTTGGTGGAGACCAGAAGAAAAACACGCAGCCAACAATGGTCAAGACCAAGAGCAAAAGAAACATGGGAGAAACCCCAGAGAGGAGCGAGGAGCAGGCGCAAGCAGCACAGACAAGTGGAAGCCTGCACAGCTCCGATGTAATCGCCGCGTCACTATTCCAATGTGGACAAAGGACGCCGCCCCCGAGCGAGAGACCGGCACAACGACCGGCCAGCAGGGAACCACTACCCCCTGGAACGCACTACCACTCGAACCTGGGAACAACAGCGGCTCAGCCCGCTCAAATTCTGGGTATCGAGAATGCCCAGTGGCGCCCAACACACCCCCAGGGAACGCCAACCGACTCAAGCACGGTGGCCTTTTCTGCCGAACAATTTCGAACTCTCCTGGCGACCATAGCAGCACCCAAAAAGGTCGACCCCGTCCCCGTTTTCAAGGGAGAAGATTTGGACGATCCCCAGGAGTTCCTGGACCATTGTGTCCGATACCAAGCGCAGGGAGGCTGCTCCAACGGAGAACTACTCAAGGTAGCAACAGGCGTCCTACAGGGCAAAGCCAGTCAATGGTGGCGGCCCTACGCATCGTTACCATTGTCATGGACGGAGTTCGAGGAACGCTTCAGAAAAAAATTCGACAGCCCGGAAATCCGCGCTGCCCTGACCACCCAACGTTACGGCCAGAAGCAAGGAGCCCGGGAAAACGCCGAGATATTTCTCCTGCGAAAAATTCAATTGGTACGACGCCTGGAAGTACAGCAACCGATGCAGTCCTTGGTAGCCATCTTAGTGGAGCTGCTCAAACCAGCCATCCGGCCATACTTGAGGCTCGCCCCACCCATGAGCATGGATGAACTACTCGACAAAGTCGCCGCCATTGAAAAAGATTTGGAGGATCAAGCCCCACCCCCAGCCCGGGAAATCCGTCCCCGCGAGAACCCGAACCCCGCACTGCCCCGTTGTTATTACTGCCCGGGCTACCATTTCATTAGGGACTGCCCCCAGCGCCGCCAACCAGAGACAACGCGCCCTAATGCACCCGCACGAGCTGCCAACAACCCACCGATCACCCGGACGGAACCGCCCCGCGACGAGACGTCGGGAAACGGAGGAAGGCCGGGGCGAGTCAACGCCGAGACCCAGCCCACGGCCCAGGCCAGTGCCACGCGCTAAGCGCCCCCCTTGGTCGGCCCCTGCCCCGTATTCTCGTGCGACTCGAGCCCGGAAAGCAGGAGGTTCACGCTCTAGTAGACTCGGCCGCCACACATAATTTCATCAACGCCCAATGGGTTCAAGGCGACGACATCAAACCATACCACCATTCGGAAGCTAAGATGGCCCAAGAGAATGCCACCATGAAGTTAAAAGGGGAAAGCCGGGTTCAGCTCAGTATCGAACTAGCGGCCTACACCACCCCCTGCATCGTGGCGGAGGATCTGCGTGAAGACCTCATCTTGGGACTACCCTGGCTGACCGAACAAGAAGCGACGTTTGATTTCACTCGCCGATGCATTCACCACGGTACCACACAAAGGAGCACCACCTACTGCCTAGGCCCCGAGCAGACGCCCGCTCGACAACAAGAGCCCCTGCAGCTCACCAACCTCGGACCACACATGCCTAGCCAGTGGAAGGTGCGATTGGGTGCCGTACTGAATGAATTCCCAGACGTGTGGAGGACCACTGCACCTTCCACCCGTACTCTACAGCACGTCATCAGGACGACCCACGACGCACCCATCAGGAGCCCCCAGTATCGCTATTCGGAGGACAAGAAACGAATAATTACCGAACAGATCGAGGAAATGTTAGCCAAGGGATTTATAGAGCCGAGCCACTCTCCGCACAACTCCCCCATCGTAGTGGTAACCAAGAAGGACTCCACGCCTAGGTTCTGCCTGGACTTTAGGCGCCTGAATGAAGCCACCCGGGATGAACCTGCGGTACTCCCTCTAATACACGAGACCTTCAAGGATCTCGGTCCCGCCAGCATTTTCACGTCCCTCGACCTGAAGTCCGGGTATTGGCAGATTGCCCTCCACCCTGAGTCACGGGCGTACACCGCCTTCACCACTCCTGATGGAGCCGCGTATCAATTCCGCGTCATGCCCTTCGGTCTGAAAACAGCACCCATGACCTTTCAACGACTGATGGCCCGCGAAGTCCTGGTAGGATACCTGCATCGGTTTTGCTTGGTCTACCTGGATGACATAATCATTTACTCTACGTCCTGGGCGGAGCACCTCAATCACTTGAGAAAGGTTCTCGAGCGCCTTCAGGAACATGGGCTGATCTGCTCCGTAAACAAGTGCCGATTTGGGGAAGATAGACTGCGCTACCTCGGACACACGGTCGGCCCAGACGGGAACGAACCCCAACCCGAGCACATAGAGCAGGTAATCAACACCATCGCCCCGACCAGCCGCAAGAAGCTCAGGCAGTTTCTTGGTCTATGCAATTGGCTCCGGGAATACGTCCCAAACTTTGCGGACTTAGCCGCTCCACTCACCGATCTATTGAGCCCCAAGAAAAAATGAACCTGGACCGAAGAAGCTCAACACGCCCTGGAGGCTATTAAGGACGCCCTCCGCACCCCCCTTCACCTCGCCAGACCCGACGCCTCTAGACCCTTCGTGCTGCAGACAGACGCCAGCCAATTAGGGATAGCGGCAGTGCTGTTCCAGGAACGCCCAGATGGCGGCCGACACATAGTCTCATACGCTAGTGCAAGATTCTCCCCCGCTGAGACCCGCTACCACTCCAACGAGCAGGAATGCTTAGCCGCAGTATGGGCAATAAAGAGATACCGACCCTACCTAGAGAGACGAAAATTCACTCTCCGGACAGACAACAAGGCTCTCACCTGGTTCAACGCGCAAAAGGACCAGCGGGCTAAACTGACCCGATGGGCGCTATTCCTCCAGGATTACACCTTCGACATCGAGCACTGCCCCGGAAAGGCCAATGAGCTCCCAGACGCCCTATCAAGGCAGCCCGCGGGAGAACACCCGGATACCCTCTGGGATAACGCAGACCACCTCCTTTCCCCTCGGTGCCGCCACCAGCACCAGGCCCCCCGCCACCCTCGGCGCCCCCTCCCGCCCCGCTAACGGGAGAGCCGTCCAGGCGTCCGATCGCCCTCTTTTGTATATAGGTGTAAATACTGAATAAAGAACATAAAAAGAACTTTGTAAACAAATTTGTGTCTCTCTCTCTCTCTCTCTCTCTCTCTCTGTCTTGCTCTCACTCTGAGGTCTGCCCCGCCTATCGGGGAAAGCACCATTGGCCGACTGAGTTACCAGGGCAAAAACACCAGTCGCCGGAAGCCATTTTGCTTAATCCTCGCCCGCCCCCCAACGAGGCCACGGGACCGAGTCGTGTTAAGTTTATTATAATAAATAAATTAATTTTAACTGTATTTCGATCGCTGTACTCGTTTTTCCACACCCTGTAATCTAGAAGACAAATTGAACTCGGTAGGGAACGAAGTTTCCGGGTACGAGATGTGGGGAGACGAAATATCCCGGGAACGAAATGTGAGGTACGAAATGTGGGGAACGAAATGTGGAGAACGAACTTTCCGTATCCCAAATGAAGGCTCCTCAGCAAAAAATCAAGTCGAGTATCTTGTATAACTAAAAAATAGCATATCAAATTTCTTTCTATAATATTGAACAATAAATTCTGCAACATTGCCGCAACCTAACCGATATCGATTTCTTAATTTAAGAAAAATCCCCGTAGTTATACTCAATCAACGGGCACCCTGTGTACAAGAAAAATCCTGCACCAAAACTTCGTACCAGAAGCAGACAAGCAGATGTAGCAAAACTGGAGATAGACAACTGGAAAGCAATAGCTGGTGGCAAAAAACAGTGGAAGGCCATATCTGAAAAAGCCTTAGGCCTTTAGGACCTGATGAGCTAATTATTTATATATTGCGCTTTGATGCAAAATCTACTGAAGGCAGGTGGTTTTGATAGTCGTAATTAAAATCTCTCGTGCGTTAAGCATTTTACAGGTTTTTATTGAAGCATTAAACTAAAAAAAATCAACATATCCCACTCGTAATGTAAATAACTATTACACAAATTGTAGAAAAGAGGAGTACGGTAAATTGAGATTGAACTTATAACCTTTTCCTCTTTCTCTTCTCTTTTACGTTGTTTTATAATACAGTATTTAAACGAAAGCAGACTGACTGATCTCATCTGCATCATTAAGTTTTTAAATAAAAGAATAAAATTTATAGAACAGACCCATATAAGAATCACAGAGTAATGAGAAATGATTCTCTTTCTAAATGTAACCGTCCATATATTGTTACAATATTACAATAGGGAAGAAACTAGTACATGTTTAATCTACCCATTTTGGTAAATTTTTAAAACATTTCTCGCATTTGCTTTTAATAATTTGTAATTGCATAACGTTTCTAGAACCACTTCCTTTTTTAAAAAACAGACGGTTACTCTATACTTGCATAATCTTTGGAAACTATTTTTTTAATGTCCATAATATAATGAATTTAAAAATTAAATAACTAATATAATATGGTCAAAATAAGTATATAGTTAAGATTTTTATTTGTTCCTCACTTGTAAACATCAATTTATCAAGTCACTGTATTCACCTTGAAAATGTTTCTTAACTGGCTAGCCAGTTATATTTTACAAGCGTCCTCATAGATAAATGATAGCATGCAAAGCCAGAGTTGTCTTCCTTAGTATGTGTCATATTGATGAATTTAGTTGCTTGTCAGTTTGACATTTTGAATAAATGGTAAATTTCTAGTTATTTACAAGTGAGAAACAAATAAAATATTCAACAAAACACACCAGGTAACCATTTTTACTGGCTCAAGGATATGACAGGCTCGCCTAACGGCTCGCCAGTCATCCCAATCCTATCGCCAGTAAAAACTATTTTACCTGGCTTGTAATGTTAAATACTATAAACTGACTGATTTTGAAATTGTAAAAATATACAGATCATTTCTTCTAGAAATTAAAAGTGCCCGTTATTTTTAGTGACCTCTGGGGCATTTCTGTGGCTAAGGAAAGTTGTTTATGTAGTCAGCATTTCAAATTGCATATTTTCTATTAATAACAAAAACAGAAATGACCCTATTTCGGTATGCACCAAATATATGCTTTTTTTAACTATTTACATTTCTCTAGCTTTTTTTAAATGTTACAGAAAAGTCTGCTTTAAACACTGTTTAGCTCTTTCAGTTTTTTCTTAAAACCAATAGTTTTGTGCAGAAAAATTAAATACATTATGGGTTGATAATTAACCTCTTAAAGCGGGCCTTCTATTGGTAGAAAAAATCTGCTAATTTTCAAATCAATAAAATTATAAAAATCTAATTTAATCTCATTTGAATGTCTGCGTAACTTATGTTTCTAAGACTTTTTTGTTTATTATGATGAACTGAACACATTATCCAAATGTGGAGATTTCGTCCCCAATCACCCTGTATACGCTCGTACTTGTATTATTAAGATTTCATTTATGGCAGCCCAAATTATAAATCTCTCCGTCGAAGTTCATTATAAATCTATTAAAATAGGATAAAACTTAAAAACATAGATAATCCAACATGCAGGAAATAAAATATGATATCCTTTTTTCCGCCAACACAACATTATATTTAAATTTCTTGGAATTATATTCATAGCACTTAATTAGGAGCAATTCAGAAAATTACAAATGCACTTGAAATATTTCCAATAAAAAGCTCATCCAATAAAGTCAAAAATTTCACGCAACTTCCTCACTTCAACTGAAACGAAAACGACAAGGCTTCAAATTGGGGACTACCAGTATTTAAACTTATAATAAACGATAATCAATTACCCAGAAACTTTCTGCCAAAGTTCCTGTTGCAAGTAATATTTATTTTTGGGACGAAGTGCTTAACTCTTTCGCAGTTAACAAACTGAAAGTAATTCAGCCAACAGTACGTTTTAATCCTAGAATAAGTCAAATTCTGCTTCCTTCGCCAGGCGTACCTACTGTATGTGTGTAAATTGCGCCCAATAGACTGACGATAAATGTTGTTTATCTAACTAATACATATAGTGACTGCAAACGTCTACGTGTGAAAACCATATCTCCGAAACTTTCCTCATTTTAAGAATTAATTTGGAACTTAAGGAAATCTTTATATATATATATATAAGCGAGCTTTTTCCAGCATTAATTTTGCCGGTTCTCGCATCCTACACGCCAGTGTGGTCGGTTTTGCCAATCGTTTTTGAATCACTAAAAGCCATAGTTACGGCGATGAAAGCAAAGGAAAACATTTTTGCACAACAACTCTTATTCCATTTCATCCCCTATAGTTCAACCGCTGTGTGTTATTTTGATTTTTTACTCGACGAGATGTTTCTATTGTATGGACTAACTTCTATAAAAATTTCAAGTTTCTACGTTTTTTTGGAAGATGTCAGAACGTGAAAAGCTAACTTTTCTTAAGGCCGCCACATTAAATCCACCACATGGATATCTCTCGTCAACCTTAGGTCCCATGGAATGCTTCTTCCAAATTTCAGATTTGTAAGTGATCTGGAAGTGCGAAAAAAGTCGGTCACCTTTTTTGCAACAGACACGATTGGATTTTATTGTGTTGATATCAATGGCTTTTTGTGGTTTTAATGAACTTCAATCGGCTCTAATTATATCAACCTTTGTAATGTGCCCGGCTCATCTTTTTATTCTAACTTTATAATTAATTATGAAATGACTACAGGGTTAGGTCGATACATTCGAATTAAACTGCTACTCTGTTATTATTAATTATTTAAAGTCTGGTTTCTCATTTATTTTTACGCACTCTGTATGCCCGCTATTTCAGTAATGGGATTTTACAAGTGTAATCTTTCTAACTGCCGGGAATGACATTAATTTCGAGATGGTTCCCTGGCCTTGACAGTACATAAACAGCTCTGAAATTTTATTTAAATCGTCGATGTCCATCAGTAAACGCTGTTGCTATGCAATAATAATTGAACGTAAATACACCTCGTCACAAAACAAAACACTTACCGGATGTGAAAAGCAAACCGACTCCACGAGCACATTCACAAAACGACACTTTTTAGATTGCAAATATGACCTTTAGATGGCTGCTACGATAATTCTACGGCTATTTGCACCGACCTGGAAGTCCCACGAAGTTCTGAATAGAATGTCGTTGCTGTGCTGCTGTTAGCTAGGCACAAATCTGCACTCCCACTTTAATGTCGGCTGCAACCTCGATAATCTTTTAGATCGCTTTCACTAAAACTGGGGGGCCGTATTATAGGGCTCCGCTGCACTACACGTACACTGCTTGCTTATGCACTTCTACACGCAACTTATAAACTGGCTGGACCTCCGTCGAATCACATACCAAATACCATGGCTTACACTGGACCAAACTGATGTCTCGTATCTTTCTGTGCGGAAAGCCAATGCAAAGGTAAACTTCCACAGATAACTTAGGACACACTCTCACAATAAAACACAACTTCTAATCAACTTGGGTATTTAATAGAACATAAAAATCACTTATATTGGGAGAGCTTGGCAAAAACACAACCAACTCTCTTGAAGAAAGCATCCCCATTTTTTGTTTACAGTTTTTGTTTTAGTTGCATGAAATTCCAAGCCTACTCTGATTTTAATTTGTTTATGAACAAAGACAAAGCTATTCTATAGAAATAATATTCTCATCTATTTACAATCTGAACTTTAAATTATTACCTTTACTGGACATTCTTATGCTAAATATCTGTTTTGTTGGTTATGTTATAAATTACTAATAATTATTATTTGAAATATAAGGCTACCAAAATGTGATCATAGCAATATATTGGAGATTGATGATACTTGGATGATCATAAAACTAAAGTGAACGGACAAGGATTTCCGTTTTAAGGCCGGCTCTACAATGCAAGTGTAAAGGCCGGAACAATTATTCTCTGGATATCGTATACCTCGATTTATTTCTAGTACAAAGCTAAAGACGTATTACAACCTCCGTGCAACAGAGTGGTTGCTCCGGCGTACGCTGGCAGTTCACATTAATTGACAGGTTGCGCAAAGGCGAGTTGGCGGTAGCTTGTTGACTAGCAGCATTATCGACTTTTCAACACTTTTGTATGTCACGTAAGACTATATCGATAATACGTTCATCTTTATCTGAATCGAAGACATTTAAATTCAGTGAATCCATTTTGTTTAAACAAACTTCACACAATAAAACAATCAACACAAAGACCACTGCTCTGTACGACACGCGGAATGGAAATGTAAATTCAACCCAAATACACTAATTATAAAACTGGAATGGTTTTTAAAGACAAGGGCTACATACTCCACTCTAATAAAATTTAGGAAGCGACGAGAAGTACCACGAATATATAGGTTATGTTTGCAAATAAAGCTGGAAAATGACAATCAAAAAGTGAGTAGTGGTCAACCAATAGAAACTAACTTTTTTCCGAGTATATCTGCCCGATTTATACCGAAAATAAAGTTATTCGGTGATGGTATAAAGCAATTTTCGAATGTTATTGTAAGTATAGCTTATTCTAGATATATACTTGCATTGTGAAACCGATCGTTGCCAGAATATATAGATACAATAAAATCACCTTTTCCATGCCTTGGTTTGCTGTTAAAATGTTTTGAATGATAAATATTAGTTCATTTTTTGTTTAAATTGACAGTAATCTCTTGAGCTATGGCTTTGCAAAAAAACTATGTATATACCATTTCTTTGACAGTTCCTACAAAACAGAAGGTGGTAGTTTCAACTTGATTATTATTTTATTTCAAAAATAGAAAATGACTTAGTGGTGAATTGAATTTGGTCTTGAAATCGCAATTAAGAACAATCACCTTTTTGGAAATTGCTATTTGTAGTAGATGGGAAAGCTCCTTTCTTCATATATATGTTGTACTTTAGAATTAGGTCTATTTAAAAGCCTGTGTGTATAGTATGTTGCCTGTTTTTATTTTGGTTCAGAGTATAGCAAGTCCTCGCTTACTAGAGGTTTTGAGCACTTCTTCCCTAGTCAAATCACTCTTTTTGGGCGTCCTTTCAAAGATCCTGATCTATCAACCACTTATGCTTGCATAATAGCATTGAAAATCATCTCAAGTTATTAGGGATTTTTATTAACGTTGGTTACTTAATTGTTAAGGTAGTAGACGGATTTCATTTTTTAACGCCTATAGCGTCCAGCGAAAACTTGTTTTTACTTCCCTCGTCTGAAAGACGAAGAAAGTATTGTAATTATAAAAAAATCACCTTCCGAGATTTCTTCAGATCTTCACGTTTCAACGTCCCTAGATGACAAAAAAGAGGTTTTCTTAGTTCCGTCTGTTTGTCTGTCTGTCTGTATGTTGGCAGTATAGCTCAAAAACTATTTGTCGGAGGAAGACGATATTTTGCATACGTATTATATATCTACCTCGCATGAAACCGGTACAATTTCATACAAATATATACAGGATTAGCAAAAATAAAATTCTTTTTGGGTTAATTTTAAAATAGAAGGAAGTAATAATTTTCATATAGGTCAGGTTTTACATTTGACGGAAATAAGACTCAACCGATACAGGATAATGTCACAAAAGAGTAAAAACGTTTCAACAATAACAACGTTCTGTTCAAGAGAGGCGCGCTCCGGACTTATTTCGAAGAGGCGCGGTGGCGTAGTTGGCTTTATCGATGCAGATACGATCTCTACGTAGGGGTGAAGCTACGATCGTTGTGCAGATGTGGCGGGTTCAAACCCCAGCGGGTTATTTTTTTTTATTTCAAACTTAATTTGATTTTTAAAATTATTTAGTGTCACAATGTCGACGAGGGAAGTTCTGGGTAAAACCGTTTACAGATTTTTTTATAAAGAGATAACTTTAATTAATAATAAAGGCACATTACGATAAGCAATACTAATGTTATTGTCATAACTTTCTATAAGCGCCTATTGCAAGCTGCACTTCAGTTCCTGTAATTTTGCTGATCGGTTCCAGGGCCTAAGTATTTCATTCTCTTATTTGGTGGTATAATTCTAGCATACTACGTATTTCATATTATGCTACTGTAACAGCGCTTCGTGTCACAATTTAATCATTTACTTTTTGAATTTCATTTTATAATTTCAGGAATATGTATATATTAGTAATAATCGTTTTATGGATTCCCTTTGATTTTAACGCACTTCGTGTACTTTTTATATACTAGTATTAGTATCTTAAATTATGGGTTGTTTTTGCATACAACGAGACCTGCATAATGTTTCCACATTAATAATTTAACTTTCTGGGTTTATTTTGATTCTAACGAACCACATGTAGCTCTTTACATTGATGGGGCCAAAACTATATACAGATTGTCTGCAGGTACTAGGTACATACAGTAACTAGATACAGAGACGGTTTGTTTGTCTGATAGACTAACCATCTCTGTATCTAGTTTCTAGTTACCGTGTGTATCTACTGCCTGCAAACAATCTGCATAACAGCAATGAGATAACATGAACAAGAAAATAACACGTATGGCTTGAGTAAGAAAGAGATAAACACAGTAGCAAATATTCGAGTAAGCTTGATGTTCATTTTAATTATGGCATATGTCAAATGAACATACCTACTTAAATATTTTTTTCGTATGGTCATCTCTTTCTTACTCGAGCATTCTATTTTGTTATTCATGTTATCTCATTGCTGATATCCAACATTAAAAATGTCCATAAGCCGGCTGTGGAAATTCAAACGTATGAATGGTGGCATTGTAAGTCTATGCCAAATTCGAGATTATCAGATTAGGTTTTACGTCAGTTTTGAGACAGACTGACGGAAAACCTAACCTGCTAACCTCGAATTTGACATAGACTTACAGTGCCACCAACATATTATTCATACGTTTGAATTTCCACAGCCGCCTCTTTCGGACTTTTTTAATGAATATGTATATAATTATGGCCCCAGCAGTTTGTAATGAAACCTTTTAGCGATAATTGAATTTGATTTTTTAATACGTACTTGTGCTAACCGTTAATATCTAAATTTTATAATGGTATATTATGCAATTTACCGATACCTTCTCGTTTCTCAAAGATAAGGTTACGCGAGAAAGAAGCCCTCAACAGTAAGTGTCGGTTTAGACGGCTAGTTATCATTGTCGCAAGACGGTAACTGGGGCCCATTTTATTTTCATTTAATAATTTAGTGAAACCATTTATCTAATCCGAAGCACGACCATAATTGCTGAGGATTTTAAGTTACTCTGAGGTATAAGCCCACTCAAAAGTTAAAATCGACAGGGTAATTTTTATAGACTAACCAAGATGATCGCCAACACGTGTAACGTGTAGGCATAGACTAAAAAAGAATAAATATTTATTAGGTATGTACGTTGCGTTTATAAGGGAAAGTATCAATAATGCTTCCTAAACGCAAACATGTTTAATGTAAACACTTTTAATAACTATATTTTTATGCTATCCTTTTATTAGCGGAAGGCTATTTCTACCCCGCAGTTATAAGCACAATATATTATTAGATGAACCGCAAAAAAAACTGTTTCTACTACGCAGTTATATAACAAACAATAATGTCGCTCTGCGCGCAAAAGGCTGCTTCTACTACGAATGTATATTAAACATAAGTAACCCACACCTACAAGTTGTCACTCCACGGCACATACTTTAAAGGGCGGGCGCTCCGAACACTAATCAAATCATGCTCTCAGATGCAGTGGATACAGAACACAGGAAAGCGCGCGCTTACGCTACGACTCACTGAATGTCGGCGAACTTCTAGCGAGACTGATGTGTGAAATCCACAAAACACATTGACTCTCGTGTAAAACTCATACTGCGGCACTACTACAATTAATTAGTAAGCATATAACATCAAACAACAATGAACACCGATGTACAAAGCGGCTGTATATTGAAATTCTGTAACACACTCAGACGAGCCAGATCAAGTTCCTGTTTCAAGTTCTTGAAATATCATTCTTTTATTAAAAATCGAATCAATGGTTCCTGCTTCAGTGGGAATACAATGTACAAGGTCAATTCAGTAATTATACGACTTAGTGTTACAAAAAGAAACTAGCTACGGTGGAACAACAACGCCTGAGTACCCGTTGAAGTACTACCATTACAGTCAGTCTTATAAAGGCCACTAATCTGAGGTTAACTTTAATTCGTTGTTAAAATAAACAAAAGCGCATCAAAATTTGTTTACTAATGAATAAAATGCCATAAGCAGTAACGTTGACGTCAGATTAGTGGTCTTTATAAGACTGGCTGTTAGAAAGTCACACATAAATCATTTTATCTTACAGTAGCAACTATTACCATACATTATACAACTGTTTTCAGTTGTATAATGTATTTTTTCTACTCCTGTAACTAAAATTCCATTTAACATACTAACATACACGTCGCCAAGTGACCTTTTAATCATGCCTTCATAACCTATGACTAAAGAGCCTCTTAGTCATGAGCTGAAGTTGGCAACGATGTTTTAGTCATGGGGTGAAGTTAGGTTCAAATAGTATTTGCTTTATTAGCCACAGCCAAAACTAAAATCAAGTTAGTTTTCAACCGTCACTTTGACGTTTGTCAAGCATAATTTAACCTAATATAATAAATGTCAAAATTTTAATGAAATAATATGATGTTATATTCTCTAAATTGGTGATCGTAGAAAAAGTATAGTATGCAACTCGTTTTATAAACTTATTAGTCACTCTTTTATTAAACACTCGCTCCGCTGCGCTTCGCTCGTGATTAATAAAACTCGTGACTAAAATGACGTTTATAAAACTTGATACATAATATACTATTATACTCACTAGTGAATAAAACTTTATTTTAGTCACTGTACACAGTTGTATAATGTCATGGCAATAGGTGCTACTGTAACTATCTATTATCTGTTTTGCGACATATTCTGACTGCGCAAACTATTTAGGCACAAGAATTGCTACTGTAAGATAAAACGTCGTATATCACACGTGAGCGAAATGCCTTTATAAGCTCGTGAGAAATTGTATCGCTCGTGCTGGGGCACTCGCGATTCAAAATTCTCACTCGCAAATAATGATGCATTTCTCTCACTTATAATATAATCTACTATTAAACTAACCGTTGATTTCCGAAGATAATTTAATGTATTATTTTTGTGTTTGTCTATTGCGGAGTACAATTTTCTCGACAAAATAGTTCCTAGAGAAATGCTGTCATTTTATACGCAAATACGTAATGTAACGTTTATTTATGTATGACAGTTTGTTTTACAATCTTATTTATATCACAGTGACCAGAGTTAATTAATTTATTTAAACATGATCTTGGCAACCTAAGGGATTAGAGCAGGAGCGGATTGTTGCTCGAAATGGCTCGCATGACAGTAAGAAGAAATGTAATTGTAAAACGAGAAAAATAACAGAAGGTAAACCTATTTCTTTTACCATTCGGTTAAGATTACTAATTTAGGAACAGGATTTGACAGATTATGTAAAAACAGAAATCGACAATAGCTAATCAAAAAAAGCCCGAAATTCTGCAAACAGGCATTTATTGTTCTTAATGTTCTTAATGATACAGTTAGTCCATATGCGTATAGATGCTTGTCTTCCTATCAATTATAGTGTAAAATCTGGTGTGATACACGCACACAACTTCCTTTTACAGTGATCTTATAATTAGCCAAAAATTTTATTTTAAATTTTTAAGCATTTGTCAACAATTTTCAAAAATTAGAAATTCTACAAAAACGGTATAAAATAGAGCGTTAGTTGAAGAGACAAATTTTCTCTAGAATTTTAAACTGAATTCAAAAATGTAATAATATACCGGGTGTTCTATTTAAAATAGGAGTTAATAACAAAAATAGTAAAAAAAAACAAAATAAACCTATTTTAGAAGTATTCAACTGGAAAATCACCTGTCTCACATCAATACACATTAAAAATGTCATACAAACAAAACACCTACTTCCGGTTATGCGATTTTCTTCGAAAACTTATATATGAAGCTTCAAAGCCATACCTCTTTTCGTTTTTGCGATATTCTGTTCATAGACATACAGACACACAGACACACACACAGCCAAACCAATAAAAAAAATATTTTTTTGGGTTCAGGGGACTCTAAAACGTGAAGATCGGTTGAAAACTTAATTTCGAATTTTTGGGGTGAATCCAATACTTCCTTTATTGTAAAAGGAAGTAAAAAATCTACACCAAGTTGCAATATGAAGGTGAAATTTGTACAGCATTTCCTGTTGATCACTCGTGAGGTCGAGTCGATGGGAAGATGCTTCATATTATGTCTGTGACTTTATTATAGCTAAGCTAGGTTTATACTATGTGTTTAAAAAAAACTCATTTGCAGCATGCCATGATCAAATTTAAATTTGCTATAACTTTATACATAACCATTGAAGCAAATGAACTACCATCAGACAGAGAGAACTAAATTACATCTTGATCTTAAACTACTTTCCTAAAAATATACAAAACACTTCATAAAAAAAAATTATTGACTCAGTCTGTGTCACAACTGATGGAAAACCTAACCTATTAACCTCGAATTTGACATAGACTTACAGTGCCACCAAAATATTATTCATGCGTTTGAATTTCCACTTTTTTAATGAACATGTATAAACTATCATACTTGAAAGAATATTCTCACATTTCAATATTTTAATTAACCGATTTTTTAATAAACCGTTTGACAGAAAATCCAATGAAGGCAATTTTGTAGTAATAAAGTTACACTTAATTGTAAAATTACAGCATTTTTTAAGAATATTAGATATACACAAACTTTTGCCCACTAAAACATCTTAATGGCATTTGTTATTACAATGTAAGTAGTTTTTGTTAAAATAAGTTTTGAAATCTAATTTTATTAAAGTATGTACACTTACGATCATTGAAAATGAACAGGGTTATGCATGTCAAATTGACTTAACCGACGTTTTGCAATTGCGTGCAACGTTATTTTATTATTACGATGAGGAGAGAGTTAGGATAACACGATTCTGCTTTAGAGACAAAGGGAAATTCAGAAAACGTATATCAACTACTGTAATGTTTGTTGCATAGCCCTGTTCATTTTCAATGATTGTGTATGTACTTTGATGCCACAATATGGATATTATAACACCGAAAACAGTGCTACAAGAGAGTCTATTATAACACAGTTTTTGTATTGTTATTTTCATATGACAAGCATTGAAACAGCCTACCTTGTTTCAGACAACTGACGGATTACCACATTTATTTGTCAAAATTTGAAATTTTCCATTTTTTTAATGCAAAATAGATAAAATAGTATATTATACTCGTTTAGTAAGTGCACCGATGGAACGAGTACTACAATGTCTCTTATTAAACTAGTATAATAATAAATTTTCGTAACTTTGTTTTGTAATGTAATAGCGTAATTACGAATGAATTAAATTAATATCAAACAATCCGTTTGAGAAGTTTTGCCAAATATAACTTTCCTACTACTATGGTTTCAAAAAGAATGTCATTTATTTAAATTAAAACCCGTAGAAAAGGAGATTAAATTAGACAACTATAAGACGTCCTGCATACGCCATTGTTATGCGGCATTTTCTACAGTGCCATCATAAAAATTCTTAAACAGCGGCTATGGAATTTCAACTGCACATCGTAGCATGTACCATAACAGTGTAATCACCTGTTACAATTTTGCTTGAATTGCGGGAATCCAATTTTGAAAATATGGAAAACCCATTTTAATAAACAAGTTCTGATTTACCAGGTGTAAAATTGACAGATGAGTTAATTATAGGCATTTGAACTACTCTGCACTAATTTTGTTTTTCATGGCCACCGTTTTTGAAAACTTAACGAGTAAATACTTAACATCTATTATCTTTTATTTTCATTGAAAAGCTAATAAAACAAAACTTCTTTAGTGTATTTTCAATTGTTTACTAGCAAATAACATCTTTAAACCGACTCCTGCCCCACTTTAAATCTCTCGACAGGTTGGTAAAAGTAAAGCGCCGCGGCGAACAGAACCAGGGGTAGAATTCCCTTAATAATGGGGGCAGACAATCGACAATATCTCTAATGACGTAATTTGACGATATGTGAACAGCTGTTAGACAAATGACGGTAAAGCCAACAAGCCTCTGGGATTTCGTGCTGTTCTCCCGAGGGATGGCCACCGGGAACGGTCGGTCTGCTTGCCTTTCGCTTTGGTTCGAGGGATAAAGAGGGAATTAAATATATCATCGATTTAATTTAATTGGTAATTGCTTTAACATGATTTGTTGACATACGGTTTTGTTTGCCCTTTCCTGCTGTATGTCTTCGACGCTCGGTGGAAAAATGCAAGTGCGCCGCGGATTTTATGGAAATGAGGTCGAATCTAATGCTATTTTATGCTAAAGCTTTGCTGCCTAAATGCATTCTATTTTTCTATGTGGTTTTCGATGGGTTCGCAGAACCTAGTTTAGTTTTCTTTTTGTTGTAATAAAAATTCCTTGCAAATTTTGATTTAAAAATTTCTTACAAAAACACTAAGCGTTTGCGCTTGCTCAATCACATTATTATACAGGGTACTTTAATTAGTATGCTAGACACTTTGTAAAGTGATTTCATGACTGAAAATAGTAGCCCAAGTTCTCCTAATAACATTTCTTTAAATCGGTAAAACAATTTGAACATTTAGTGAGACTTACAAAATGTTATCCATACCTCTTAATAAAGTAAGAAGGGTCAAAACCAAACTGTTTGTTTGCAATCACAGTATCTGTTTGTTTAACGTTTACGGTTGCCAGGTGACATCACAACACGAATGATATTAAACATTATTGCGTAAACTGAAACTCACTAGTTGACTTATGGCAATCAAAAAGTCATTTGTGGGTAATATTGCGATTGTTAAAATCGTTATAGTTATGGGAAGTTTATTAAGAGGTATTGGATAAATATCTATATTATTCTTTTGGAATGCTGTTATTCATAGGCAAAATAAAAAGCAATCAATTTTATTTAGTAACTTATCGAACTTAATTCAAATGGAAGGATTTTCTGATTTTAAGCTACGCTAACGAGAATTATTGGAGAATTGTAGAAGTAAATATTGTAATGGTAACAATCTGAAGGCTGCTAAGTTAATTATGAAAGTTAATCCCTAGGTATTACATTATTTATAGAATTATAAAAATATTCAATTATAAAAAAAATACAAAGATGAATTTAAGTATAAGAAAGAACATCATAATTATTCAAAGGTTCATTTAGTAAATTAACGGATTAGAATTCAAATTCAGTTGAACAATTTAGATTAAGAAACAAAAAGGTTTCAATATATGATTTAAATATTGCTTGAATTAAGGTGGAAGGTTAATGTCGAATACTTATTTGAAGAAGTCATTCAATATGTCAGGTATAAATAAATGTACTATACTTGAGCCGCCGAACAGGTAGAGTGGAGCAGGCAACCCAAATAACATATTACAAAGGTCACTTGATAATATTTTAATTATAATTACTAAAAGGATAGGAGATGCCGACCCTTCTGGATTCTGGATTCTGGATTAAAAATGGAGGGTGAGTTACCTCACACGCACTTAGGCCGCATTAAGTGGGCCCATTGTGCTACCTCCCAGCAGCTCTCCAAGTTGGGTATCACTCAAGCCATCCAATCCTTTGAATGTACTTAAGGACGACCGCAACTGGAGTGTTGCTAATTCCCCCAACATGGATCCTCTGACTCTTGCGAGAGTTGGACAGTGGCACAGAACGTGTTCTGCTGTCTCGTCATCCTTGTTGCACCCACGACAGTTTGGGCTGTCCACCAGTTTCATCCTGAGCATATGTTGGTTTAGAGTGCAGTGTCCAGATAGGATACCCACGACTAGTCGAAGGTTCCTTCGGGACAGTTGCAAGCAATATTTGGCTGTCTTTGACGACGGCGCTGTAATAGCAGCCCGTGCTTGACGACAGCTTTGCATGTTAACCCACCTTCGTATGAAGCTGATTAAGGTTTCTTGATATAGCATAGAGCTTAATATTGTCAGGAATATAGGGATTACAGGTTCTGGCCCCCAGAGAAGTTGTCCGGAAGCCAGTCTCGCAGTCTCATCAGCCTCCTCATTGCCGTAGTTACCGTCATGTCCTTTCACCCATACAAGAGAAACAACATTATTTTTTGAGATATCTTCGAGAGCTTCACGGCACTGCAGTACCACACCTGACGTAATTGTGCAACTGCCCAGGGCTAGTAAAGCTCTACTGTCACTGAAGATACCAATACATTGATTCTCGATTTTCCTTTCAAGAAGTGCTTTTGCACCATGCATTATTCCAATTACTTCCGCTTGGAAGACAGTGACCATTTTGCCTAGTGGTATGCTTTGGCGGAGGTTCAGATCGTCAGAGAAAACTCCGGCACCCGTTCCGTGCTTTGTTTTAGATCCATCAGTAAAGATGGATATATCTATATGCTGGGTAAACCCGGAATTTTCATAAACGTTAAATTTTCTATTGAAGGCATATTGTAGAGGGAGGTAGTCCACCATGGCGTCCAGAAGAGGGATCTTGTCGACGGCCTCATTCAGAATGCGGGTATGCCTGCCTCCCTTGCCTGCTGTGTGCCACAGCCCTTTGTAGCGCAGCCTCAAGGCGGCCCTTACGGCTACTTTCTCCACAAAAAGATTAAGTGGTGGAAGGCATAAGATTACCTCTAAAGCGGCTGTAGGGGTTGAGCGTATAGCACCTGTAGAACTAAGACAGACAAGACGTTGCACATGTCCTAGTTTACTTGCTGCCGTAGCCTGTCTGACCTTAGGCCACCAGACAAGTGCTCCATAACATAGCATGGGCCTAATCACGGCAGTATACAGCCACAAGGTAATTAAGGGGAGAGTCCCCAGGATTTACCTAAAGTGCGGCGACACTGCCAGAATACCATTCATGCTTTTTCAGTTTTAACTTTTAAATGTTTCTCCCAATTCAGCTGTCTGTCAAAAATAACTCCCAAGTATTTGACATTGTCTGAAAAGCTGAGAGAAGTGTTGAATAGGAGAGGTCAACGTAAAGCTCCCATCTTCCTTTTTTTGTGAAAAGCACCATTTCTGTCTTTGAAGGATTGACAGAGAGTGAGTGTTCATTACACCATGTTTCTGTTATTCGAAGAGCTGTCTGCATCAAGTTACAGAGCGTGCTCTCGAACTTGCCAGTAATGAGGATGACGATGTCATCCGCATATCCAGTAGTATAGAATCCAGCATCATTGAGTGTGCTTAGAAGGCTGTCTACTACTGTATTCCACAGTAGTGGAGACAGAACCCCCCCCCCCTTGCGGACAACCCTTCGTTACAACACCTCTAATAGAGTTGTCTCCTATATTAGATTGTACTGCTCTCATCGTAAGCATGTGTTATATCCATTCACAGAGAGTGGGTGCCACACCATGCCTGCGTAAGGCAGAGTTAATGCTCTCAAATGAAGCCTTGTCAAAGGCTCCTTCAATATCAATGAAAACTCCCAGAGTGGACATTTTATTGTCTAGCGATCTCTCAATACGGTTCACTACAGCATGTAGCGCCGATTCAGTAGATCTCCCTGAGATATAGGCGTGTTGGTTCAGCTGCAATGGGTGTAAAGCCAGCATCCTTTCCCGTATTTCTCTGTCGCAAAGTCTCTCAAGCGTCTTTAGTAAGAAGGATGTGAGACTAATGGGACGATATGATTTGGCCTGGGTATAATCCGTACGCCCTGGTTTAGGTATAAAAACTACCTTCACTTTTCTCCAGCTCTCCGGTATATATCGAAAAGCGATACATGCCCGGTAGATGCGCACCAGGTGAACACGCATCAGGTCCAGTCCCCACTGTAGTAGGGCTGGAAAGATACCCTCCACTCCTGGCGACTTGAAGGGGAGAAAGGAGTTTATAGCCCAGGTTACTTTGTCACCCCGTACGACCTGGTTTGCCACATTCCAATCCTCCTCTGAGGGAGCCTGGCTGTTGGTTTGGATTCTTAGAAAGGATCTTCTTCAACCGAACCGCGGAGGCAGTGGTCTCTATGGAACTGCAAAACGTTTTCCAAGAGTCCCTCTGTCTTTGGCTGATTTCTTTTTTGTATAAACGTTTTTGGTCTTTATAGACGTCCCAGTCACTAGTAATTCTAGTTCTTTTTGCTTTGTTAAAGAGTTTGCCCAATGTTGATTTCATCCTGTCGAGTTTCGGACACCACCAGGAGGTTGTGCGACTCGCTTTGGATATCTTCAAGGGGCATGACGATTCGTAAAATTGTAGGATCGAGTTCTGCAGGATATCCACACTGATTTGCAAGTCCTCTACCTGATCAATATTTTCTGGGAACACCGAATCCGCCAGATGAGCTTCCAGATCTGTCTTGTAAAATAGTCTGTCAGTCCGCCTAGGGTTTCGATATTGTTTTGGTTGAGCTATAGTTCCAGATAATTTTAAACAAAGCCATCTGTGATCTGACATAGACACAACAGGTGATACCTGCCAGCCCACAATATTATTGGAAATATCTGAAGAGGCCAGAGTGATATCAATTACGGTCTGGCTACGCGTTGTGACAAAAGTTGGTTTACATCCACGGTTCAGTATTTCTAAGTTTGTACTTATTAGATACTCAAGTAAAAGCCTACCTTGGGTGTTAATGCCACTGCTACCCCACGAAACGTGGTGAGCATTTGCATCACAGCCAATAATTAGGTTTTTGTTGTTCCTCTCACCGTAGTTCACCAATTCGATCAACTCCGCGCTAGGTGGAAGGTCAATTGAGTCACTGGGGAGGTATACCGATGCGAAAATGACATCTTCCTTCCCTTCGTTTATACTACAGCTCATCTGTATCGCCGTAATATCACGCGTACAGAGGTGTGGCAAACCAAAGGCTTGTAAATACTTGGGACAATAGATGCACGTCCTTGGTTTCTCATGGATGCTATCTCTAAAAACAATGCCATTACGGTTAATTAATCCACAGATCTTGGATTTTACAATCCAAGGCTCTTGTATTAATGCAACAGTGTCTTGCTGGCTGTCGAGCTGTCTGCGTAGAGTAACAGCAGCCTCTCGACAGTGTTGCAGGTTAATTTGTATGATGTTTAGTCCAGGTTGGGTTGACATGAGGTCGACAATAAATTATTCGACCTCGGTGTCCGACCCGGACCCTAAAAGCATACTCATCAGCTCCCTCTCCTCCTCAAGAGTATCCATGGGGGTGCGGGGTTGTGAGGTTTCTCCTTCGGATGGCTGCTGTGGTAGCAGCGGCTCTCCTACTGGCGGTGGGGGGGTATCTGAGGACGCACCCTGGTCTGCAACAAAAAGAGGTTTAGGGGTATCCGTAGACGCACCCTGTTAGATAATATACTATACTCGGGCCGCCGAACAGATATAGTGGAGCAAGCAACCCAAATAACATATCACAAAGGTCACTTGATAATATTTTAATTATAATTACTAAAAGGATCGGAGATGCCGACCCTTATAATTAGAACTAATTTCAATAATTGTCATTAAATAACTTTTTGATGTTAGGATGCAAATAGAAGTGTCGACCGAGTTAAAAGTCAAGCCTGACATTATTTGTGCACTTATAATTGAAATGTTTAGGCCTGTGACCTGGCTCTTCCTAAATATCAGTATTGGCTGCGGCGTCGAAACCAACACACGTTGCCCGTGATGTGGTTAAGTTTTTAACGTTTTTCTTTGGAGTTCCTTTATTCAACCATTTACAAAGACTAAACTGTGCATCTCTACTGTTGTTTTCACAGTTACATGCAAGTATAAAAGATTGACTTGTAAAGTAGTCTCCTAAGGAAATTTTAATTATTCATAGAGCTGCCTGCATTATGGGTAACCGTAAGAAACTAATTCGTAGTCAAGGACGTGAAAGAATCTATAGCGACTATTGCAATTTTTTTCAGTCGTTTTGCAAGAATAAATGACTAAAGCAACCGATGTTGGCCTAAATACAGTTAAGCGAATTGTTAAAGGAGCCTAACAAAGTGGCGGAAGAAAATTTACATCTCCAAGGAAACAAATTACTAAACTTACCCCAGGTCATCTGTCGATCAATATAAAGAAGAAGTAATCCCAAGTGTGATCTATAACTTTGCCATAAAAAGAGACCTACAATGAAAGCTGTATTCGAAGTCGAACAAAATGAAGGGGGGTATTAATTTCACTGAGAAATTACATTCCTTTAGGCGATTGGTATATAAAATGGGTTTTCAATAGAAAAAATGTCAAGACAATAGGCACACGTTCTAATAGAGAAGAGAGAAATTCCAGCAAATTGTGTTGAATTCTTAAGATAAAATATAAAGCCGAATTCTGAAATATTGTGTACACTGATGAAACGTACTTGCATAGCTTCCATACTGTTCTAAATGTTGTGACGATGGTACCAACAATTGTTTAAGATCTCCCGTCAGTAAAGGGCAAAGACTGATTATTCTTCATGCCGGAGGTAGAAGAGGTTTCGTACCAAATTCATTCCTGATGTTTAAATCAGAACTTAAGAGACATATAATTGCCACGATGAAATGAACCAAAAATCTGATGACTTTCGAGTTTCTGAAATTATTTTTATATGTGAAACAAAGAAAAATACATAAAATACAATACAAAAAAAAATAACAGTTAATCAAATAAATGGTGAAATAATACAATATAGATTCCTCTAGTGGTTAACAACCTAAATTGTCTTCAACGAAATCATCTTCTTGTTCAGATGATAGATTAGAACCGGATTCACTGCTGTCGTCTACTGTAATAATTATTTCTTCTCTGTTATCCATAATGTATTCCCACTTATGTTTGTCGACACTGCACATATATTCTTCACACTCACACTTCCAAAATTATTTTCTGCAGAAGTGTTAACATCGTCTAATTTGAATGTTGTATTATTTGTAGCAACGTAGTTCTTTACTGACACCCATATTTTCCCAATCTGGTTTAATTATAGATGGCAAGGGGGTAATCGTAGGACTCCGTTTTACCATGTTCCGCTAATAATTTCTCAATCATATAACTTTTATGTGTAGGATTATGTAATTTTCTTGTACCATAAATGGTTTTTGTTTCATTCAACTTAATATAAATGTTTCTTACTGATAACCACTTTCGCATGTCTACTTTTTCCAAACAAATGTTGGATTCGGCTCAGTACAGCCATTGTGATACGATGCATTATCAATGACCAAAACCGACTTTTTTGAAGATTTGCCAATAATTTTTCTTTCAGGCAATTCACATAATTTTAATGGTTCATTTCGTCGTGGTAATTATATGTCTCTTAAGTCTCTTTTCTACCTCCGGCATGAAGAATAATCAATCCTTCCCCTTTACTGACGGGGGATTTTAAACAATTGTTGGTACCATCATCACAACATTTAGAACAGTATGGAAACTATGCAAGTACGTTTCATCAGTGTACACAATATTTCAGCATTCGGAAATATATTTTACCTTAAGAATTCAACACAATTTGCTGAAATTTCTCTCTTCTCTATTAGAACGTGTGCCTATTGTCTTGACATTTTTTCTATTGAAAACCCATTTTATGTACCAATCGCCTAAAGGAATGTAATTTTTAAGTGAAATTAATACCCCCCTTCATTTTGTTCGACTTCGAATACAGCTTTCATTGTAGGTCTCTTTTTATGGCAAAGTTATAGATCACACTTGGGATTACTTCTTCTTTATATTGATCGACAGATGACCTGGGGTAAGTTTAGTAATTTGTTTCCTTGGAGATGTAAATTTTCTTTCGCCACTTTGTTAGGCTCCTTTAACAATTCGCTTAACTGTATTTAGGCCAACATCGGTTGCTTTAGTCATTCATTCTTGCAAAACGACTGAGCAAAATAATTGCAATAGTCGCTATAGATTCTTTCACGTCCTTGACTACGAATTAGTTTCTTACGGTTACCCATAATGTAGGCAGTAGGGTTTCCAAGTCCCGGGACCAAAAGTGTTTTCGGGACTTACGAGCTAAATTTCATGTCCCGGGACTAGTCCCGAAGATCCCGAAAATGGTCCCGAAGAGAAATAGTGTACAGGTGAAATTTACGAATGAAATTTCAAAAGAAAAACAAGTGTTTTAAGCTAAATAAAGTACTTCTGTGCTCATAATTTGTGTTGGGGCTGATCTACAACTTCATTGCTTTCTTCTGGTACTAAAAATGTCTGTCGCTCTTCATCTTTTGCTTTTGTTTGAACTGCAAAGTGCGTGCGCAATCCTTTCGTCAAGTTGCCTCTGATTATGATAATTTTGTAGGAACCAACTTTACATTTCGCCAATTGTTTATCTTCAATATATAAAACTGTTGCCATAGTGACTTCAAATCGTTATTTCTTTAAATGTAGACTGAAGGTAGGTTGCGAATCGGAATTCATTCTAATTGTAACGCTTTAGCAGACAAATAACGAACACACTTAAAACCCAAAAATATAAATTATTCAGCTTCTTCGTACATATCTAAATCAAACAAAAAAACATACAAATACATAATTAGAAGAAGATATGCAAATGTGGCTGAAACAACACACAGGTTTAATTCTAACCTACCGAAAGCAATACCTCTCCTGCCTACGCAAAACGCAAATAATGCAGAATGTGGAAGAGGCATGAGTAATACGCCGGACGCCAGTGAATACCCGTCCTAATTCTCTGATATCGAGTATACGCACGCATGTTGACATGGTCCCGGGACTTCGCCTAGGCTGGCTGTGGTCCCGGGACTCGGTTTTTGTGGTAGAATCCCGGGACTTTCCCGGGACCGAATCCCGGGACTTGAAACCCTAGTAGGCAGCTCTATGAATAATTAAAATTTCCTTAAGAAACTACTTTACAAGTCAATATTTTATACTTGCATGTAGCTGTGAAAACAGCAGTAGAGATGCACAAATTAGTCCTTGTAAATGGTTGAATAAAGGAACTCCAAAAAAAAACGCTAAATACTTAACCAAATCACGGGCAACGTGTTTTGGTTTCGACGCCGCAGCCAATAATGAGATTTAGGAAGAGCCAGGCCACAGGCCTAAACATTTCAATTATAAGTGCACAAATGTCAGGCTTGACTTTTAACTTGGTCGACATTTCTATTTGCATCATAACCTCAAAAAGTTATTAAATGACAGTTATTGAAAATAGTTCTAATTATAAGGGTCGGCATCTCCGATCCTTTTAGTAATTATAATTAAAATATTATCAAGTGACCTTTGTGATATGTTATTTGGGTTGCCTGCTCCACTCTATCTGTTCGGCGGCCCGAGTATAGTATATTATCTAGCAGTGGTAAATTTTGCGATTGTTTATTCTGATTTTATTATTATTATTATTATTATCTACCTATGCCACTATCGGTTAAATTTTGCACATTTCTCGTGTGTCGGTATTCTATCTAGCCTAATTTTATAACTTTATTTTTCGTAAGAACACTTCTGTGTGTGATGTTTCCGGTCTTGCTTCGACATCATAATGTCAGAATGGGTCTTCCACACCTTGTTTCTAGATTTAGGTATTTGTTTCTGCAAATAGTTGAGTTGAGGCATCAAGATATCTTACTGTTTTTCTGAGTTCTTGAGTCTAACTTCGTTTTGTATATCTCCGACACCTATCCTGTATCTTAGGCAAATTTTGTAGCTAATTATTGTTTCATCCACACATCTAATACCCTTATGGACTGGAATGTGGATTAACAGTTCTCCATTTAGTCGTATTTTTGTAGTATTATTATGTCATAGGTATACCTCGGACTGTCTCTGTTAATGTAGTAGGTATTTGCCTGGTATTTAGGTAGCTTAAAAATGTTTCATCAAAATGCTAACCATTTTAATATAGTTATTTGAGTCTAGCGCTAAAGGCTTTAGAAATATTCATTTTATAGACAGGTTAACAAACAATGATATCTTCTGTGAATTACCTGTAGAGTGTAAAATACTGTTTCTGGGTATTAATGTTATATACGATATTCAAAACTTAGAAATGTAATAGTTTTTTTTTAATAGAGCGCTCTATACGTTTTTGTATTTTTTAAAAAACCTATTTAATGAGCTTTCTTTTGATATCTTACTTTTCCCCAATATTCAATTGCTTTTCAAATATACAAAAATTTACATAAAACCCAATTTAAGTTCTTTCAGATGCTTTATTTAAACGGATAACAAACCAAAGCCGTCCAAATACTAATTTAAAATCTTACACTCTCTAAGCACAACAGAAAACCAGCTTTAGAAAATCAAAATCCATCCATTACTGACACAAGAAATACCAAACACGAAAAAAAAAACGAGAAATGCAAAAGTAAATTAAATCTGAAAAACGGTTGAATTTAACGGTATGAATTGAGATGTCATAAGAAAGCTCATTAAAACAGCTTTAAAACATTCAAAAATATACAGGATGTTCTATTTAAAAAATTGATTGATAAAATTTGCAAACTCTGTATAGTTTTAATACCCCGAGAATAGAAGAAATATTTAGACACTTAATGTAATTACGTATAGTTTTTGTTTTTTATAATCTGACTCCTTCCGATACTAGAATTAGTTTATTACTATATTTTTGGTTTTTTTAGTGATTATTATTTTCAGTATCTACACTAACAGGGCTTTTATATTCTATATTTGGTTTTGTGTTATGTTCGGAGAATTCAAATGTTATAGAATTGGCATTTAACGACGTTTGCTTGTTATCCCTTTAAATAAAGCATCTTTAGGGGGCATCAATTATTTTTACGTCCTATGTCTTGGATTCACCTCAAAAATTCTAACTTCAGTTTTCAACAGATCTTCACGTTTTAGAGTCCCCTGAACCCAAAAAAGATGTTTTTGTTCAGTGGTCTGCCTGTCAGTCTGTGAACAGAATATCTCAAAAACGAAAAGAGGTATGGCGTTGAAACTTCATATATAAGTTTTATGTACTATCTAGATGCGACAGCAAGATTTTGAAGAAAATCGCATAACCGAAAGTTTACTCTTGCGATTTTTCAGTTTTTTTTTCGATTTTTTCAAAAACGGCTCTAACGATTCTATTCAAACTTTACACTTTTATTACATGTTTAATGTGTATTGATGTGAAATAGATAATTTTCCAGTTGAATACCTCAAAAATGGGTTACTTTTGTGTTTTTTCTTTTTTTTTATTAACTCCTAGTTTAAATAGAACACCTGATATTTTATTACATTTTTGAATTCGGCTTAAAATTTTAGACAAAATTTGTCTTTTCAACTAACTCTCTATTTTGTACTGTTTCTGTAGAATTTGTAATTTTTGAAAGTTTTTTTTTTTTTTACTAATTATAGGATCACTGTAAAAGCAAGTTGTGTGCGTGTATCACACCAGATTTTTTATGTTAGAACTCGAATACCTGAAAAACGGTCGAATTTAGAGGTATGCACTAATACTCGTATCAACATAAAACTCAGTACAAAACATTTTAAAAACTACAAAAATTTACAATGCATTTAAATAATCCGAAATTATTAAATTTCTAGAATTTAAATACCCTGTACGGCAATAACACCCAGATCCATTATATGCACTTGAAAAGTAATTCACACAAAACATTTTCTTTTCTGTATTCAACCGTTTTCTGTTGCTTATAGCAACGGTCTACATTTCATAATAGTTTTGCATAGAATCATTAATATCTCTAAAATTATTAACAATAGACCCAAACAACTTTATACCAAAATTTGTTATTTCGATGCAAAACTTTGAAGCTACCTAATATTAAGCGTTCCATTTAAAAAAGTAAGTTTGCTTTGGCACACTTTTTTAGGCCACCCTTTGCAAATTTAGTTCGAAAAATTACATAGGTTACATGTGCCCCTGACGGTGTATGTACTCTTCCAAACACACCCTTTCGTTTGCCATTATGCGTTGACAAAGTTCAACCGGTATTGTTTTCTTCCCGAATATGGTCCTTAAGATGTTGTACATTTTCAAGTGGATTATTATACAGTCTACACCCTGCTCTCAGGCCATGTTCCTCCATGGAATTAAGTGCCCAAACTTTACTTTATACAGCCTTTTCTTGAGATAACCTCATAAAAGAAATCCAGTGGAGTGAAGTCAGGACTTCTTGGGGGATAGTTAATGTTTCTTCTTTGAGAAAATAATGTTTCTGGAAAAAGCTCTCTTACGGTTTCTAAAGTAATAGCTGACTAGTGGCTCCACCCAGCTGGAACCACGCTTCGTCATTGAATATTACGAGTCCATGAAGTTAAAGAGCAAGAAACTAATAAAAACGCAAGGATACGTTTGGAAGGGCGAATACGACGTCAGGGGCAACATCTAACCGATGCAATTTTTCGCACTTAATTTAAAAAGCTTCTTTTTTCAATTGTTATAATTATATATGTAAATAAGTTAAAAATAAAGAAGTTATGGCGTTTTTAAAAGTGAATTTCTTTCTGAGGCACCTTTAGTAGAATGTATAGAACAAGCCAGTCGACCAGAGCCGCTTTCATGAAAATGAGAAAGCTGCTGTCAACTAGAGATATATCACTAACTCTTAGAATATGTATGGTTTGCTGATATATCTTCTATACTATACTATATGAGATAGACCAACAAAATAAATGACCAAGCGGAACTAAGTAGTTGAAATGTGAGTATATAAACGTATTCCCCATATTGTGGGTAAATAAAGTGCGAAATGCCGATATACTACAAAAAATACAAAATAACTTAAAATTACGTATATTCACAATATAGAACAATATTATAGAATTTTATGGATATATCTCAAGCACAAAAGTAAATTGACAATAAACTGCTGGACGCTGAAGATATTCTTGACTACTGGATCTTAGAGACTGATCTAAAATGTCATCAGCTAAACTATTTAGAGCAGCAGTATCAAAAATGCAAAAATAAGAAAACCCTGATTTACACCATACACTTTTCACCGTAATGTGATAACACTCTTCATGTTACAACATATGGCGAGATGTCATTTATATTCAATGCACTCCTTCTTCCAAAAGAAACAACAAGAAAATGGAGATGGTTAAACCAGGATAGAAATATCAAAAACGAAAATGACTACATCTTATCAAGTAGCTACGAAAGCAATATTAAAAGAGGTTACTACTTTAAACTGGTTCAATATAGGGAGTGACCATAGATTAGTAAAGGGGAAAATCTGTATTATACGAGTATAATGTTTATAAGTAAACTAAAAATGAAAAAGAAAGAGAACATGCTAATAGATACAACAAGATAATGGAGACATTTATGTAGAATAACTTCAGAAGGAGCTTAGCGAAGAAAGTGAACTAATGTAGAAGACTTTAATATGATGATGCGCACATTTACTGCCAGTCTAAAAGACTCCGCATTAAAAATAGCCAAGAAACTTAAAATTTCTGAGGATAATATAAGTAAACAAACATGGGGTATGGTGGAAAGAAGAAACAGATCAACTACGAGAAATATGCAAAAAATCTAAATAATAGGAGTAAGAAACTAATAAAAATAATGGAAAGCTTCTATAATGATTTATGTATAGTTCGAGAACGGAAGAAACAGATGCAATAATACGAGTTCATCGAGCTGGAAAATGTCTTAATGTTAACTCGGAAATGAAGCCTGACATCGATGAATAGGAAAATATGCATACGTTAAAGCTAATAAAGAATAACAAAAGCCCAGGCTAAGACAATGATTTAGTAACGACATTAAAGGAAAGAAGAATGATAATGGGAAATAAGTAACTCTATCTCAATTATTTAATAAATTTCTTCAAAGGGGAAATATTCCATCACAATAAAACAACGCAATAGCAATATTAATATACTAGAACTAGAGTACAAAAGGGGTATAGAAAATTATAAACTTATTAGTCTCGTCTCTGAACTACATTATGCTAATGTTCGAAGGCAAGAGGATAAGCAAACTAAAAAAGAAGACCATAAATGGAAACTAGGAACGTGGAATGTGGGAGGCCTGAACTATGAGAGAGCGTTAAAACAACTTATACTGCAGATGAACAAATATAAAATTGAAATATTGGCAATCCAAGAAACCAATTTAGGAAACGAAACTGTACTGCGTTTCGATGATTTTATATTTTTCATGGAGATGGCTCTCAAAATAAGTTAATGAAAAAATAAGTTACTTACGAATACGAGGCATACAAAGAAAGATAAGCATTATTAACGCTCATTTTTTTACAGAGTATTCAGAAGATGAAGAAAAGAACCAACTTTATGACGTATTAGATGACTTATACGAAACCTTATAAAAATACGATATTAAAATTGTAATAGAAGACTGTAATGCTAAGGTGGCCAAGAATTAAGAAATCGACCGGTAGCAGGGAAGTACAATAAACAAAAAAATTGACAGACACTAATAAACTTTGCGATGGATACAAAATTAAAAATTAAAGCAACAGGTTTAATGAATAAAGAAAAGAACATGGGTAAGCCACCGATGGAAAAACAACCAATCAAATAGATCATGTCTTAATAAAAGAAAAGCATAAGGCAATCATTGAAGATGTTAAAAGTAGAAGAGGTTCTGAAATAGATGCAGACCATTAGCTGGTATGTGCGAAAGTTAACCAAGAAACCCAGAAAAATAGAATACAGAGCTAATGCAAAATAACAAAGTAAAAGAACAATACAAACAAGAAATGGAAACGGCACTATCAACAAAGTCGGCAAAAACGACAAACGGCCAATGGGATGAGATAAAATAAATAATTCAAAGTGCAGCAAGAAAATCTGGTGTGATACACTCACACAACTTCCTTTTACAGTGTTCTTATAATTAGTCAAAAATTTCATTTTTAATTTTTAGCCATTTGTCAAAAATTTTCAAAAATTACAAATACTACAAAAACGGTACAAAATAGAGCGTTAGTTAAAGAGACAAATTTTATCTAGAATTTTAAGGTGAATTCAAAAATGTAATAATATACCGGGTGTTTTATTTAAAATAGGAGTTAATAAAAAAATTGAAAAAAAACAAAAGAAACCCACTTTAGAAGTATTCAACTGGAAAATCACCTATTTCACATCAATACACATTAAAAATGTAGTAAAAATGTAAAGTTTAAAAAAAATCGTTAGAGCCGTTTTTGAAAAAAATCGAAAAAAACTGAAAAATTACAAGAGTAAACACCTACTTCCGGTTATGAGATTTTCTTCAAAAGCTTGCTGTCTCATCTACATAGTACACAAAACTTATATATGCAGTTTCAACGCCATACCTCTTTTCGTTTTTGAGATATTCTGTTCACAGACAGACACACAGACACACAGACAGACAGACACACAGACAGACAGACCAATAAAAAAAAATATGTTTTTTAGGATCAGGGGACTCTAAAACGTGAAGATCTGTTGAAAACTCAATTTCGAATTTTTGGGGTGAATCCAATACTTCCTTTATAGTAAAAGAAAGTAAAAAACAATACCACAAAAGAAAGGCTGTAGTAAAAAAATGTGGTACGATGAATAGTGCAAAGAAATGACAGGAATTGTGAGTGAAACACAGAGGATAATGCTAAACGAGAAAACAACCACTCGTGAATAACAATTTATGAAGTTAAGAAAAGAAGCAAAGAAGTTGCATAAAAATAAGAAGAAAAAATATCAGGAAGACATGTTAAAAGAAATAGAAGAAAATTACACGAAAGGAAAGTATACCAACCGAAAATTAATATTTGCAATAATAAAAATGGAGGTTTAATAGGCGGAAAAAAGAGTAATAAGAAGATGGAAAGAATAATATCAAGAAACAATGGTAGAAGAGGAGAACCGACAAGATACCAGTAGCTTTATAAAAACAGAAACGTTACAACAAAACGAAGAAAATATGCCAACAATAAAAGAATGCACTGAAATAGTACTAAACATGAAAAATAATAAAATTCCGGAAAATGATAATATACAAAGTGAGCTAATAAAACTTGGAGAAAAACAGTTAATAGAAATAATTTATATAATATTATGCGAAGTTCGGAAAGAAGAAGAAATGCCAGCAGATTGGAAAAAGGCAGTAATCAACCCCATTCATAAAAAATCAGTGATCTTATAATTAGCCAAAAATTTAATTTCACATTTTTAAGCATTTGTAAAAAAAATTCAAAAAACGGTAGAAAATAGAGTGTTAGTTCAAGAGACAAATTCTCTACAATTTTAAGCTGAATTCAAAAATGTAATAATATACCGGGTGTTCTATTTAAAATAGGAGTTTATAAAAAAAATAGACAAAAAACAATAGAAACCCATTTTAGAAGTATTCATCTGCAAAATCACATATCTCACATCAATACACACTAAAAATTTAATAAAAATGTAAAGTTTAAAAAAAATCGTTAGAGCCGTTTCTGAAAAAATCGAAAAACACTGAAAAATCACAAGAGTAAACACCTACTTCGGGTTATGCGATTTTCTTCAAAAGCTTGCTGTCTCATCTACACGGTACACAAAACTTACGTATGAAGTTCCAACACCATACCTCTTTTCGTTTTTGAGACATTCTGTTCACACACAGACAGACACACGGACAGACAGACAGACAGACAGACCAATGAAAAAAATACGTTTTTTGGGTTTAGGGGACTCTAAAACGTGAAGATCTGTTGAAAACTCAATTTCGAATTTTTGGGGTGAATCCAATACTTCCTTTATCGTAAAAGGAAGTAAAAATAGACACTCTGAACTACAGTAACTGCAAACCAATATCCTTTCTAAATGTGACATACAACATTAATAAATAATAGATTCCGAAAGTTTCCAAAAACAAATATAGGTGAATACCAATGCGGATTTCGGGAAGAGAGGTATGTAACGGACGGCTGTTTACTTTAAGGCAAATACACTAGAAGACAAACAAGAAAGGGACAGTAATACGTATGATTTTTATATATTTCAAGTAATCATATGACAAAATCAACAGAACAAAACTAATGCAAGCAAAGAAAAATCTGGAATTTCGGAATATCTGAACAACTTTAGTAGAAACCACACTGAAAGGAACATGAAGCCAAGTGAAGATTCAAGGAAGAACATAATAAACGTTTGAACCAAGACAAGGAGGCCCACCCTATTTAATATTGCATTAGAATAAATAATAAACTGTAAAATAGACGGTAATAAGAACGTGATAAAGAGTTCATCCCAAATAATGACCTATGCTGATGATCTAACCATTTTCACAAGGCCACAACAAGAACTAAAAATAAATTTCAGGAAGATAGAAAAGAAGCCAGAAGATATGGGCTAGAAATTAATGAAACAAAGACTAAATACTTAGTAATATCAACAAGAAACCCTAATAACGATTTGGCAATCCTAATTATAAACAGTGGTCCAAAAGACAAATAATATAGTTTTGAACAAGTCACGGGGTTGATATAGTACTTAGATACGACATTCTCAAATAGTCCAGACAACGAAATCGAGCGAAAAATATGCTCAGTCATGAGATATCCAGCGTCCTTAAATTTAATAAAGTACTAAAAAGTAAAAATGTGTAGCCAACAGTATAGATACGGGTATATAAGATCTACAGTGGTATACGGGAGTGAAGTGTAGATACTAAACCAAGGGTACGTAACAAAGTTGTTGACCTGGGAGAGGTAGATCTTAAGAAGAATCTTTGGAGGAGTCAAAAAATGAGGAGAGTGGAGAAGCCGGTTGTCAGGCTATTTTTATATTTTACCGATATGCCACCTGTTGGAGTAGTTTTGGTACAAAAATAACGAGTTTTCCTGTATAGGTTCCTTTTCAGTCATATTTTCTCGCATAGTACAGCAGCTATTTGTCTCGTACAGTACTTCAGCGATTTGCATTACAAATTCTAAAGTTGACACGCACGCAACTCCGCACCGCTCCGGGCTCTAGTCGTTTTCGTCGCAATTGCACCTTGTTTAGTCCCGTTTACATCAATTTCAAAACATAGTCAATGGGAGCAAGCGAGATACCTGCCTTGAATAATTTAAACTTCAATCGCTCTCTCTCGCCCGCGGCTTGCCTCGCTGTTGTCACGCGGAGCAAACTGCGATTCGATTGGCTATAACTTTTGGCGCGAGAATGTTCATCTAGCGCGAAACTTAGCTTGGCGTCTGTTTTGGGGTTAGTCAGTCTCCGGCCGTTACAGCAGACAGTCGTTATAGGGTGAGTTTGTCGCCCCTGCGCTTCGTGCGTGGGTGGGAAGTCGTGTTGTTGGCAGTTCTTCAGACACTGCTAAAGCGACAGGTGGTGTGTATGGTTTTGTGTGTGTCCTTGGTTTGTTCGTATGACCGCCAACTGTTCAAAATTCTGTTGGGCCGTGACCTTTCTCCCGTTAGCTGCGGAGATCCAAACTGCAAAGCTGATTATTTTTCGGTCTCACCAGCTTTCGTTTCGATTTCCCAAGAAGGGAATTAAACTATACTCCGCCATTTTGGGGAAAATCTTCTCGAGGGACCCATGTTTTACGTTCGTTGTAGAGGCAGTTTTACCAGCCCCGTGACGTAATCGCTCTGCTGACCCAATCAGGTAGTGTGTGAATATTAATAATAACTAACTTTTATGTGCTTCATTTACTGTTTTTTTGCGAAGGCCGCTTATTTAACTAATTCATTCAACTGTACATACATATCTTATGCGATCATTTATTGTTACATTGCCGTTTTCCGAGGCCGATTATTAAAAACGAAGTAAGTTAGCAGCGTGCTAGGTAGTTAGTATAGCCTATTTGAATTAAGGCGTCTCCCAGCTGGGCTATATAGTTAATCCATGTATTACTGTGTTTACTTTTGTGTATAATTGATTTGCATGTGTGAGACCAATAGAACGGTATATCGAACGAGGTCTTATGATTTCCGACGAGTCTGTGCATGCCTACTCTCAAGTTACTGTGTAAAGATAAATGTACGGCAAAGCCTGACTGTTTAAGCGTCACAAGTAAGTTGGCGCCGCTTGCCGCTGCAGTGTCGTAAGGTTGTGCACATCTATTTTCCATTCCCGTGGAGCCTTAGATTTCTCCAAAGTGATAAGTTAGAAGGTAGGCTCTTTTGATTTTCCCGGTTTCAGTCTGGGTCTATCTTTTCATTTTCGTTTATGTAGATAAAACCGGGTGGCGCCCTATTTTAATTTTATCTATGGTTACCACCCCTTTGGCCGTTGCCCGTAGGTAATCTCGTTTAGGACCCTCCCTTGCTCCACTGATGTCTAGCCGGCATATCTTGTTGCGGGTTGGGCAGCGGCCCCAGGTAAATCTTTGTCCCGATTTAGTGTAATATAGTCCGCGCCGGCCGTTTAGTTTTTTTATGTGCCGGCGCGGTGTTGTAAAAGTCGATTTAGATCATAACACGAACAAATGAAGAAATATACAAACTCTTTAAAGATACCGCAATAATAAGCGTAATAAAACAAGCAAGATTACGATGGCTGAGACACGTATAGAGAATAGAAGAGAGCAAAACTCCGAAAATATTTTTTAAAGAAACCCCAAAAGGTAGAAACCGAAGAGGACCACAAAAAGAATGGTATCAAATGTGAAAGAAGATCTTAACATGCTGGGAGTGGATCAAGGGGAAAAAACTGGAGAAAAGTTATAAAAAGTCAAGGTCCTTAATGGACTGTAGTGCTCATATATATCTGAAGATTTTAAACAACAGATTAACGGAAAATACAAAATGTGAAACAATCTGGTTTCAGCTCAAAATATAGCACCAGGATAATCTTGTTAGAAAAAACTTTGAAAGGGCTTTGGATTCCATTTGGGAATTAGTCAAGAGCTGCGAAATGCAAGATTAATTACAGATACTTAGGACCAATAGAGAGTATTTATGGGTAAATAACACTAAGCATGAAGGAATATCACAATATAAACAAAGTATACCGGGTGACAATCAGCTCAGGGCCATGCCACTATATCTATCTATCAATCAGAAATTATCTCTAGTATCCTGATATAAAGATCTAATCAAATCGATTCATTAATAAAGAAGATATAAACATGGTCCTGATCTCATTGTCACCCGGTGTATTATCAGACGGGGCGATGTCAGCCAAATTGTTCAATGTAGCCTTAAACGCATCAAGTAGTCTTAATAGCTGACGACAAGATAGCTTTGCTTGCCATACTTTAATAACTTACAGAGGAAGTACTAAATGTAACCTTAACAATAAAAAAAACAACAAAAAATAGGTGACCGTGCATCTATGAAGACCAATGCACTTACAACCAACACGTCATATCGGTACTAACATTTGGCTAGGAAACTTAGGTTCTTACTCAACAAATGATTAAGAAATTAAGCGTAACACAATAAAAAGGCAATTATTAGGTGCCTCCATCAGACACCAAATAAAAAATTACATAACAAGAAGAAAAACTGGGATAACCGATGTAATACAAAAAATTATAATATGTTAAAACGTTTTAGTCACATACTACTCTACATTCAAAGCCATCGCAATCCCAAATGACAATGCTCCATTAGTAACAAAAGATTAGTTTAAAGAGGTGTTGAAGATAAAAGTAGAAAAAATACCATCCTCCCAAAAGACTTCAATGAGGACCAGCAAAGTAGTAGCTAAAAACTAATCAACATCTGCCAACAGTATAGGATTAATATTGACAATACAGCTTTTAACCACAAAAACATAAATACATACACACAGTATCAACACACAAGAGGCTTGAAGTAAATTGTAGATTACATCATCAACAGACAGAACTCGAATTGTAAAAGTGAAGATGAACGTGTGAAAAGAAGGGTAGCCTACGTATCGGACCATAAATTAGCAAATACCGAGAAAACGATAGGAAGCCTCACTGATAAGATAGAGATATTGAAGACAGGTTAATGGAACAGAAACAACAAACATAAGAATACTACAGGATAAGAAACCGAATAACTTAAGGGAATATACATTGCACAATGAGGTAAACATCGAATTGACTAGCAAGAACAATTGGAAACGGAGATGTAAGCATATCGATCAACATGTAGTGAGCACCAAGAATGCGAAAGTATGGAAAACCGTTAAATAAAAAACTTGAAACCGTCAACAAAAGCAAACTGCATAAACAGGAAGAAAGATCAAAGAATCAGTTTCGAGCTATTAAAAGTTAAGAAAATAATTTAAAAAACACTGAAACAACATAAAGTTTTAAAGAATAGGAATTAAAGGATAAGGAGTCATATAAACAGTCGGGAGTCAGATCAGGGTATTCCACGGTTGAAAACATATTCACTGTTAGTGACAAATAGTTCGATGAACTAAATAGACCCATATCGTCCTTATCGATTTAGAAATCCTATACAATATCGTTCTCAAATGTCATCTTTAATCATCCTAGCTAGATATAAGAATGGGATTAAACCTAGCGACAAAGTGTATGTTCAAAAATACGCCAGCAGAATAGAAAATAAATAAACCTTTGTCGATATACTGGGTCCGGCAACGACGTGGGGGTAGAAGATATTTCTAAAACTATGAGAGTTACATGGATATTGTGTATATAAAAGTTGTTGGTACGAAGTTGCTGCACATTGGTAAAATATTTTTGATTATACAGAGCGACTCAAAAAAGCGTGGCGAATCAAACTTACTTTTTTAAAAATGGCATGCCCTATATTTGGGTAGCTTAAAAGTTTTGAATTAAAATACTCATCATTTTGATATCAAGTTGTAGCGTCAACTGTTTTGGAGATATTAACGATTTTATTCAAAAAAATGCTGAACTTCAGGCGGCTGCTGTAAGCAACAGAAAACAATTGATTAAAGCAAAACGTTATAAAAAAATTATGATTTTCGTGAACTACCTTTCAAATATAAAATGGTAGATCTGGGCATTAATGCTATACATGGTTGCTCAATACCTGCAAATTTAATCATTTAGAATTTTTCCAAATTGAACGCCCGGTATACTTTTATATTTTTGGAAAGCCTTTTTAATGAGCTTTCTTTCGACATGTCACTTCATACCTCTAAATTCAACTGTTTTTCAGATATGCATGTTTGAACATAAAAAACAACTTAAGTCCCTTAAGATGCTTTATTTCAGGGGATAACAAACGCCGCTAAAATAATGATTTCAACACTTAACCCTCCAAAAATGAAAACGCAAAACCAGGTTTAGAAAATATAAATGCAGTCAGTGTTGATACAAGAAATAATAAACACGAAAAAACGATAAATGCAAGGATAAATTTATTCCAAGGTCAAATAAAATCAGATAAAAAAACAAATGCCAATACACCAAAATCCTATACGTAATTACATTAAATGTACAAATAGTTCTCTTTTCAGGCTCTGAGTATTAAAGCTGTACAGAGAACTCATAATCAGCAAATATAATTATTTCAATTTATTTAAATGGAATACCCTGTATATCTCCGTATTTTGAAAAGTACTTTTAATAAGCTTTCTTCTGACATTTTATTTTCTATCCCTAAATTCAATCGCTTTTCAGATTTACTTTTCTACTACTTTTTTCCGTTTTTCCGTATTTATTATTTCTAGTTTTGAGTAGTGGCTGGATTTTTGTTTCCTAAACTTGGTTTTACCTTTTTTTGGTAAGAAACCAAATGTTTAAATCATTATTTTAATGAGGTTTGTTTGTTATCCCTTCAAATAAAGCATCTTAAGGAGCTTTTATGTTTTTTATGTTCAAACATGCATATCTAAAAAGCAGTTGAATTTAGATGTATGAAGTGATATATCAAAAGAAAGCTCATTAAAAGGGTTTTTCAAAAATATAAAAATATACACGGCGTTCAATTTAAAAAAATCGAAATTATTAAATTTGCAAATATTGAGCACCCTGCATAGCATTAATGCCCAGATCCACCATTTTACATTTGAAAGGTAGTTCAAGAAAATCATCATTTTTTGATAACGTTTTGCTTCATTCAATTGTTTTCTGTTGCTTACAGCAGCCGCCTGAAGTTCAGCATTTTTTTAAATAAAATCGTTAATATCTCCAAAACAGTTGACGCTAGGGTCATATAACTTGATATCAAAATGATCAGTATTTCAATACAAAACTTTTAAGCTACTCAAATATAGGGCATGTCAAATAAAAGTAAGTTTGATTCGCCACGCTTTTTTGAGCCACCCTATATAATCAAAAATATTTTAGCAATATGCACCACCTTCGTATCTACAACTTTTATGTACACAATATTCATGTAACTCTCATAGTTTTAGAAATATCTTCCACCCCCGCGTCGTTGCTGGACCCTGTATTTAAGGTGACCAAGTGTTTGAAACAGGGCTGTGATTTTTAACCAACACAAATACACACTCTGCCTAGTGGCCAACAAGAACTAAACGTATAAGGCTGCAAATTAATGACAAAACCCTGTATATCCCCTATTTTGCACGACTAGCATGTGATGGCAAAAGATCAAGAAACCTAAGTCATAAATATTGGTAGAAAAACAGAAGGAAGAATATGAAAAAGACGACTGAATATGAACATAAGAAAGTCAGACTACTTTACACCAGCAGTAGCAAACAAGACATTTTACCTGTAAAAATGGACATCTAGTAGAATCATGTATCTAATACCTTGGTGGGCGAAAGTAACAAAAGCAACTTACTAACTACCTAAATTAATTTTCTAAGGAGAAGCTGTGGAAGATCTAAATCTGAAAGAAGAAGAGAACGTATGAGTGTTGAGACAAACATAATCGAGAAAATACAGAAAGAGCAACTATTGTAGACGATAACAGATGGTTGAAAAAAATTAGAATGGGTGAGAGCGAAAAGGAAGAGTGATCTATCTAGACTGGCCTGGACGATAGACATAGCTGGAGAAAGGAAATGACGCCGATTTCTTAAGGGTGCATTTTTACTAAAGCATATTCGGCAGTCTATTTTGATGAAAATAGTATAATAATAATAATAATAATACAGTACAAAAAATTACATAATCCTATCTGTATGTATTTATGAGAGAAAACAAACAAATCAATACTAATAATACTAATAATGTTATACATTCCTTGAATATATTAAATAGCTTCCTTGCTTTCTTATTTACAATATTAGAAATTTGATCTTTTGTTTGCCGTCACATCTATACGATTTATTAATTACGCAAGCTGCTCGACATTGTTTAATGGATAATTATATTTTTTTTAGTAATTTAACAATTATATTTTTTACTCAAGAGTCAAAAATTTAATATGAATATCATAAAGTACTTAGTCACCCTTTCTAAGAACGATTTTTAAAAGCAAAAATGTTTTCCCAATTGGAAAAAACATTTTATAATTAAGTACAAATCAAACAAAAATATTTCGCCCATAACATCAATTTGTTTCCATTAAAAACAACGTAACAGAATTAAATAGCTCAAACACAAAAACGATTTTTCGTTGGTTTTAAAACTTAAATTTAATGGGTCTTCATACATTGAACTTTCCCGCTCTGCAATGCACCGAGGTAAACAGAAATTCTCTCAAAGGGAGTAGCAACAAAGAGACAGAATGAGAAATTTCAACAAGTCTAATTCTCAACAAGCTTCGTAATTCTCTCCGCCGTCCTAAACGCAAGAAGCAATTAATTCAGTTTTAAAGTTAATTTATTTGTGTACACAAGTCTGAGCGGAGTACCTAATCACGTTAATTAAAATGTTCCGTGTAAACTAACCGTGCTATAAGTTAGCTCCATGTGGCCTACGGAACTATAATGGATTGATTACGGCGCTAGATTAAGTAATTAGAGGCCAACTTTGCCCATTACTGCACTATTGCGCTATTTATTTTATATATAGTGCTGGTAGGTTGCCAAAGAAACCATTACGGCCGAATTTTTCCCAAAGCGCTTTCCTGTTTGGTTTCACACTGAGTGGTCAAATCTTCCTGGCAGTAATGCTAGATTATCATTATTGAAATAAATAGATAGCGAAATTTTAATTGATATCATGCAAGAGCTGCCAAAAAAATAATTAACAAAAAATAAACAGTTAAAAGCTTCTACTACAGATTTATTTTATTTATTTATTTCGCACTCAGCCAACAGCCGCTAGGCCAATTATAGGCATCGCTGTGCATTAACAAAAATAACACAATATTTTTATGTTTTAAAATAATACTAAGTTATGTAACTAAATACTATAAGCAGCAGCATAATTACGTTTATCATTATTAAAGAATCATACAGTATAGGTACATAAAGTATTTATTCGAAAGCTGGAAAAAGCTGTAGAATTAACTAAATTGTATTTAATATATGGTTGTTCAAGGCGTTTGGCGACTTTTACATTGTAAACCTCACTTTTAAAGAATCATATTTGCGATGGCATAATATGGCACTTTACGTTCTGTTACATATAATGTGCATCGTTGAGAAGTGTATTCATATATCAACGAGAAATTCTCACTAAAGGCAAGAGCGATCTTTACATTTAATTTAAATTTATTTAGATAATCCCAATATTATATCTTATTATATTGTCTTTGAATAGCTTAAAAAAGAAAATAAATAGCATTAAGTTTTAAAGACAGAAGGACACTGAAAAGCGAAGAGAAAATAACATGTTGAAGAATTACTATGATACGATATATTGCTATGGTTTGATATGCACCACTGATTAAACTGATTAAAATAATTGCTGGATTGTAAATTTTATTTGCTCGACTCAAAATAAATAGTATTATGCCCCTTTTCGTATTTTATTTATCTGCAATTTATTATTGTAACGCTAGCTCGGTAGAACAATCAACTCTATTCCCAGGGGTGAATTCCTAATAATTTTGTACATTTTTACCTAAATTGGTGCGCCACTGACCACCCAAATTAGTTCCAAATACGCAGTCGCACTGCTGTCAAAATTACAAAAATGGTTCGTATTAGTATGCGGCAAGCGTTGTTGACATTAAAAATCAAATTTGTGAACATTCGACGAGGTATTTATTTAAATCGTAGTGCTTTGGCAGTAATTATTCTTATTTGTTTCAGGAATTAATTTGTCTTATGACGTCAGAATGGACGCCGACTAAATTTCTGCAATTGTTTAACCATCACCTAACATCAAAACTGGACTCTGGTTAATAATTTGAAAAGCACTTTCGCTGGAGGCTTGAAGAGGCTTGAATCTTGTTCAGTACGGTATTGTCTCGCATGCACACAAATTTGTGGATGCTCACACTGATATTTAGCTTATTACAGTACCTTAAACTTTGAGGTTTCTTCGTTCGGTGATCGGAAAGAGGCCCCGCTAGTATCTTCTTCTGCAACGGTTTCCCCCGGTGTTTGTACTGCTAGTCGGTGTCCTACACTCCTGCCTGATGCGTCGCAGTGGAAGACGCTGGCTCTGGGCCCTATTTTCGGCTGCAATCCTTCTTCTTGCGGAAATCGCCACAAACGTTCTCATATGAACTTTACCACTTGCTTAACACAACGATATAATTCTTGTAGATAAAAATGATTATTTATTATGTAAAATCTTGAATTAAATATGGAAACAAATCTACATGTCAATCTTATAATTTATTCAATTGTTATCTGATGAAGTCCGCAATAAACAAATGCTAATCTAATACTATACAAACGGAAATTAGCGATGTTCAAATCAATTTAATTTTGAAATAAATTTACTTACAAATTATTAAATTTAAACCTTTCTTATATCTAAAATATTGTCTGCATTTTTATTTGTCAACATGTCTCTTTGCGCTACTACACGTTTTATTATTTGCTTTGCTCTGTTCACTCGCGTAATTGCACTGATCCTTTTAAAGAGTTCACTTCCTTCGTAAATGCTTCCTATGTCCATCTGTCTTCTTTTCACTCGCTTTCTCACTTGTCTTGCTGTCTACTTTTCCCTTGCTTTATCCTGTCTTGTCTGCTTTTCACAATTGCTATTTTATGTCTTTATACCTGCCTTCTTAATTGCTAGTTGCAACATTATTATTTTTCTGGCTTCTTATACCTTTTTAGATTGTTCACAATTTGACCTACTTAGCTATATTGAAATCTACGCTTCATTGACCTGCACATAGCAAACCTTTTTGTGATTATTCATTTCTTTCGGTTTGGCTATGCATTATGCACAAACATAGTATTTAATTAATTTGAACTTGGAATTCAACCCTGTGAAAAACAAGCTTTGCCCTTTGCGTTTCTTACTCAATTCATTTATTAATACTGGCATCTCTTTTCCAACGCATTTACTGAATGAAATTCAACCTTAGTATTGCAGCTACATAAAACACCCCAACTCTGTGCTTATTGACTTGTTTTCTAAACTGTACTGCTAGCAGAGTAGAGCCTCGGGCATAAGACTATTACAATATACACAGAATATAACTGTACAGAAGAATTCGATACAGTTCACACAACTGAATAACAACAAATTGACCTAATTACCATGAATGTACTGGAAAATCGAGTTCAAAGACAAAAGATGAGGAATGATAAATACTCTGGAAAGAAACTCAAACAACAACAATTAAAAATTTTGAATAAAGCAATGACTACAAGGGACGTATCTATAAAGTGGCGACCATTTTTTAAAAAGGTAATGGTGTAAAAGGTAAAAATACCATACCAGCAAAGAACTACACAAGAATAATTATTGAAAACAAAATGAGGGATAAACCGGAAAAAGATAAAGGACACGCAATGCAGCTTCAAAAAGGGGGGCCACGTTTATAACCTACAATAATAGAAGAAACGTCTATAGCAATAATAGGGACATACATATAGTGTGTATCAGCCAAATGGGATAAATTCAATATCTCCATATTTTGATAGTTGTCACTGATATGCCGAAACACTTCAATCGATTTTGATTCTAGCCGATATTTACGGCCTATTGGTTGCACTAATGGCTCACGTGACTTCTGTCGGTAACGTCATCGACATTTTTTTAAATGAGACGGTATGCCAAGTGGCACATCATTTGAAAGGGCATCAATTTTAATAAATACAATGTACCTACCTTCAAAGTAGTGTCAACGTCAGTTTTAAAGTCAGCCGAAAGCAAAGGATGGTGTATTTAACTGAAATTCATAAAATAACTATACTGATGATGATCGGTTATGGAAATCTCTTCAAGCAGAAATTTCCAGAATTACCACCCATATCTCAAGGTACAGTTAGCAGTTTAAAAAACTTGGACATGTACGACAAATTAAAAAACATGACGCTTCTTTGGACAACGAAACAAAAGTAGACGTCATGCTTACATTTGAGAAAAACCCGCATGCATCTACTCGACAAGTCGCATTGGAGAATAATTAATATTAGTCGCTCCTCCATTTGACGAATAAAATGCATTCGTATAAGGTAATTCCCACTCAGGAGCTATGTGAAGACTTTGATATGAGAGTGAATGATGGAAAGAGTAGACAACAATATCATACGAATAGAAAATGTTTTGTTTTCCGATGAATTGAGTATTTCAGGTGACGTCACAAGCTCCGCCTTAAAAGCTGATCGTGGACAAGCAACTTTAACTTTCTAATGGGAAACTTTCCATAAATTATAATTTTATAAGTTTTGTGTCCATTATACTGAGTTTATTTTTATTACAGCAGTGTAGTTTATGTGTTGTTTATTAATCTGTAAACAGATAAAGACAGCACTCGATTTGTATTACAGCTTTCGATGGTGATGTGGGTGTCAATGACCATCGACAAATGGTTAAGATTTTCGTATTACGAGTTAATATACTGTTTTCAGCGGACAATTGAAAGAAGTAATAAACTTGTAAAATAGTTTAATGAAACGGTCTCTAGTTTAATCCAAAAGTTGGTTAAGTAACATATTTGACAGTGAATAAAGAACATAGCCTTGAAACTGACAAAATGCCAAGATTTTGAGCTGTTTCGGTGTTCAAATCGTTCAAGTAGAAGTAACCGAGAGACGGAAAAGAAATATATTGTATTTCCTGGTGTGCGAAATAAAAGGGGTCGAGAGATTTCCGAAGGCATAAGTTTGGTCAGACCACTTTTTAACAGAGGTAATGCATTTCTATTCTCAAAATATCTTTTTATGGATTAAATGGAATCAATTTAGAATTTTCAGGAAGACCGGCGGCATCTGGTGATTTAATTAATCCAGACTACGTTTTTATTTACATTTATTTAAAAATTAAATCAAAAATACTTCTTTCAGATAGTTCACTCACAGAAGGTAGTTACTGCTCACCCACGAATCACGATCGTCTTAAATAACATAACAAATCCATAAAATCACTAACTTAATTACTTATAAACTAAACTACACTTATAACGTCTTACAAATAATCGATTTTAGCCCAAAAAATTGAAAAATTACCACAAGCCTCCTAATAAACCATACAAAGGTTGTCCTCGATCAGCTGTAGTTGGGCGGAGCTACGACGTCACTGTGACGTACTTGAAAAAGGCTAATTAACGTTTACTCTCCACGGACATGTCAATCGTCAGAATTGCCAATATTGGGTCACAGAAAATGCTCAATGGACGAGAGAGAAGCATACCCAAAACCCTGAAAAGGTGAACGTCTGAGCAGGTAGCATAGGAGACCATATCGTTGGCCATTCTTTTTGAAGGAAAACTTTAAGGGTGCAAACTACTTGGCTCTTCTTCAAAATTGTGTAATGCGTCACTGAGAAATGTGTATCCCAACAGAAGATAGAGCGCCACCGCATTACCATCGTGATGTCCGCCAATACCTTGACCTTGTCTTTCCAAATCGTTGGATTGGAAGGCGAAGACAGTTAGAATGGCCAGGGAAATCACCATACCTTAATCCCCTAGTTTTTTTTCTTACGAGGAGATCTCAATACCACTATTTACAAATCTAAATCACACGATTTAGATGACTTGAAGATACGCATTACCAACACCATTAGACGCGAGGACGTACAAGGAGAACATTTAGAGCATCTCTTACATTATCTGTAATTGTAATTTATTTGTAAATATTTATTAAAATTTATATTTTCGAAACTATTCTCTCCTAGTTAATTTCGAATGGGATTCAAAAACCAGACACAGTGCTGAATTCCCCCTTTAAATTCCCTTGCCACTTGGCATACCGTCTCATTTAAAAAAAAATGTCGGAGACGTCACCGACAGAAGTCACGTGAGCCATTAGTGCAACCAACAGGCCGTAAATATCCGCTACAATCAAAATCGATTAACGTGTTTCAGCATATCAGTGGCAAGTGTCCATATATGGAATTATTGAATTTATTCCATTTGTCTGATACACACTGTATGTTGTTAGGCCTGGTAAAAACTTTATATAAAGTAAAAAGGTGCTAGGATAAATGACATAAACTAAACATTAATGATTGGAAGAAGAAATGCAAAGACAAGACAGCTATTCACGCACAAAGGGATTTCAGAAATGGATAGTACGTTCACGATCACATCTTTTCGTTGCAACAAATAATATAAAAAGCATAATCGAAAGAAAACTGCATATTTGAAACTTTTTTGCAGGGCTTCAATAATCATGCTATGTCTTTGGGTATTTCGCCACACTGCAAAATGAAAAATATCAAAACATAAAAGTTTTCAACAATTAACTGATTGAATTAAAAATTTACTAGGAGACTTAGCTTATTTTCCAGTTGCTTTAGTGCGACTAACCTCCCCCGTAAACAGCTCGGTACACATACATACAATGAAAAACTCATGGCTAGAGATGGGAGCGTGAGTAAGGTACACACACGTTCACGCAAGTTTAACGCTTGCTTTATTAAACACTCACGCTCACGCACACGTTCACTTGTGTTCACGACGTGACCCTCTACTCACGGCGTGACCCGTGACATTTATTTGAAGATCCAGATTCAGATTTTAAACTTATAAAGGAAACAAAACAGATATAAAATGTTACAAAATAAAATATCTTTTACACGAGACATACTTTACATGATATGTTTCGTAGCCAGACTAATTAACATAAAAATAAATAAAAGATCAAAAGTGAGTATTAGTCCATTTTCTAAACGCTAAAAACTCGCCAAAGTTCTAACTTCGTTGACTCAAAACCGATTTTGAACATTTTTTTTTTATTATTTCGGTAAAAGTTTATAGAAAAGTTCCCCATAGGTGAGAGGGTGTGCTTTTTATTTTTTCAATTGTTATTAACAAATAAGTGTTTTTTTAATATACTCTTAATTAAAAAATTTATAACTATTTGATTTATTTAAACAATTGCCTGAAATTTGATAACATAAGGTTTTTGGGGTCGCAGATTACGAATCTGGCCTCAAAATGGGTCTAAAAACAAAATGTCGTCGAAGGTCTAATTTTTTATTTTATTTTATTTTTTATTTTTATTAGTAGTCTGGGAGGTTTTGGGGTTGCTGATTACCGAATTTGACATTAAAACTTAACTAAAACAAAAAATGACGGATCCAAAATGGCGGAAAGGGGTAATTTTTTTTTTAATTTCTGATACCAGTACCTAGAAGTTTTTTGGGTCGCTCATCCCAAATTTTATGTTAAAATTTATCAAAAATGGAAAACTGTGTCTGAAAAATGGTGGAAAACAAATGATTGAAGAGTTAAATGAGTATTCAAGATATTATAATTTAATTGATTTATTAAAATTAACCCAAGATACATTTAACATCAAAAAACAAAATTATTTAGCTTTATTTTCTTCTTCCTCTACTTTTTCCATTGACACTGCCGGTCGTGAATTAAGGCAACTATTTCCGCCACATTCACCGCAAGCCGCTGGCCCTAAAGGCCACTTTTTCCTACACCCACAAGCTGGCCCGCAACTAGTTTTGTGGTTGCTAAGAAATAATTTTGAAGATGTTTTGTGGATCTGGTTCTTGTGTCCATTAGGATTGGAAAACACTTTCCTGTATCATATTTTCCAACCCCAATCTTCCCTTGAAATATCTTGGTTTCCCAGCCACACTGTGTTTGCAAATACACGTGTTTTAAATGTTGTTCTGCTGGATCCATCGTAGGGCACAATTATGCTAATTAACGCTACTTTTTTAGTAGACGCCTTAATAATAGAATCAAACCCAAAATTCAAAATGTTTTTATTTAAAAAATATATGTATTGTATTGTCTGTAATCTCATTTTCCTTGCGGTATATGAATAATAAAAAACGTTCAATCAACATTTCTGTAAGAGTTTAAGCAGTTACCTTTCTTTGCACCATACATTGCAAGCATACATTTTATAACCAAAATTTTTTATATAAATTTTTGCAGTCTCTTGCAAATCACTGCTATTTTCAAATATTTTTGACAAATTTCTTCTTTCCTGAACATATAGCCATTGCTTCATTTACTAGGACTTATCCATGTGGATCTTTAATAAGGTGCCGGTCCTATTCGTCTTGTTCATCCTTATACGTCTTCAATATATTAAACTATATTCAAAAGCCATAATCTGCACCCTTGACACCAAAACTCGCATGCTAAGATGCTACATTTTTTCCATCTTGCTCTATGGGGTCCAGTCCTAGACACTTAACGAAACAATCACAAAAAAAATCGAAGCCTTTGAAATGTGGTTATACCGGAGAATATTGCGGATATTATGGAAAGACCGTGTAATAAAATATTAAAGTCCTAGAGAGAATGAAAAAAAAAAGTAGAGAGATCATGGACAACACCAAGATATGCAAATTCCAATACTTCGGACAAATAATGAGGAATGAGAATAAGTACATCCTACTACAATCTATTATTATACAAGGCAGGATATATGGCAAACGTGGACCAGGACGCGGAAGAATATCTTGGTTGCAAAACCTAAAGGCGTGGTATGCGAAATCATCCAATGAGTTATCTAGAATTGCAACCAATAAAGTGAAGATAGCCGTGTTAATGGCAAACATACGAAATCTGATAAGCACCTGAACAAGAAGAAGAAGAAGATTATTTCTTCTGTTAAAACATGCTGAAGTGTTACATCCAGTTAAAGCATGTACAGAAAGAACATGCTCACTACAATTATTGGGATGCGGAAATTTCAGGCTTTTAGAAGAAGTCAAGCAAGGATATTATTTGCAGCTAAAGTTTCTTTAAAAAATTAATAAAACGACATGAAAGACATTTGCCAGAATTTTTTCTTGATACCACTTTAAAAACCTGTCTCTTTCAAATCGAGTATCTGGTGCAGTTTCGGTTTTAGACGGTCGGTCTCTTTCAGCAGATTTTATTCTATGTTTCTGATAATCGACAAAAACACTTGTTTTTTTCCATAACTACGTACAATAAAATTAATATATCTAAAATTGCACCATACTGTTGACAAGTTGACATTTGTTTTTATGTAATAACATTCCTCCGTCGGTCACAAACAGAAAATTTTTTTAATTCAGAAATATCTTTTGGAAATTGTACAAAAGAGGTCGTAGAAAACACATTTTTAGGCGTTGGAATTTATATGTATTCATATGTTATATTTAAATGTAATTAATCTATTTAAATTTGAGTTAATTTAACAATTTAGAATTTTATTTGTATATAATGTTTATTAAATAATAATAATAATAATCGTACACAATAAAAATTACCTTTCAATGCTATATTATACATTAATGTGTCCAAATCCCTAGATATGAGGCAACGTGCGGAATTCAGAAATGAAGCTATTTTTGCCGATTTAAAGAAGTTATTTTTCATTTTTGATAAATTTTAACATACAATTTGAAATCAGCGACCCTAAAAACCCGATAGTATAGCTAAAAACTAAAGTCCGAATAAAAAAAAATTAAGCTTTTTCCGCCATCTTAGATCCGCCATTTTTTATTTTAGTTGAGTTTTAATGTTAATTTCGTAATCAGCGACCCCAAAAACCCCTAGGCATCTAATAAAAATTAAAAAAAAAAAAAAAATTAGACCTTCGACGCCATTTTGTAGACGCCATTTTTGTTTTTAGACCAATTTTGAGGCCAGATTCGTAATCTGTATACCCAAAAACCTTATGTTATCAAATGTCAGGCAATGGTTTAAATAAATAAAGAAGTTATAATTTTTTTTAATTAAGAATTTATTAAAAAACACTAATCTATTAATAACAATTGAAAAAATAAAAATCACACCTTCTCACCTATGGGGAATTTTTCTATATACTTTTTCCGAAATAATAAAAAAAAATGTTCAAAATCGGTTTTGAGTCAACGAAGTTAGAACTTTTTTCCTTTAGTAAATGGACTATATAGCAACTTACAAGAGATAAATTAATTATTTAAATATCGATATCTCGCAAAGAACTTTTTCTACAACCGTCTTAAAAGTCTCTACTTTTAATGTGCGAAAATTTTGCTAGACAACACTTCAAGTTACTAGGTTTAATAGCTATTTGTGCAACAAGTGCTAAAAGTGGCGGTTTATAGCACGAGACACGAAAATGGTTAAACGAAGCCAAGTTTCATAACATGTCAAGTGCAGTGACACTTTAACCACGAGCTTGAATACAATATTTTCCTACGACCTTAAATTTACTGTTGTAAATCCATAAATACTGATTTAATAAAGGCTTACATTCTTGACAGTTATAATTTATGTTATAATAGAAATTGCAGTGGCTAGGTAGCTGGTAACGGCAACTATTTCTGCAGCAGGTAGTTGTCAAAGTTAGTTGTGAAAAGCAATCAGTATAATTATTACCTAATTTATTTATTACATGATGCTTTAATTATTTAAAACACTATACTTCCTCTAACGAAAAACTGAGAATAACTTTATAACCTCACTTCCAGTTTAAAATACGTATATATGTCATTTTCAGTTCTACAAGTTATTTGTAAAAGGGTCGTAGAAAAAAGTACTTTTCCGCCAATCGTACTAGAACTGACTGATTATTGACAAAATGTTGTGGAGCAAAGTCAAACATTTCATTACACCAGCCGTTGGCTAGGTAATTTACAATAATACTGTACAGAAATAATATTCCCGGCCTAGGCAGGGAATATTTTTCGAATGTAATAATTATTGATGACTAGTGAGTCACCCGAACTACGCTTCGGTTTGCTAATTGAAGAGAAATTTCATTAATATGAATTAAAAAAAGGATGAGAGAGATTCCCTCTTCAAGGGGGCCCTTGGGGCTCTGACCCCCTCCACGGAAGTCCCCGGGGCTCCGCCCCTCTCCAAGGGGGCTCTCGGGGCTCCAACCCTCTCCAAAGGGGCCCTCGGGGCTCCAACTCTCTCCAAGTTGGCCCTCGGGGCTCCCTCCCTCTCCAAGGAAACCCTCGGGGTTCTGCCCTCTCCAACGGGGCCCTCGGGGCTCCGTCCCTCTCCAAGGGGGCCCGCGGGGCTCCGCCCCTCTCCAAGGAAGCCCTCGGGGCTCCGACTCTCTCCAAGGGGGCCCTCGGGGCTTCTCCCCTTTCCAAGGAAACCCTCGGGGCTCCGACCCTCTCCAAGAGGGCTCGTGGGACACCGCCCCTTTCCAAGGGGGCCCTCGGGGATCCGCCTCTCTCCAAGAAAGCCCTCGGAGCTCCGACCCTCTCCTAGGGGGCCCGCGGAGCTCCGCCCCTCTCCAAAGGGGCCCTCGGAGCTCCGCCCCTCGAGGCGCATTCACTCAACCAAGGACATGGTGCCTGTAATTGTCGTGACGAACACACACGTTTGGATCGTTCTCCTTTATTATATAGAGGATTTAAGAAGACGTTTTCTTAATTTTTTAATTACCCGTATCGATTGGCGGAAAAATAGTATGTGTATCTTGGACGAAAAGCAACACTCCTGTGTTGTTGGGCTCGGCATTCGCCTCGCCCAACAATATTCACAGTCGTCTGGGAATGTTATGCGTTTCGTCCTAGATACACAATATACTATTCTATGAATTCTGACTTTAATATGATCCCCTCAAAATCTAAGAGAGACAAGTGAATCTAACGTTGATTATAATTAATAATTCCCAAAACCATTTTTAGAAGCCAATTTATCGTTTCGGAATCGTACAGTGGATAGCTGTTCTGTCGAAATCATTAATTTCTTGGATTTCAGAGAACATCATCTACGTAATTTAAAACAATAATTATTTTTAGCTCATTGAAGTAACGATAGATAAGCAGGGAAATTCTTGTCGCTGACGACATATTCTAATAAATCTTTCATAACGTTGGCATCAACTTTAAACACAATCAAATGGGCAAATATGACTTGTAAGTTTATGTAACATTATTTAGAGAACTGTGCCCAATAATTTCGTTAAATAGAAAGTTCTAAAAATCTACTTAGTGTAAAGGTATATTTCGTACATAGGGAAAAGGCAATGTTAAAAATTACACAGGATCAACTCTACTCTTAATCCGAATCAAATATTATTGAGCGTTTGGTTAACGTGACAGTGTAAATATTTTATTTGTTGTGACGTTTAGCCGAATTTATCAAAGTTTAACAAAGCTTAATTAACCGTTGGCTAAACGACGTTGCTATGTTACATGGCCACATATATAGAGAATCGTAATTTTTAACATTACCTGTTCCCTATGTACGACATTTCCGTTTACACCCTGTATAGTATAGCACGTACTAGATGAATTTGAAAAAAATCAGAATTACCAAAAGTTAAAATCATATACAGCACCGTGACGAAAAGAATGGTTACACTAAATAAAAACATATCGGAAATTTTAGAATAGAAAAAAGTGCCGAACAATGAGAAAATGTAAGTTCACTACTCTTCGATGCCCATATCGATCAAATAATAAAACGAGCCAAGAACCACACTATATCTACAAGACTAGGATACCACAACCAATATACAGTGTGTCGGCTTAAGTTCGCACCATATGGAAAACTTTTTTATTATTAATTTTACGAAAAAAAGTTATTCTTTATAAAAAGTTCTGCATGGTCCAAAACTTAAAATTCAATCATCAGATATCAATTTTTTAAGCCGTATACGAGAAATGTCAAAAAATATGAATTCTGCTCAAGAGTAAAGTACCTTTATTTGTGACAATATCGAAAATTGTTATTAAGAAAAGTTGATTAGAATCTAAAACTACGTTCAAACATCCAATTACACCTATCTACGATAAAAATCAGGTTTCGTTATTTTTCACATTTTTTTTAAGTTGTTTCATATGGAAAACTTTATTTTTGACAATATCGGAAACTTTTTTCAGTTATCTTTTTATTCGTTAAAACTTTGATAACCTTTACGTCTCGTAACCTCTATGTTGCATTATTTTGATGATTTTCTATATGAAACAACTTAAAAAAATGTGAAAAATAAAAGAACCTGATTTTCATCGTAGATAGGTGTAATTGGATATTTGAACGTAGTTTTTGACTCTAATCAATTTTTTTTATAACAATTTTCGATATTGTCACAAATAAAGGTACTTTACTCTTGAGCAGAATTCATATTTTTTTGACATTCCTCGTATACGGCTTAAAAAATTATATCTGATAATTGAATTTTAAGTTTTGGACCATGCAGAACTTTTTATAAAAAATAACTTTTTTTCGTAAAATTAATAATAAAAAAGTTTTCCGTATGGTGCGAACTTAAGCAGATACACTGTATATGTTACAGGTCAAGTTAGAATAAATGTTAAACCTAGGTTTACCCGGGTAAACTGCGCAATATCCAGGAAACATGGGTAAAGTCCAAAATATTATTGAAATTGTACAAATTTCGAGCTTTACCCGGGTAAACCGCGTTCTATCCGCTTTCGCTTGGTTAAAGTTGGGTGTAGGAATTATTATTGCATCATCTTTCATCACTTGCAGTTCGAAAATGGCAACCGAAGAGAGTGGAAGCGCGTTTAAGACAGCGTTTTTATGAAGTCTTCAACGAGTTGGTGTCTTCGAAAAGCACAAACAGTTTTTATTATAATAATGAACAATATCAAGAAATGTTAGAATCAGTCAAGTTGGCAAACAATGCTAAAACTAAGACCACTATCGACCTTTGAAGAGGTTTGACATATGTTCTGTTAGAGGCGTTGAAAAGCTTATTGCTCGTGTATCATCAGGTAAATCTAGCATAAAATATTACCTTACAAACGATGAAATGTTTGACATTTGGCTATTGGACATGGTGGTAATCATCATATGGAAATTGAATGTAAGAAAAAGTACAAGAATATAACTCAAGATGTTATTAAGTTATATCTGTGCTTGTATGCAGGGTGCCAAAAGAAACTAAAATCTGTCAAAAAGGACTTGTGGTTAAACCAATGATTTTTTCGGAGATGAACAGCCGTTGTCAGGTGGACCTAATTGATATGCAATCCCATTCGGATAGAGAATGCAAATTTATTTAAGTTATAAGTTATGGTCCATGTGGAGTGGCCTTAAAATAGTGCATGTCAAACCGCGTCTCAGTCAATCACAAGGCAGCGTGGAAAGAGCAAATCAAGACATACAAAATATGCTCATGACGTGGATGGACGATGAAAACTGCAGGCGATGGTGAGAAGTTCTAAGATTTGTCCAGTTAATGAAAACTAGGGCATACCATGATGGAATAAAACGAGCCCCTTATACCACCATGTTTGGGCATGATATTTAAGTCGGCCTATCCACATCAGCTTTTCCAAAATAAACTATTGAAAATATACGAACCGACAAAGAGCTTGGGAAAGTTGTCAAGGTATTTGGTGTAGGAGAACAGCCTCAACAAGAACAAAACGAAGACCAGTCTATGGATAGTGACCCAGAAACAGACAACCCGCAAGAAGATATTACTGAAAGTGGCAATATGGAAAATGTCAACAATAATTATAGAGAAAACGCCAATAATATAGACACTTCAGAAAATCAGACCAAATGTGTAGAATGTGATGAGCTAAGTACATCAGCCAATATAAGGTGTGAACTTTGCTTGTGGCATGAAAAATATACAGTCAAACAGACTAGAAGCAAAAAGAAATTTAGTAAATCAAGCAAAGAAAATGAAAGCTTTATCTAATTCAAAGTTCCCTCCATGTTCCGTTGGAAGAGTGAAAATTTCAGACTTTGATCGAGGGAGGGACGATTTTAGAAACATTCTCATGACAGTTGTCGAGAAAACCGACAACGATTTTTATAAGCTAGCAAACAAGAGAGAAACTATCGAGGAATTGTTTTCCACGAACCAATTTTCTATGTATAGTGAGGAACTTGTAGATTTCGGAAGTGTATCACCGGAAAAGAAAAGTTTACGACAACTTGCAAACGAATAATCCCTTTTAGGAGGTCAAGGTTATAAACGATGCAACTGTAAAACTAAATGCATGTCCAAGCAATGTAAATGTAAAGCTTTTGAAAATCTTTGTAACTCGAAATGTCACAGCAGCTTGCCTTGTTTAAACAAATAGATGATAGTATCCTTTACTTTGTTAGGATACAGTTTTGGTGTTCTTACTTTTATTTGTAAAATGTGTTTTTTTAATTAAATATGTTTTTCAAACATTTATGGCCTTGTAATTTTTGGTACACCGAACTTTAAAAGGGAAAGCGGATAGAATGCGATTTACCCGGTTAAAGCTCGAAACATGTACAATTTCAATAATATTTTGGACTTTACCCATGTTTCCTGGATATTGCGCAGTTTACCCGGGTAAACCTAGCTTTAACCTTTATTCTAACTTTACCGGTAACATATACACAAGACACTATTGTTTTTACATCCGGTAAAACTGCTTACAAGAAAAAGATATAGAAATGAACAAGAATAAGAGTAAGATTCTATATGCGACAAAAAAGACAGAGAAGAAAATATAGACTTAAGAAAAGATTAACAACGAATATCTAGAAACTATGATCAATAAAGACAGCAAGATTGATCAAGAAATGTGAAAAAATACATTAAATCGAAATTACACCATATATACATCTTCATTTACCTATAGGGCAAAAACGTAGACGATGTTCGACAAGCATACATTCAAAGTAACAGCTGTATAAATGATATACCTTCGTAAGGCAATAGGGAGAGACAATGCAGAGTTAGAGACGAACTATGTTTAAAACCCCTAATATAAAAATTAGAGGAAAGACCATTGGGCTTGTATGGCCATCTAGTACGCATGGATGACGAAAGAATACCCAAAAATATGTTCAACACGATTCCCGGAAGAAATGCGAACGCGTGGTAGACTAGTGGAAAAAAAACCAACAACAAAGCAAAGAATAGGGGGAAAACCATTACAGAGACGCGGATAATGGCAAGAGAAAGGAATACCTTTAATATAGTGCTATGAACATATTTCAAGCCTTTGTGATTATAATAGCAATTAATAATATTTCAAGCATATCAAATATTATTTTTTTAAATATTCCAGAAATGTTGTAGTATAATTTTGGCAAATAGTATAAAATAGCATTGGCTTTGATAATAATTTGTAAACCAATATTAAAAATAGTGTTAGCCTTAATTTGAACAACAAAATATAATCAGAGCAGGCTTGGAAATAATGTAAAAGAATGTAAGCTCGAAGATAAACAATTGAGGAAAGAAAGCCAAGTTGAGTAGTGGTTAATTTTGACTTTCCCATTAAATCATTATTGCAACGTGAATAAATACCGTTTTCCTAATTCAGTTTGTTTGAAAATTAATTCCATTGTTTTTGGTACGGTTTAGCAGGTTGCAGTAATTCGTAGCACCTCTGCAGAAGTGTAAAATAGTTATTTATTGTATAAGTGTTTTAGATGGTGTTTTATCCACGTAAGAATGATTAAACGTGAGAACGCAGTTCGAGCGTTTAATTTTTTTAAGTGGATAAAACGCAACTAAAACACGAATGCAATACAACGTTTTACCCAACAACTCAATAAATATCTAAAAAAACATACGTTTTGTATTGACAGCCATGAAAAGTGATAGTGACAATTTGGAAAGTACCGAAAGATCAAATGTTATACGTTTGGCAGTACTGAAGTGTATTATCAGTCTATGTCAAATTCGAGAGGTTAATAGGTTAAGTTTTGTTTGTTATTTGACACAGATTGACGCAAAACTTAACCTACAAATTTCGAATTTGGCATAGCTTGGCAGTGCTACCAACAATGCAGTAGTAAGTAACATGGTTTTATCCCACTAGTGGAATAAAGTAATTTTATTATTCTACTAGTGGATAAAGTGGTACTTTAGACGGTTCATAAGTGTGGATAAAACTTCAATTATAAGGTGCTCGTGGATAAAAGTGTTTGATTGGGTAGTTTTTCCGAGATTGTGTACGAGCTTCGAGCAGTATAATTGGAGTCCAGTGAGCTAGAGCTAGGCAGATACGTTCGTGGGGAGCAATTGGAGCTCTAGATGTGAGACGAAGGCTGAATTAAAAACGTTTTTCGCACCTCTCAGAAGTCGTTCTGCTTTCAGCGGCTAGTATCGGCAGGCCAACGTAGAAAGAGGGGCCCAGACATCGTGGAACTTGTTAGGCACCCGAGTTAAGCCCTAGTTTCTATTGGAAAGGCAACAGAAAAGTCAGGAAAGTTTATCCTAAAAATATTGAATTTAGTTGCGTCGGTTTTTGTGCACTTCCGGCAGACGCGTCTTGTCCTGTTTTTCATGTGTAACGTGTATTTACTTACTGCAATTATATCACCTAGGCAACGCTTTAATTACGTAATCACTGGTATTTGTCCATTTATAACGAACTTGTTTTGCGAGTTGTGAGGTTGGATTGCCATATTTGAATTTGGTTCCCATTAGTTAAATAATATCCAGTATTGTACCGATCCCAGTAATTAAACCAGCATTATACAAAGTGTTTACAATAAAATTATTGAAAATAATACCACGATAATCAAACGTATTTCCTATAATTGATACAAATCAAGATAATATTTGCTAGGATGTAGGGACCAGACCCATATGAGATTATAAAGCTATTTTTCTACTCATGACATTGAAATCAATCATTTTTTTAATTCGTAGAAAAAATAGTATATGCAACTAGTGGCCGATAAAGTTTCAAGTACTCGAGTTACTTTTTTCACCACTATCAATGTTGAAATTTTATTTCAACCACTTGTCCCATAATATACTACTATTTAAACTACTAAACAAACGATAACAAGTTGAATACACAGTAATAGAGACAGCAGACGCAATAGCGTTAGTTATACAGGGTGATTTATGACATGTGTGCCAAACGGTAACCAGTGATAGGGGAGGCCATTTTGAATAAAAATTTTTATAAAAACATATGTCCGATATGCTTTTATTACTGAGCTGTAGCGATTTTAAAATTTTCCTTTCTATCAGTCGGTTTGGCTTATATTTAGCATGAATACAACTCTATAGCACTAAAATCTTCCATGGTACCTAATACACAAACACCTAACACTTGTATCTGTCAAAATATTTATTTACCTTTGTTATTACTCGTAGTTTGTTTCATAGGTAACGTGATAATTGCTATAATAACAGTCGATTAAAGAAAATTTTAAAATCGCTACAGCTCAGTAACAAAAGCATATCGGACATATGCTTTTATAAAATTTTTTACTCAAAATGGCCTCCCCTATCACTGGTTACCGTTTGGCACACATGTCATAAATCACCCTGTATATAAGAACAAAGAAAGAGGAAGAAGTAATGTTACTCAAATATAATATAAGTTTTGTGTACTTTCTAGATGCGATAGCAACAGGAACTATATGGTATTTACCCTTGTGATTTTCCACTTTTTCGATTTTCTCAAAAACGGCTTTAACGATCTTTTCCAAACGTTACATTTTTATTACAATTTTAACATGTATTGATGTGAGATAGTTGATTTTCCAGTTGAATACCTCTAAAATCGTTTTTTTAATATAATGTAGTAGGGAAATTAAAAACAAATGTTTGTCTAATTGTAAGATCACTGTAAAAGGAAGTTGCCAGATTTTTTTGTTGTGTTCCGCGCCATAATTGGACCACACAATTTTCTTTCATTTCTTTGCCAAAAATAAAGTATAGACGAAAGAAAAGAGAAGATACAATTTGCAGTTATATCTACAACTAGATTTGAAAAAATAGCAAAATCGAATGCAATAAAAACAAAACGTATTTTAAGTTAAAAATTGATTGATCAGAAAAGTCGAAGTTAGTTAATTGACTTGAATGTAATAAATGTAAAATTTAATGTATTCAATTCTTTCTCTTCATTTTTAAAAATTGTTTTAAATGATTTGCAATGATCTTATATGTGGGTATATAAAATAAATTTGCTTTACGTTCCGCATAAGCTTGCTCAAATATTTACCCTTTCCAATGTTAGATTGACTTAAAGTAAGTTAGTTATGGTTATGTACCTATTCATATTAATAATTTACCTGGTATTCTGTTAAATAGATTTAATACTATATAGTTCATTTAATTATTTTTAAAACATGACAATCTTTATCAAGTTGGGACATGCATTTGTAATAGTTCTAGGTTTTTTTTTGTTTATACTCTATATGGTTTATGTAGATTTTCTTATAATAATATGTATGTTAACAGTTTACTCAACTTTTCAACTTAACAGCTCTTATGAATATCACTTCTTAGCTTATTTGAGACGATGATTAGTTACGCATTACCCTTTAACTTATTTATTAGAAATATATTTTTTCAAACGCATTTCTTTCCAATCAACATTTTAAAAACTCCTTCTGGTACCAGCTCACAGCAATTAGGTAGTTTTCTGCTACAGCCAACCACCAGCTCATAACAACTTCCTCTATGTACTTTACATTCTATGATACTGACACTCCATTATTTGGTGTTTGACAATTAACAATACATCTTCTTAATTTTAAGTTGCACTTGAATTGGTAAATTATTCAATGTTACTCGATTGAATACTGTTTAATTTATTTGTACATTTCAAATATGCCTTGTATTGAAAATTACACATTGCTTCTTATTTTTCATTTCAAAAGTCTCTTAGCATCTAGCCTACTCACTACCTATATACATATACACATATACCGGGTGTTCACTTTCAAACTAGAACATAGGGATCTAACATTGTTTTTAACAGTTTCATGGATTCTCTCTTGGTTCGAGTAAACGTTCATTTTATAAAGTAAAAACTACTGAACTAACCAGAATGTTATCAAGGCTAATGCCACGAACGGTGAAAATGTTTTGAGGAGTGTTTTCATGGATTATTCAACAATATGGGTAGATGACTTTTACCGTGTTTGACAGCACACATTTTTAACGTTTTCCACTATTAATTCAATAGTGGAGCTTTCAACAAGATTATTGTGAGTTTTTAGAACGACGCTGATTTGCAAACTTCACTTTGACGTTTTGGTGAAATGTCAGTCAAAGGCTACTCATTAAATTGAAATCATTCAAACCAATTGGGCTTTCGTGAAAACACTGCGACATTAGGCCGGCCCTGGTGTTTTCAAAGACAGTCAATTTTGATTGGCCGTTTCTGACAAATTGAACAATTTTCATTGGTTCGTTCATTATAGTGTTGAATAATCAAGGGTAATACCACAAGTAGTGGATATATTTTTGACAAATATTTTGCCGTTTCCGTGTAAATTATTGCGTTTAAATATCACGAAACCAACTCATATAAAAAATGTCACGAGCCGAAGGCGAGTGACATTTAAATGTGATTTTGTTGAGTGAAATTTGCAATAATTTCTATGGAAATGGCAAAATATTTTTAAAAAATATATCCATTTCGAGTGGTATTTGGGACGACTATTTAACAATATTAATACATACCGATTAACTTTATTGAAAAATAATCCCACAATTAATATTCATTCTCAATGAAATTCAACGGAATACTTCCAAAATACAACATTTTAAAATTTTAACGCAAGCCAAACTGTGTTCACACGGTTTGTTGATGTTTAGTTTTACGCAACCTAGCGATATCGCCAAGGACAGAACATCGTTGCTAAGCGATATTTCGCAAGAAGGCTATTTTTTTAGTTTTCGAGTAGCTACATTGTTTTGTGAATATTTTGCATAGTTCCCAATATTCAGCGATATACTGCTGTTATTGGTTGAAAAAAGCAAATGCCTGCAATATGATTGGCTTATATGTTATAGTGTTGAATAGTCAAATAAATTTATTTGAGTATAGCTGTCAACTTTTTTCAAGTCAAGGCAACTCATATTTAAAAAAAAACATGAAAACTTTTCCTTAATATTTATCAATGAAAATTGACAACAACAATTTTATTTTTGGTTCATTAGATGCGCAATAATTTTCTCTTTCCATTCATACCAACACATTTTCTGTATAAAACCGTTAAGAACAATGTTAAATCCCTATGTTCCAGTTTGAAAGTGGACACCCGGTATATAATATTCCTAGAAACTGTAAACATTTTGACTTTGACTATTAATTATTGTTTTCAACACAAATTCTTTTTAAATATTATAACACGTTATCGCTCTCTTCTGCACATCCAAAGGTCCACATACCAAACTGCATCCTTCCTCATTTCTGCTGCTCGCTTATTCAACTAAATTCCATTTTAATATTTTCGTTTCTGTGCCGTATACAAGTTCTTTAATTACAGGTCGTCTAGCTGTTTGTACGTGCCTTTATTGCTTCACTAATCTACAAACCTTCATGCTGATGCACAGAAAGTAAATTAGCTCATTGTCACTTCAAAATATCTCCATGTTCGTTTTATTAGCAATCATATTCCAAACAATATCATGTTGATAAAGTGACATTATTATTATTGAGCTAGCAAATCTAAATAAGGTGTCTACTCTATTTTTTAATATAAGTATTTATTTAATATCATATTCTGGAGCACAAACCCATTGCACATTGCATAGGGTCATTTATAAAAAAATGTAAGCATTTTCTATGGTAAATGCGTTTATTTAAATCGTTAGTTTTAGGCCAGTACAAATTTATTTACGTGCAGAGAGAGAAAGCAGGCAGACATATACTTTTATGTGTTACAATCTTTGCACAAACAAGTTTGTGTTCAAATGTTACTGTCATTAGCTCTAACCTAGTATAAAAAGCTCGACTAGTTTGTTTAATTTGTTTTGCGCAAATTACACTTACAATTAAGATAATTAATTAGAAACATCTAGTTAAACACACCGACTGATTTTTTGTTTTCTATTTACCCTTAAAAGTAGTTTTTCAAAGTAAAGCGAATAAATAAAGCTGAGGGAGGGTGGAGGTTTTATACATTTATAACGAATCGACTCTGTTGGTTTGTTCTTCGCTTGTTCCGCTCAATTTCTCGAAAGCCGCAACGGCTTCAGAGAGCGAATGCAAAAATCTAATTAAAGGGAGCTCTACTAATTGTTTGTAAAGATTAAGGCGAACGAAACGCGAATCGTCGTTTAAAGGCGTCCCACTATCTAAAAGTAGACATTAGCGTATCTGTTTCAAATATGAATTTAGTCACACATGTGTACAACATTTAGCCGCGTTAGTTCCAGACCACTCAGACCGCACAACGTCAAAAATACGCGCAAATTACCCGCCACGAACGTCAATTGTTTAAACAATGCCCGTCTTGTTGATCGTCATGTGTTTTGCTTTAGTTCCGCCAGCGGCGGCGCTTCAAAGAGCGTCGCTACGCACCGAGAGCATAACCTTTGAAATAACCCTAATGAATAGGTGCTTTATTTAAATGTTTCCTGTCCTAAAATAACATATTTCAGGACTTAATTAGTCGCCTCTGATGGTGTGAAGATAATCTAATTTGCTATTAGTTCTTCGGGCGTGATATATAAATGGGAACAGATTGGATCTATTATTAGCTCCTAGTTTTTTAATTATTTTTGGTTGGTAGACGTGTAGTTCTTGTGTGCATTTCAATTAACCAGTACGATTTGTTTTCATTTGTTAATTTGAATGTTGTTTTCTATAAACTAGCTTTTGCTACCACTAAGTTAGTAAATTATTAATTTCTAGAGTACTGCGTGCTTTAATTATCTAGGCTACAATGTAACATACCCGGAAAACAAAGACATCTATAATAAATTAAATAAATTTAGGTATACCTATGTGTGGAACTATAAAGAGAAATCTGAAATCGACCACTAAAAGTACAAAATTAAAGTTTTACAAAGTTATGGCGGTTCCTGCACTATTATATGGATCAGAAAACTGAACTCTTACTCAAAAAGATAAGAAACTCATTGAAGCATCAGAAATGAAATTTTTAAGATATGTGGCGGGTTACACATTATTAGATTACAAAAGAAGTGAGGAGATACGTCAAGAACTAAACATTTTTAACTTAACTGAAAGAATAGGCCAATACAGAAATAACTGGATGGAACATATTACCAGAATGGACGATTGCCGTATCCCCAAGTATGTTTTAAAATACAAATCACGAGGAAAGAGAAGATTGAAAAGACCCAAGAAAAGTTGGAGCGATCAATTTACGTGAGACCGGAACAATCCAATGAGGATTAATCCTGGATTATGATGATGATGATTAATAAAATTACAAATGCAAATATCAACAAAATCAAATAGCCTTGCTTCAATACAGGAGAATAGTTAATTTCAATTGACATTTATGTAAAATACATGTTCATTAAAATAGTTTAGAAGGGGCGGCTGTGGAAATTCAAACGTATGAATAATATGTTGGTGACACTGTAAGTCTATGTCAAATTCGAGGTGATCAGATTAGGTTTTGAGTCAGTCTGTGTCAAAACTGACGGAAAACCTAACCTTATAACCTCGAATTGGACATAGACTTACAGTGCCACCAACATATTATTCATCCATTTGAATTTCCACAGCCGCCCCATAATCATTTTTATTTTTTAACCAATAAATGTAATTAAAATTAATACAAATATTAAATTCAAGTAAGTAAACTTTAAATTCGATTTTTGACATAATTTTAAATAGGGATGTGTGTACTAAATAGCAATTGTTTTCATTATTAATCAGTAGTTAATAATGAAATATTATTAACCACTAGGAAAAAATCCATCTTCTTGGCTGGAAAACAAAGTAAATAATGATATCGTTTAATGATAGTAGTGGAAAAATTAAATTTGCACTTTTTCGAGAAGATTCTGAGGTATACATAGAATTCCAAAGTTTTAATATTTTATTCAGTGTTGAAACCTTCTTTTCCCATAATGTTATTCTATTTTAGAGTAGAGATGGTATAAATAAAAAATTATGCCAAGACGTATATAAATATTCTAACAGTAGCAACCTGGGGAGATGAAAAGAAGTATAGGAAAACCACAAAGCAAATGGACTGATGACGTGAAACAAATAGCAGATGGGAACCGAATCAACTAATCCTAAGGCAGAACAAAATCTAAAGAAATGGAGACAGCTTACGTTCAGAAGTACACCAATTCTACTCTTCTTTCTTTCTCTCATTTATGCCTTACGGTGATGAAGGTCTCCATTTATTTTCATAGTCGTTCATATGTCTCACCACTTGCATAACCTCCTGAATTTTTTTTTCATCCTCTTCTAGCCGACTTCTTAATGCTATCTACCCGTTCAATTATTAGAAGTCATGTCTTGATCTTCTTCTACTCTCAGTTTTTGTTGAAGATATCTTGTAAGTTTCATGCGTATTAGGTGTCATTTTGTTTTTTTCATTACTTATCTAAGGTATTTCAACTTCTGATGCAGTAATTTTTTATTGCAGTTTACCGAGTATTGTCAATTTCTGCCCCATACAAAAAGGTTAGCACACAAATAGTTTTATGGTTATACATTTTTCTTTTTACTCTTAGTTCTTTATTTTCTATAATACCGTGAGATCATTTAAAAAACGGGACAGAGAGTGCCATATAATTTCTGTTTTAGATTCGAACATAATTGATTAACAGCCATTTGTCAATTTATTAATTTAACCTCAAACAAGGCATAAGCTTTATTAATAGTAAAAAATTACACTAAATGTTCAAAGACAGCAATTACAACGCACTCTCTTTACTGAAATTTTTTACGTTTAATAAAGCTTATATTTATCTTGTTTGAGGTTAAGTTAATAAATTGACAAATGGCTGTTACCCAAAGTTCGAATTTAAAACAGAAATTCCATGGCACCCTCTGTCCTGTTTTTAAATGATCTCACGGTAGTATTAGTTATATACTGTAAGCAATTTAATATGCCTTGATTTCTTTTCTCAATTTCTTCGTCAATTTTTTCAATTCTTTTTATTACTGTTCTGAAATATGGGTATTTTTCCACATATTCCAACTGTTGCCGATGTAATGCAATTTTAACGTTGGCTATTCTTTTTTACTTTAGTTATGTATATTGTTTTAATTTTTTATGTGGTATTCATTTGTTTTTCCTTTATACTACTTTTGCAAATATTTATTTTCTTTTGCAATTCTCTTGAATTTGTAGCTTGTCCTTTAAGCAATAAATTCAAAATTGGTGCATGGTTTAAATTTCATTACTTTGTGGCAGTGTTGAAATTACGTTATTTATATAATTTTAGTCATTATATACAGTGTGTCTCACTTTAGACGGCACCAGCCCAGTATTTAAAAAATTTCTTTGTTCTGATTATACCCCTCACTAAATTGTACTTTTAGGGTATGTTACTTTCCCTCGCGGTAAAATGTTAGTCTACTACGAAATAAAGAGCAAAATTAGAGAAGTCGTATTAGGGATTTTTTTTATCAAAAAGTCTTGTTAATAAAAGTGCTTCAGAATCGTTCAAATAAGCCATAAGTCCATAAAATTCTAATAACAATCGCACAAATTTGCCATATTTTTTTATTTTATTCTTTTAATTCAACACAATAACAAAAAAACGATGCTAATTACTTAATAACAGTATTTTCAACTAAATCGCCATTAGCACGTCTACATTCTTCTATTCGTTTTCTGTTGATTCCCACAACATCCCGAACTTTTGTTGGTAGAATTCTTTGTTAAAGATTCCATAATGGTGTCACTGCTTAATGTTGTTCGTGTCTGGAACGTGTTATCATTTTTTAGTCTTTGTTTTATGATGTTAAGTGTTTTGTCTATGGAAATGTTCGTGAGCAGGCTAACTACATCAAAACTAACCATTAAATATTGGATGTTTATGTTTGTTTCTTTGCGATTTTCAAGAAAATGTGGTGTGTTTTTAATGAGTCTGTATCTTCTGATAAAGGGTTAATTATTATTTTAAGTAAATATTTAACTAAATTGTGACGTGGTCGGTCAATAGAACTAACTATTGGCCTAAGTGGTACAATTGTTTTGTGTTTTTTGGCAATCTATAAAAATGAGAAGGTTTATCATACAGCGGTGTTACTGCACGTCTTACAAAATCTGTGAATTCATCTTTGTGTTTGTAAAGTGTTTTGGAGATTTTACAATTTAGCCTATTACTTATGTCGTTTCCCCTAAAGCATTCCTGTTTACCTTCCTTTTTTTGTTCTGCTGGACGTTCTTGTACTTGTAATTCGTACAGTAAGACGTTCTTATCAGCATTCGCATCGTACAGCACCTAACAAACATTCTTTCTTCGTATCGCTTCAATCTGAAAACGTTTTGGTAAGTGCACAAAACTATTTATTTTACATTTATTTATCGTTTGATTAACAAAGTGTTTTATAAGCCACTGACATCAATATCTAAGCCAAACTTTCTTCTGGTAGTTTTATTATTTTGATAAGAAAATAGTTCACATTCATAATTTTTAATAAAAGAAATATATATATATATATATATATATATATATATATATTAAAGGTAAACATTTCAGGGTGTCATACCGCTTAATAAATTTGAAGATTCCTTCAACTGGTTGAAGAACATCTTGAATGGCGTTTGGGGTTGGACGACGTTTCGACGAAATCACATTCGTCATTTTCAAGTCCTTATAGTCCTGGTTTGGCTTCTAGTTATGCGGCAACACGACGGACTGTCAACTTGATGTACAGCTGACTGTGTAATTGATAAACAACCTATTCAGTCAGCTGTACATCAAGTTGACAGTCCGTCGTGTTGCCGCATAACTAGAAGCCAAACCAGGACTATAAGGACTTGAAAATGACGAATGTGATTTCGTCGAAACGTCGTCCAACCCCAAACGCCATTCAAGATGTTCTTCAACCAGTTGAAGGAATCTTCAAATTTATTAAGCGGTATGACACCCTGAAATGTTTACCTTTAATACATATCAGCCGCGAAAACCTTCGTAATATTAATATATATATATATATATATATATATATGTATATGGTAGAACGCAATAGTTTTCGATAAACCTCCAGATTAAGTTTTTAAGCCACGGCTTATTGCAATCTATCTGAATGGCAAGATTCACTAGAGTACATAAAAATATATTAAATCAAGTAGACGTATAACATACTGATGGTAAATCGGTCACACTCATGGCACCAAACACCAGCGTCGCGACGGCACTAAGTGACCTGTCTATTAGCAAAATATATTATAATTGATAATTGTACCCATGGTGTAAAGAATACAAGGTGTAACGTTCCGCAGAATGTGGGCGAACCTCAAATTCAACCAATAGGACATGGCCCCACAAATGGCACGATTGGTAGTACTGAAGTGTATTGTTGAAGACGCTGTCGATGTCAAATTCCAGGTTAGGTTTTGCGTCAGTTGGTGTCAGATTGCCGCAAAACGTAACCTGCTAACCTCGAATTTGACATCGACTGACAGTGCCAGCAACAATATACGATCGCAACCATGGTTACACCATGATCGCGGACGTGATGGATTTCCTGAGCAGGACCATCGGGGATTGGTTGACATCTCCCCTCTACTTTCTGAACGATTGCCCATGCCGGGAGCGTTTCACCTTGTATTCTTTACACCATGATTGTACCTACAATCTGTACACACAGCTCACGCGACGGCCATACAAAGAGCTGAGATCGGTGTGGTATTGGCCTATTATCTATTCGTCTATATACCTATTATTTTCAACCTGCAGAAATGACACGTGTTAATGTTCCTCATAAAAATCAACAAATGTATCTTATCAGTCGGCTGTACAAAATGGCGTCAACATTTTATGGGAAAAACCTTACACCTAACAAAATATGAGATATATATGATAAGAGTACTATTATAGCAGTCCAATTTTATTGTTTATATCCAACCGAATGCACTAGTTTCTAGAAAACCGAAATTTAATATTAGTCACTCAGCGCTGATAAAAAATTAGACGATTTACAGAAGGCGATATTTATTACAATTCAATCTTATATATTTTCAAGTTACTTGTTATAAGAAATTAGTAAAATAAATTATGGAAAAACTAGAAAAAAAATGCGGGGGCCAGGCCCTTCTGAAATGTATGTATTGGTGCCACTGGCTCCCATGACTTCCACGGCTCCTATGCGCCTGCCAAAGGGGTCATAGCAACCATAAAATTCAAGCAAAGGCTGTGGGGGTGCTGCCAAAACTGTGAAGTGAAGCTGCACTAGGAAAAAACTAATTGAACAGTCCAGTGACGCATCTATGATTTTTTTTTCGGGGGAAGGGGGGCCTATAGGAAAGTTGCTGTAAATGTTTTCTGGAATATATTACAACTTTTTACAAGAAAGTGGAATTAATTATTACTGTATTTTTCAAATCAAAAATTTATTGATGCAAAGCACAGATGATGTAACTTTAGTACTGGTATAGATATTTTAATTTTCCAAAAGTAATCTACTTGATTTGTTCCCTGACATGGTTTTAAGGGAGTCAGGTTTAAAAATATCAGCAAATAACAAAACACATTTGAAGCAAATACTAGAATAAATTGTACACTCTTGGAACGAAAAATATACACATTTGCGAGGGGAGACCACAGGTAAATGTTGCTTCTAAAATGATCTAATCCTGACCAGTCGAATTTCAGCAATTGCACAACCAACATAGAGATGCTGAACTAAATTTTCGAATATTTCTAAGGACTTAATCCACATTTACAGTGTACCTTGAGAAAAATTTACTGCACAGCACCGAAAGCAGTATCTGAATCAATCTCTCCAAAATGGACACAGGAAATCACTCCCCCTATATATTGTCACGATTTTAAAAATTACAAATTGAAAAGGAGGCATGGGCAACGTTATGTACACCAACGAAGAAGCGGTTACCTGATCTACATCATGGATGCCCAGAACAATTCAAGAAAACTAACATAAATAATATTAATTTAAGTTTTACTTTGCAACAATGAGAACTTTGAATTAATCGATTATCAACGAAGGCGTGTTGCATAGTAACCACGAATATCAGTTTTACAATAAAAAAAAACGAGCGCCTGCCTGAAGAACTATATATGGAACGGACAGGAGTGATTAAAAGATATTTAATTAACATAAATTTAAATTCCTATTGATATAATAATCCGATCTCTTTGTTAAAAAATGCTGGAAAAACTATAATCGAAATTGGATAGCTGTGAAACCGCGTTTCTTCTACCAAATCTTCGTTCCCGATTGATTCAAATTCTTAAAATAAGCCTTATAAAATATTTTTAAATGTACTTGTACTTTTGCCACTTCTGAAGTTGAAATCTCTGAACATTGTCATTTTTATTACTTCCCTCGTCTAAAAGACGAAAGAAGTATTGTAATCGCAAAAAAATCAGCTTTCGAAATTTCTTCAAATCTTCCGGTTTCAGAATCCCTAGATAAAGAACAACTGGTTTTCTTAATTCCGTCTGTTTGTTTGTTTGTTTGTTAATGGACAAGGTCTAGGCATGCAGAGTACCAGGTACCTTAGACACCGACTGCTTTGGTCATATGGTCAAAGTCCTACTTAGAATTTTGCCGAGACTAAGGAGTTCCAACCCTAGCAAGGGATCTTTTACATGCTACACATCGTAGTAACATGGGACCCACGGCTTTACATCACTTCCGAATGATGGCATTCTGTAGAAGCTTTCATCTGCATTTTTTTTATTTTTGAAAACCTCACCGGGACCGGGAATCGAACTAGCGACCCTTAGATCAGTAGTCAGAATGCTTACCACTGAGCTATCGACCCCTGTCTGTGTGTCTGGCTGTCTGTCCGCCTGTCTCTCTGTCTGTCTGTCTGTCTGTCTGTCGGGCTGTCTGTCTGCCTGTATGTCTGTATGTATGGCCGCCTGTCTGTGTGTCTGCATATTGGCGGTATAACTCAAAAATCATTTATTGGAGAAAGACAATATTTTGTATGCAAATTATATGGCTACCTAGCATAAAACCTAGAAAAAATCGGACAAAAATGTACATGGTGAGCACCTAAAAAATAAAATTTTGCACTTAGGTCAGACTTTACACTTTACAAAAATGAGACCCAACAGATACAGGGTAATTGTTGTAGAAAAACAAAAATGGGCAAGAATAGGCCGTTGAGTCTAAGGCAGCGATATGAAGCAGACCTCCGGCTCCGTGGCAGAAAGTGATCGACGGGTGCGAGGCCCGCAGCCTCATTTATTCCCGTTTAAATGCTTTCCGTAGGTGCTGAAATCGCGTTCGAATCCCGTCTGCAATACTTTTCTTATTTGCAAATTGATATAATTTACATTACCAAGTATTTGCTTTTATGGTTTCAGTAGTATTAGGAACGTTAAGATATTTTTACCTCTAGTTGTATTTAGTGTAACAACTTTCACTTGCGAGGGAAGTTCTGAGGAAAGCCCTTTACAGATTTTGTTGAGATTGGCTTTTCAAGTCTGAAAAATAACAATTTTTGAAGTGATAGGTTTATGAGTATATAAACTTTTTTCGATTATAAGTTACTTCACTTAAAATAAATGATGTAGATTCTTTGTTGTAAATATTGCAATGCACCACGTTGGGCGACTATATAATTATGCAGTAGCTCCACTTTGAACTAGCCCTTAATTAATTTCTTTTTCAAATCAATTATGTTAAATTTTACTTTTAACTAATTATTTCGATTGAGTACTCTTATCAGGGTGGTTCGCCAATTTAGTTATCTATTAGTTGAAGTTTAAATTCTATATAAATCCTTGACTACTGAATGACAATAACTGTCAACTTGACTTCTACATTTAATCAAACCAAGTATTGACAATTATCCTTTACATTGACATATCTATTAATCAATTCGCCAAAGTAAGTACTGTATTATGTTTATTTTCACTCTTTCTTTTATTGTTTATTATTTAAAATGCTTTTATATGTATTATTAACAGAAACCTTAAAACTTCTCCAGCTTTCACTGCAAATATCCAAATACCAACAGCTTCCAACGTCCACAACTCCCGATGTTCACAGTCTTCAACGCCTACCGCTGATTCCTCCAATAGTCACAACTATGATGGTTCAAACCGCATCTAACCTGTCAATAATTCCTATTGTTCGTAGAATCCAGTCCTGCTCCCTTTATCAATGTCTCCGTCACTCCAATCGATTGCTGGTAAGTTTCAGTATTATAGATGATCCCAATCTAACCATCTTTATTCCTCAGATAGTACTCTGTATCCAGCAACACCGACAGAACCGTCCAAATCAATCAGCTAATTCCGACAACTTCCTTTTAAATGTTTGACCCGTCTTCCATGCAACCACCAACGTCACCAATGAATCCTAAATATGTCTTGCATGTATCAATAATTCAAATCCCTTCAAATAATGTAATCTTCTGTGTTATGTATTTCCAATTCACTGTATTGCACAATCTCTTCACCGATTGTGATATCAAATTACCTTACTCATTGTCTCAATTAATTTTCATTATTCATTTTGAAATTAACATCCAATCTTATCTAAACACCTCAAATTTTGATTGTAATAATCTTCCAAATTTATCAATTTTATATTTTTATTTTGCAACTACCCTTAGTGTATCATAAGTGTAATAGTAATCGATTTTTACTGTTTCATTTGTTCAACTTTTCGAAAGCTAAACTATTTGCCGGCAATAATTTATTATAAACGCCCTATGCGAATTGTTAATTGACAATACGGTTTACAAAACAATTGAATTGTTCAAATTAGTTCCGGAATTTTAAATTTTGTTCCCAAATTTGAAATTTTGAATATATTAATATTTATATTTTGATCTCACTGTAGAATATACAGTACATGTTTGTGACACTATTATTTATGAAGCACCTTATACAGGGTGATTTATTAGTTCTATGACAAACTTTGGCAAATGAAAGCTGATGTACACCGCCGTTCATTTAAACTGAATCGCTTAAAGAAACTAGTTTCGACGACTTTTTCATAACAAAATGTAGTTTGTATTATTGTTAGAAAACCAGCTAACTATTGTTTTAAAAGTATCGAGTAGCCACACGTCATTTGTAAGACATATAATTTTTAATAAGTACACAGTCAACAATGCATAACTTGTAGTAAATAAATTTGAAGATTTTGATGTGTTGTTTGATAAAAATGTATCAATTAGTAAAACAATGCCACTACCTCGATTAACTTTACTACAAGTTATACATTGTTGACTTATCCCCTACTTATTAAAAATTATATGATTTAAAAATTACATGTGGGTACTTAATATTTTTAAAACAATAATTAACTCGAATACTAGTCATAATACAAAGTACATTTTGCTATGAAAAGGTTATAAAAATGTCGTGGAAACTAGTTTATTTAAGTGATCCACTTCAAATTAATACTGATGTAATTAATTTTTTTTATATAGAAACAGGACCGGTTCGTCTTAGCTAGCCAGGTACAAGGCGTTGAAGTTGAATTGTTGAAATTGAATCTATAGTAGATATCTTTTCTTTAATGTTTATATGTGATTATAAAGTAAGTACATGCCAAAAACACACAGAAAATAGTATCCTAGCCTAGATACTGGAAGGTTTGATCGTTTTTTTTAAATATGAGATACGTCACTGGTTAATGCAAAAAAATGATCCCATTTCTGAAATAGACATGCATTTAAAAAATATGTTAAGTATTTTTTTATTTTCTTAATCATTTCCAAACAAACGAAATAAAACAACAATTTCTGAAATAAAAAGTATACTTGAAAGAAGACCTGCTGAAAAACGCAAAAAAATATTGTCATTTTTTTTTCTGATAAATTGACAAGCAAAACAAATAATAAGCTAAAATGTTAGAAATAATAGAACACTATAGACTTATACGAAATACATTAATCAACTTCTATCAAAAAATACATAGAAACGTAGCTACCGAGCGTTCAAGTCATTTTTTTAACGCTCTACATAAATAGGCCATGTTACTTTATAATCACGTATAAAATTGGAAGAAGATATCTCCACTTGTTTTAAAGTTATTGAATACACTCCCTTTATCTCTTTAATCAAGACGAACTGAATCTATGTTTATACGACATTTTTTTCCTTAGAATCACATTGGTTTTCATTTACCAAAGTTTGTCATAGAGCTAATAAATGGCCCTATAGATTTCTTAGTTGTTCTCCTCGGTCTATTAAGAGAAAATTAAAATTATGGATTATAAATAAAAATAAACCTGAGAAGGACTATCCAATGCCATAAAATTCATATGCATAAGCAAAAATAAACTTGGTGATGGTTTAGATAGTTCCAAAATTAACAGCAATAAGCTATTGCCTTAAGCTACTTTTTTTTAACATAATTAATTTTTTTCTAGATAAAGTCAGCACAATTAGACTTAAAATTTTCAATATTTTTCAGATACCTGAAAATTATGCGATTTTATCTCAATGTAGCCGACGTTACCCGCTACGTTACTGATACTCACAAAACGGGTATACTGCATATTCCCAAAAATCGGCAATGCAATATGAATGACTATAGGAAGCAAATATCAAAAACACGTAACTCAAAACCATAAACATCCCAGCAGCTTAAAGCTCTTAACGTTAAATTGCGCTCAAAACCGCCACACATCAAGCAAGGTGGCGTCCATATTTCGCTCGGAGCGGCCACCTGGCTTAAACTTATAAATAACCAAATTAAGGCTGCAATTCCGCAATACGAGACGGGCGACCGCCGAAATTAAAACAAAAAGCAAAACGCTCCATTCCTGCAACCGCAGAAAAACCGCATCTAACTGCCAACATCAGAACAAATTGCAGGGCAGAATATTTCCTCCTTCCCGTGTTGCCCCATCTCGGTACAAACCAGGGCAAATATTTGCCCAACTCCGCTCACAAAATTAAGTGGAATTGAAATGGACTCCAAAGGTAAACTGACGAGGTCTGCGCTGAATAGAGGAACTGGGAACGGCGAGTCTTGCGAGCGAATCGTCTTCCAGACCGTTTTGGCTTGAGTTACGGGGTAGTTAGGATGTAAATGCCGGAAAAAATAACAAGCTCTTTCTTTTCCTTTTGCAATGTCAAAGTTGTGAAACATATCTTGTTGCACTAACTGCACTGCTTGACTCTCACTATCAAATTTTAAAAGTTGGTGCAGTATGGAAACTATTTGTAACTGTCGCTTCAACTACAAAATCGCTTGATAATACTGAAATTTATGAAAATAATGCTTTAGTAGATTAACAAATGCCAAATAGGAGAAAAAAAATTCCAAATAATATTTTAGTTAGACGTGTGAATAAAAGAACAGCTCTTTCCTTAGACATACAGCTTATATTTCAATAAAATGTTTATAAAGCATTGGAAAAGTTATTCTAGAAAATACTAAATAAAGAAAAACCCTTTCAAAAAACAGATATTTCTCTTAGAAAAGTAAATAGAGTTATAGTTGATTATTAATTTTACTGAAGTTAGCCAAAAAGAAGCAAAATGATCGGAACAAGTTGGATACCAACGCTCTTCTTACACAATACACGTAAATAATGGCTCTTATTTCAGTAAGATGCTCAAAATTTTCATAGGACGTTGAGAAGGTGAAAAATTACTCCATTGAACTACAAAGACTGAAAAATGGATGTATGCTTCAAAAAAACGAGCATCCTACACAAGAGATGAAACCATTCTAAAATTAAAAATTAAACAATTTTACTGTACGAAAGGTCACAAAAAGCTTAAATTAAAAAAATCCAAATAGGTAAATAATAATAATTATGGTTTTCTTTTATTACGGCTTGTGATTTTGATTGAGAAAGAATTATGCAGCCAATATTCTCAATATAATCGATAACACAATTCTATCAAACAATTATGATTTATTCTTATTGGACGTAGTATTTTTATATACAAACATACCTTTCAACCACGCATTACAAGCAGTTGAAAATAATGCAATAAAATAAAAGAAAATACAAACATACCTAAACAGGAAATCTCAATATTTTTCAAATGTGTTCTCCAAAATACCTGCTTTACATACAATAAATAAATGTATAGTCAAAAAAATAAAATCCCAATGAGGTCTCCCATTTCTTGCAGTATTGGTAAAATTTAGTACTAATGGATATAGCAATATCAATTCGAAAAATAATCACAAAATTGCGTTTTACTAACGTTATGTCGATGATGCAATAATGATCGCAGAATAAAGGACAATTAATCGAGGAAAATAATGAAGACAAGCACTAATCGGTATCGTTGTCACATTAAAAATATTACAAAACAAAAAATTTAAAACTAATTACAGAAATCCTCTTGAAAAACCATTAGGTACCCTACACAGTTCATTAATAACAATATAAAAAAAAAGATTAAATACCTTAAAAAATGAAAGAAAGATAGCGCATCAATTCACTTAGTAACAAATTTTCTTAACGACAACTGCAGTAATAATCAAAAAGAAAACCAAATCTATACAACTCCATCTATACATCACCTATACAAAAATTGGAAACGAATTTAAAACAAATAATATGGAAGCAGATTTAAACACTACTTTCTAAAAACATTAAAGATAAAAAAAAATCTATCAAATCTCTTCTTTTTCTTCTTCTTCTTACATTTGCCCAGTGGCCTGTTTATTCCACAAAGTTGTGATTCCATGAGCCCTCTTTGCCCGTAAGTCGGGTAAGTGGCTAGCCTTACCCGTCAAAATGGAAGAAGAGTTTCCTCGCTAGGGGTTAACGGCTACCACAGGTGTCAGCGTGGTAGCCGGGAAGCGCACAATTTTTAAAATCCGTTTAGAGTCGCCGGGAATCGAACTTGAGCCGGCCGCTTGAGAGGCGAGCCTTTGCTTGCAGGACTATCCGCTTACCTGTCTATCAATCCCATTATAGCAATTATTGTAACGCTAATTACACAGACAAAACCAAGCAATATCTAAAAATAGAATTTTCCAACACAATCATTTTAAAAAATGAATTTTAAATAAACTAAATACTGCACTTTCAGATCATGCAGTCAAAATGTTACACAATTTCAATTTTAACGGCCCAAAAGTATTACATACAGAACCCTATTCACAAAAGACTACTTTGAAAAAGCATAGCTATTATTTATATAACCGATATTGATAAACTAAGTAATACAAGTACCTATTAGAATTTTTATAACAATTCTTGTACACCAATGGAGTTTTAACAAACCATATATTGCAGAAATTTAATTGTAATAGCATGTAATTGACATGAAAAAAATTTTAGTTGCAGAAAAATAGTTATCTTCATATTAAGTACGCAAAATGAAAAAATTAGTAATTCGAATGGGCAAAAAACACTCATTTCGCGCACGAAATACACACAATATTTTTTATCTCATTTTATTTGGAAATGTACTACATTTCTACATTCAAAATCGTTGAGAAATGTAGTACGTTGCTGCATTAACAACTATTTTCTGCAGCATAGCAACAGCGATTCGTTTTACGTTTGGCAGTACTGAAGTGTATTGTTGCTGACACTGTAAGTATGTCAAATTCGAGGTTAGTAGACAGACTTACAGTGTCAGCAACAATACACTTCAGTACCGCCAAATGCGTAACATCAACTGGAGCTGCTTGTTATGCTTTAGAACATAAAAACTTGGTTATGTTTCGACATTTAATGTCACTTTTATCTAAAAATTTAATATTTTACATTTCTTATAAAATGTGATAAAATAATATACGCAACACGTTAGAAAAGTGGTTTTACTGAACTTGTTGCGTAATATACTATTCTACTAACGCCAGACAATATTGTTTCGCGCCCTATTTTTGCCAGGTTAGTAAAGGGCGAACTTCGCGTATGGATAGCAATGCGTAAATACAATTTACGGTTTTACAAATATGTATTTCAAAGTGAATTAACAGTATTAAATTCTGTAATTTTAAGAAAAAGAATATATCAAAATCTGTGGAAATTTAAACCAACATTTAACACATAAATAAATACGTAACCTCAACAAAAATGCATACCTATATAAGAAACACATGAGAAAACATTATTCCCTTGCTTAATTTAAAATACTTGTAGTTCACAGTTTAACCATCAACTTCCAATAGCATAGCAAAGATATTAGACAATTCTACAAACGTAATAGTTCTGAAAAAGCTACCGATGCAGCGAAATGAGGAAAAATATGACTGCATAATTTTTCCTCGACCAAAACCTTAGCCTATGTTTGAGCAGGATGTTAAAGCCCAATTAACGAAAAGTATTGCACCACTATAGCAAAATAACTGAAGAAACTGGCATACAATTCTAAAATGAGTTTTAGCGAAGAAAACCATACCCATAAGTGCCTTTTTTAAAATTTTCTCCAGTATAAAATTGTGAAAAACGAGATAATTCGACGACCAACTTTTCTTATGGGACGTCGGAAATAAAAAAAACAGTAAACCGAAAAGACTAACAATCGGGCAAACGTTAAAAAAATCCAACCTACGCAATGGAAAAATTATATCTGATACTAGTGTATAAGTAAGTCTTTAGAGCACGTGTGACGAGTTTGAGAAAACGACGCGAAGCAGAGTGCTTTTCACGTCCATAGTGCTTTAATGGTACTAATCCATATGTATCATCAGCTATTTTTCTGTGATCATGTAGGTCTTTGACACTTTTCCGTCGCACTGTGAGATATTCTAGACTATGTTGACATTCAAATTTACAGCAAAATGTGTGTTAAATCACGTCACCAATGCTAACGTGCGAAAAAGCATAATGAGAGCGCTATAAATGTCACTTTGGACACTAAAAACTGTGCTAAAAATTACCATTTTGACACAATCGCAGAATAGTATATTGTAATAAGATGAGAAAAGTGTAGTGTTTGTGTAAGGCAGAAGCTTTTTAATCGAAGCAAAGCCGAAATTAAACACGTGCACGTATTGAACACGTACTGTAACAAAATGTTTAAAAATTGTGATGTAAACGTATCAAAAATCATGCAAAATATTGTGCATTTAAAAATTAAACTGTGTGTTGCTATGCGGAAAAGTACCACTTTTATAAACTATTTTCTGCTGCTTTGCAGAAATGTGTTGCTATTCGGAAAAGTACCAGTTTTCTAAATGATTTTCTATTTAAAAATACGGTAAGTACATGTACGCGAAAAAAAAATAAATTATAGGTCTTCAATATTTACTTCCCTGGGTGGGAGTGAAACTTGTGACACTAAACAATCAAGGAAAACGTTCCTAATAATACTGAATTACTGAAAGGAAACGCTTGACAATACAAATTATATCAATTTCCAAATTAAAAATAATATTACCCGTGGTGGGATTCGAATTACAACATCTGCGAATGAGATTTCGATTCCACCCGTCTATTCCACTGCACCATGCAGGATCTCTCGGATCTGTGCTCATTGCGCATATATTAAACAGAACGCACTTTTTGTTGCCTCTTTTTGACTCTTTTTAAATTTACCCTGTATCTGTTTGGTCCCATTTTCGTAAAGTGAAAATCCTGAACTATTATTATTATTTTAATATATGTATATCTAAGTTGAAGCAAAAATAAACAAACAAATTTTTAAAGTGCTCACCCGGAATATGTTGTGTCCATAATTTCCCCTTATTCGTCAATGGTAAAAACCTGAACTATGTGTTCCTGATTTACAGCAAAAATAAGAAAAAAATATTTCTTTACGGTACTCACCCTGTATATATTTTACTGAAATTTTCTCAGTTTTATGCCAGAAAGACGTATAATCTGCATGCCAAATATCGTCTTCCTCCAACAATTAGTTTTTTAGTTATACCGGCAACAGACAGACAGACAGACATACAAGCAGACAGACAGACAGACAAATTAGACAGATCTATCTAGGAAGGTAACTTTTTATGATTACAATACTTTCTTCGTCTTTTAGACGAGGGAAGTAATAAATAAATGTTGCTCTAAAACAGTAATTAAAATCGTATCTTGTATTTGAATAGGACGTTAAAGTCAAACTACAAAAAAAATAAGGAAATACAATAGTAGACCAATTCAAAAATAAGGTTTCCCCTCATCCAAGAGACGAAAATCTTGAATTGTTTCAATTTTTCAATAAGTCTTCTAAAACTATAACTTCCAAAAATTTACTCCGCTATATAAAAATACTGAAAAAATGTTTTTGAACAAATATGCTAGTGTTTGAGTAGGAAGCTCAAAACTTCATTCTAAAATTAGAGCACGAAAACATTACTTTAGCAGACCAAGCAGACTAAAACGAGAAGAAACAATTAATAAGCAAATAATACTTTTTAAAAAGAACAGAAATCATAGATTGTGTAACAGTGGGGTTACAATGAGAAGTTGCAGATCTTTACTCCAGTGATCCACAAAGAATAGACAAAGCGGAAATATTTGAAAACCCCCATTTTTCTATTGAAAAACCAGAAAAGCCATAGTTATTGTTTCAATAAGACATTTCGTTTATAATGTAAACGGAAAAATATGCTTTTTAATAGACTAAACGCATGATACTACTACTACTAAGATAAACCCACGCGCATGGGATAAGCCCATCTCTCTCGCACGCCTGACGTCACTCTGTGACAAATTTCCACAGCAGCAGGCAGTTTGTACGGCGGTTAAACGTTTCGGTTCGGTGTTTAATGTGTTATTCGTTTTGTTTGCAGATATATGTGAATGAAATTTAATAAATTATAATTAAAACATTGCATTAAACATTTATTACAATGGTGTACTGTGCAGTGATGGGTTGTTTAAGCAACAACAACAAAAGAGCAAGAAAGTTTCGGATTGCCGTTTCTTTAGTTTTCCAAGGGACAAACATGTTTGTGAACAATGGATTCTAAAGTGTTACCAGCAACACAAATTTAATGTGAAAACATCAAGAACACTAACACTTTGTTGCCATTTCAGCGCGGTATAATTATTAGTATTAGGTCTTTGAAACAACTTTTTATTGATATGAAAGGGATTTTAATATAAAATATTTATTAACATATCATTTAAATCAGGATCCGCTGGAAGGACTTTTTTCCATTATACGAGCAATTGGAGGTTTATATGATCACCCAACTGCTTTACAATTTAAATATAGGTTAAGAAATTATCTTATGAGGCGAAATGATGATATTATTTCAGAATCGGCAAACATTGCTAAAATAGAGGACACTCCAAATATTGCTATTGCAAGCATAAGTGGTGTTTCGAACCTTAATACATACGAAAACGATGAGCATGCAGATCAAAATCATTCTGCTGATGTTCAGGAAAATGTTATCAAACAGCATGTTCAAGATCTGGAATGGATGGTCTAGATAATTTGGCTGGGTTCATTGCTTTTAAGTTACAGAAAAAAGAAATACTTGGTTATATTCCAGACAGTAATGAAATGTCGTCTTCCTGGGTAAACCATCTTTCCGAAGGCGGTCTACTAAAACCAAACTTAGATTTTCTAACTAAATGTAATGAACTCGACCACATTTTTAACAATTTTAATGGGGAGACATTAAAATTGACCAAAAATTATTTAAAAGTCCTAATGGCTTTAGCGGAATCTAGCAATTTAAGTACAGAGGCCAAGCATCTTTTCTTTCGATGCAAAATGTATTTTAAAATTAGAATATTGAATAGAGATATTAAAGAAAAATCCAAAGTGAGGAAGAGAAAAATTACAAAAATTGTAAAATAAGTCGTAATAAAACTTGGTTCTCTTGTGTAAATGTGTAAATTTTGTAAATAACATGTAAATAAATAATGTGTACTTAATAAATTAAACAAAATTGTTTATCACTACAAATGTTTTACACCTACCCATAAAAATCAAAAAAAAAATAGTTAATAATATATACCGGGTGTCCGTTCTCAAACTCGAACATAGGAATCTAACATTGCATTGAACGATTTTGCTGACTTCTACTCGCCAATTCAACTTACAGGAAAGATAATGGTCTCAATAGAAAGATAAAATTGTTGCACATCAAATAATACTAGTAATAATAATATTTACTGATATAGTATAGAAATAATGGAAAAATACCTAAAAATCAAATGCACAATGTTCATTGCCTATGTTTGACTTTGAGAGTGGACACCCAGTATACATATGCTCGTATATATCACTCATATTTTTATGCAGAGGTATTCCTTTAAAATTAACAATATTTATTTAAATTTTAAAAAACATAATTCCGTTTTTTGCGCTAGGGATTAAAGTAATAATTTTTGATAATGAATAAGCCTTAAACTTTTCACACTTCATATGTTAGTATCTTCATTTACTTTTAAATTTACATACTCTAGTATTCAAAATCGTTTATTGTTAGTTTTTTACAAAAAAAAACTATACAATGCTAAACTTTGAAGATAATTTATTATATCCAGCACCTACCTACTTTATTTAAGGGCTTATTCTATTATGGACCATAAATCCTACATTAAATCATAAAAGAAATATCTCTTATACTATTATAATATTGAATAAAATGTAATATATCAATATTATAATAAAATATGCTACTAAACAGTAAACATTAATAAAAACCGCTTTAAAGCAATGCATTTCCATACCGTCAAGCAGCATTTTTGTCACAGAGTGACGTCATGCGCAACGCAGTACGAAATTCGATCGCCGCGTGGGTTTATCTTAGTAGTAGTAGTATCATGGACTAAACGAACTTCAAAAACAAGAGGCAATTTAAAAACATATTCTTCTCTAAACAACCAACGAAAAACATAGCTACTGTAGCAGAAGACGTCAAACCTACATGCTACATTCTTAGAAATTTAAAAGCAAATCAGATTACTGAATTTCAGAACACGATAGTATTAGTTATTTCAGTCCACTAGAATCGATCTCCAGAACTACACATTGTATAGTTAGTAACAGCCTATAATGAGAGGACCCCCTGACCATTTACACCGACAGCTGCCTCGTATTAACAGTTAATATTAGATCAGTTTTTTTTAAGTGTTGTATACCTAGGTAAAAAATCTGGTGAAATACACGCACACAACTTTCTTTTACAGTAATTTTATAATTAGCCAAAAATTTTATTTTTAAATTGTACAAAAACGATGCAAAATAGAGTGTTAGGTGAAGAGACAAATTTTCTCTCGAATTTTAAGCTGAATTCAAAAATGTAATAATATACCGGGTGTTCTATTTAAAATAGAAGTTAATAAAAAAAATGGAAAAAAACAAAAGAAACCTATTTTAGAAGTATTCAACTGGAAAATCACCTATCTCACATCAATACGCATTAAAAAGTAATAAAAATGAGAAGTTTGAAAAAAATCGTTAGAGCCGTTTTTGAAAAACTCGAAGTGACACACAGACACACACACAGACAAGCCAATGAACAAAATATGTATATAAGCCAATACTTCCTTTATTGTAAAAGGAAGTAAAAAGGTGTTGATACCAAATTCGAATCTGTTTATAACCTTTACAAAGGTTTAGTGTTTATGTAAACTTATCAACACACCATTCATGTACTGTCGATCATATTAAAGCCGATTAATCGGTTTGCGGGTTAACTGTGCCAGCGTCAGTGTTACCAGTATGAATTACTTTTCACAAATTGGGGGTTTTAAATTAAGTTTTTATTGTTTTGTTTTGGATTTAAAAACATCTAGTTTGCAGTAACTAAAGTTTATTTTCCTTCATCTTTCTGCATTTTGCATTAACAATGATTTCAGTTATCCGTGTATCCCTCTAGTTATCGCTCTTGTAAAGTTCTTCAACTATTAAATATTGCTTTCTATAAACATGTGGTCTAAGCTTTATTGCATAACCTACTTCTAAACCTATTATTTTAATTGTTATTACTTGATCCGTTTACTAACAAACGGAGTCACTAGAAATAAAATAAAAACGCCAAAAATATCATCACTGTGATAAAGGACGCAATCATAAATAATACCCTCTATGTTACTAGTAGCAGCTGACCTATTGCCAAATTTTTATTACTTAAAACATTTACAATTTACTGAAAACCTAAATGAGCTACCATCACCACAACTATTACGAAGTTGAATATAAAATAAAATAGTTTGCTACTTATATTAAATAATTAATGTCAATTTTTTTACTGACAGCAAAGTTGACGTTTGGATTTATCAAAACCTGATTTATGTTTCACCTTCATGATTTACTGACAAATAATGAAAAACTTCGGATATGATTGGCTGACAACAGTTTGAATAATGAAAAATTATTCCATTGCTTGAATAATTGATAACTTTCTCAATAAAAGCATATCAGTATTGCACATAGTAAATAGTAATTTGTACAATGAGTTTTGAAAGTTATACTTTTTTCATGAATTTGCAGTTTGCTTAACGAGAGCGGCGAAGCCCGAGTTAATCAAGTAAATGAATGAAAAAGGGACTTTCAAAACGTGTTGTACACGTAATTTTTTTGCATAGTGACCTCTTGTAACTCAAAATTTAGTCGAAAAGGAGTTCGGAATTTACAACTGTCAAATTGTTAAAAAACTGTACATTTGTTCACGATTTTGCTTTAAAAAAGTGGTACTTTCAATACGATTTTTCGTTAAAAAAGACGACTTTCATGATCACTATGCAAAAAAAGTTATTTTTTGGATCTTCAGCAACCGAGTAACTAACTATTTTCTTTCATAAATAAAATATTAATTGCCTACTTTTTTCCATATTAAAAAATATTATTATTATTACTATTAATGCGTGAGTCTAAACAGAAGTATCGCTTCAACATACTAATGGTGGTATTATTAAATATAATAGATAACATAATCGTCTTTGATTTATTTAATACAATTCTATAAAAAGTAGTAAATAATAATAAAGCATTGATATGCTTATACAGAGTGTTTCTTATGTTGACCGTGTGATTTTTGGAAACACATTGTAATATAATGAAAAGAAGAAAGCTCATGTAGGGTTTAGACAATAACTTTTTTCAGGAAAAAAAAATATTTAGATGGAAAAAATAAATCTAAGTAAGGGCATCAAGCTTTGAAACAGCTGCATGCTTGTATTTTTTTCCTCTATTTTTTTTAACTCAAAGAAAGAACAATCCGTTGAGACACTGCACAAATTTTTCTTTATCGTACAAGTTACCGACTGAAGCCTGGAGCGGGACGTCTGAAAATAAGTGTATTCGCTCATTCGACAATTCTGCCCGGGCCGCGTTTATAAAACCTTATTTGCTTTGGAAGGCTCTCGGCTTATATTAATAATGGCTGAAACAATTAGTTAAACATTAGACTGCATTACTGCGCGGTACTCGTAATTAACTGTTGAATTAGTTATAGATCCCGTATTAAGTTGGTACCTACGGGTACCCTCGCTGGAAGCCTCCGAGTGGCGCAAAATAGACCCAATTAGACAAAATTTATATCCATTTGTGACGTGTCACCAGCTTTTATCCTGGTTAACTGATTTACTTTCCGCGGGCGCCAGGACGCAGTCTTGAAAACAAGACTAAGACGTAATAAACTTCGTAATTATTTTTAACATCGCCCATTTCATTTACAATTACGTCAAATTGACAGAAATAATATGTTTCTGAAAGAAGCCCAGAGTGTTTGGCAGCGTATATTTATTTCTATATTTATTTTTGTAGTTCTAAATTAAGATCTTTCTATCGATTTATTTTTTATTATCAATGCGATTATGAGCTTACACTTTAATTATTTTTAAATACTGAATCTAGTCCTGCAATGGATCCCACATAATATTAAAAATCGACTGACATAAGCGGTTATTTTAAATAATTTTCGATTTCTAACTTTAAAAAATGGGGTTGGGAAGTACTGGTTCATACTATATTTGAATATGAAGGATAATTCATATAATTATCGAGTAACGCGACCTTCTATTTCTAATACAGAAAGTAGTTATACTTCAGTTTATTCAATGGATCCATGATTAGATTACGCAAAGCATAATGAAAATAATCGTTGTACAACAGTAAGATATTTATTCATACTGTACTGCATATTTATCTTTACGGAAGTAATTTCAGTCCGAAGCATGGGACTTTACGATACAAGTAAAAATATTACGATACTGAAACACAGTACTGTGTACTGCATATTAGCCGATGATTTCAAAATGTTTTACAAATTTTTTTATGACAAACCATGTCAACAAAACAAATCGTCTGCTATCACAATTTTATTAAGGCGACCAGATTATTTTCAAATAACTAAACGGAGGTAGTCAGTATTCGTCCAACAATTAAAAAAAAACGATACAGTGTGAAATAAAAACATCGTACATCATATGTCCGTAAATTAATTTCAACGATACTCGTTTCAATATCCCAGACTCGGCTCCATCATTGCCTCGTCCGTGAACATTTCACTCGTACCGTAGAAAATAATTTTCCCGATTTATAAAGAAAATAACTATTTCATCAACACTACGTTCAATGAGAATCAGCTTAGATACAAACCCATTTTTATATTGAATATTAATTACATTACATTGATTAAACCTTGATCTCATCTCAATGTCTTGTACTTGACTGTGGCTCCATATAATTTAAATGAAGCCACAGCATTCTCGATATCAGTTTTTGTTGATCACCCTATATAGGTAAGTAAAATTAACATTGACGCAGAAAAATTAATTTGTGTTTTACACAATAACTTTGTCTTAAAAATGATATTAGCTCAAAAAGAACAATAAATTATTGTTATATTTAGAATTTAGCTTATAAAATTTGACATCAGATTATATAACCCGTATTTTAAAAAATGAAGTTGATAATGGTTGCTCGAAGATGAAACGTCCGATAAAAAATTGATAACGTAATCTTTGAGTCCATGGAAAGTTGCTATAAAGAAATGTCAGTTTTGCTCTAACTTTAATATTAACGTCAGAAAAAATAAAATAGGAAATCCAAAAATTCGGGTGTTCTAGATGATAACTCAAAAACGAAAAATCACGCAACTTTTCATCATTTAACCAAATTTGTATCTCTTACTCTTAACGAGCCCATGCTGCCATCCTTATCTTGGATACACTGTATACACAAAAGACCCCGAAATACATCAAAAAGGCGGAAAACCTTCAACTTCGTTTTTGAACGTTAGTAGTATGAAGACACCACTAATTGGATTAAGTGTTCAATTAAATTAATCGAGGCTCGATTAAATTAATCGGTTGATTGACAGGTGCTCCAATTAAACCGCGGATTGATCTAATTAATTTCGCGGATTGATCTAATTAATCACATATGAAGTTTGATATGTAATTTACATATGTGCTACTGATTAAATTACGCGCGGCCATTTTAATTTTCTTCTGGAATTACATGGCGGCCATCTTGGTTTTCTGGCGCGAATATTTGAATTTAAATTTTTTTTCAGATTTTTTTCTAAGTTCAATTTTTGAATTTTAAACTTCGCGGGATGTCCGCCATCTTGGTGCGCGCGCACTTCTCACGGCGGTTGTTTTTAATTTTGAATTTTCGCGGAAATATTTGAAATTCAAACTGATAGATCTATCTCGCTCTTCGAAGCTGCTGTCTCTCTCTTGCATTCACTCGCGGAAATATTTGAATTTAAAAAAAGCTTCCTGCAATGTCCCATGGCTGGAGTTGAACCAGCGATCACAGCATTACGAGTACGAAGCCTTAACAAACCGGGCTATCGAAGCCATCGAGGTTTTAAGGAATTAACTATAGTCACTAGCGTAGCAAGCATATTATAATACATTTTAAATGTTATTTTCGATTGAAATTTAATCGCCAGATCGTATCCTTTTGTAATATTAAAGTTCTGTAATTTTTAAAAAATTAATTGGACGTAGTTGATGTTATACTAATAAAAGAAAATGTATTTAACAAATCAGTCACAGGCCGCTTGTTTATTTTGAGCGAGACATGGTCCAAACAAAGAACCAAGTTCTAGGAATACGCTGACTGTTTATGGCCTTAGGGCTTTTAACCGTTGCATACCTCGATTAATTTAATTGAACACTTAATCCAATTAGTGGTGTCTTCATACTACTACTAATTTCGCGCGAATATTTGAATTTAAATTTTTTTTCAGATTTTTCTAAGTCCCTGTTTTGAATTTAATTTCTCGGGTGTCGTCCATCTTGGTTTTCTCACATTTATTTTAATTTAAAAAAAGCTTCCGGCGATGTCCCATGGCTGGAGTCGAACCAGCGACCACAGCATTACGAGTACGAAGCCTTAACCAACTGGGCTATCGAAGCGATCGAGGTTAAAGGAATTAAACATAGCCACTTACGTGTCACGAGCCCAGCTTTAAACAAACTATTTTTCAAAAAAGGTTATTTATGAAATTGGAAATGCATTGCCTGTGTTGTTAAATGACTTGTAGTAATTTTAAAAAACTGATTTTTACGGTTGGATGTGTCATAATTAATAATTTTATAATTTGTGCCTGCTATATGGCTGGATTAACGAGATCCCCATTGTCCCTACCTACTATTGGAAATTTTCCGTCTAAGTTCCCTTTTTAAAACAGGTCGGTGACTGTGTTTTTGTTTGGTTTTAAAGGTTTGAATATTGTACCACTTAGCTGTTCTGACATTACACTTCCATATCCATATTATAAATAAATTTTAAATGTTATTTTCGACTGAGTTTAACCGCTTATAAATTACAACAGATAGTTTTAAAATTAAATGGGCGATCGGTCACAATTATATATATCCGCAATAACATGAACAAGAAGATATACGTATTGCTTGAGTAAGAAAGAGATAAACATATAATCCGTTCACGACCTTTTTGGGACAGAGTTGGCTATTATTTTTTCTTTTCATGTTGGACTAACTGATTCGGTGATGTAGCGGATGCAACTTTTTTTCTGTCAGTGTCTGTTCGACATTTTCTTTTCACCACATTGCCAAACTTATTATTTTAATATTCGTAAAAAAATAAATGCTTTATCAAGTGTGTAAAAGTAATTTTAATTTCCGTCAAAGTAAAAATCAAAATGCCCAATATAATTTTGTTACAACAAAAAATTTCCACTAAACGATGCTAGTTGCAGTTTAAAAAGGACAGACCAGATCTAAAAGAACACGAATTGATGTCGAGACTAGAGAGAGAGAGATCAGGCAACAATGTACCTATTCAGAAAATATAACCTTAAACTGAAAACAACCTAACCTAACAGAAAAAGTGCCAGTTTGCATTAGGGAGTTTAGTTGCCGCAGAGGTACTGCCAACAAAATTACTAGATGGTCATAGCCTCACCTGACCCAAAAAGATCGTGAACGGCTTATATTAGCAAGTATTGGAGAAGGCTTGACTAATTTTAATTATGACATTTGTCAACTAAACATAAAATAAATTTGAATAAAAGCACGCAAAATTACGAAAATACGTAGAAAATTTATAAAAATCGGCATCTTGTCACATTAAATTCTGCAAAAACGACAAAAAACAATATTTTTTACAACTTTTATTGAAAAAATAGTAAAATTTTACGAAAATACGTCTGTGTTGACGACCAATGAAAATAAATTTGAATAAAAATACGCAAAAATTACGAAAAGACGTATGTGTTGATCCCCAAAGTAACAAAAATTTGAATAAAAACACACAATTTCGTTGAAAATCTTTACAAAGCGACTTTATAGTACCGAAAAATGATGTAAAAAAGTTTTTAAGAGTTATTTCTAAGCATAATTTTGCAAACGTTTAACAAATAAACCGTAATTTTTTAAAGTACATCACACAATTATGAAATCGTAGTTCAATTTATATGAATTTTCGATACTTTGTATGTGAAAAAATAGCTTCAACTACTAATATTTGAATAAAAACATGCAATTTACAAAGCATTTCGTTTAAAATGTTAGAAAATGAAAATGAAAATTTATAAAAATCAGCATCTTGTCACATTAAATTCTGCAAAAACTACAAAAAACAATATCTTTATACAACTTTCATTGAAAAATAGTAAAATTTTACGAAAATACGTCTGTGTTGACGACAAATGAAAATAAATTTGAATAAAAACACGCAAAAATTACGAAAAGACGTATGTGTTGACCCCCAAAGTAACAAAAATTTGAATAAAATCACGCAATCATACAGCATCTCACATAAATTTTCGCAAATATCGACATCATGTCACATAAATTATACAAAAACTGTCATCACGTCACTTGAAATTATACAAAATACGATATTTTTATTCAACACACGATGCAAATTGAACAAAAATCACGCAATCACACATCATATCACATAAATTTACACAAAAATCGACATCATGTCACATAAATTATACAAAAACTGACATCATATCACTTGAAATTATACAAAAAACGATATTTTATTCAACACACGATGAAAATTGAACAAAAATCACGCAATTACAAGCCATCCCACATAAATTTTCACAAAAATCGACATCATGTTACATAAACTATGCATAATTTTGCAAATGTTTTACACTTTTTATAAAATGCATCGCTCAAAATTAAAAGAAATAGCAATTTCGTTGAAAAATTTGCAAATGTTTTACACTTTTCTATAAAATGTATCCCCCAAAATTAAAAGAAATCACAATTTTTTAAATTATATCACGCCATTATAAAATCGTAGATTGATTTTCACAAAAATCGACATCATGTAACATAAACTATGCATAATTTTGCAAATGTTTTACACTTTTTATAAAATGCATCGCTCAAAATTAAAAGAAATAGCAATTTCGTTGAAAAATTTGCAAATGTTTTACACTTTTTTATAAAATGTATCGCACAAAATTAAAAGAAATCACAATTTTCTAAATTATATCACGCCATTATGAAATCGTAGATTGATTTTTGAAATTTTCACACTTTGTAACTGTAAAATAACTGCAAATACTAATATTTTAGCTTTAGACTTTGTAATTATTGCAGATTCGAGAAAAAAACAAAGCAGAGTAGAAATAAAAAACACAAACACTTTGTAATAAACAAATATATTGTTCTTATTTCGTATAATACTTAATAATATAAATATAAATGTACAGCAGAATGTCTTATTTCTAAAAATTCGCTAGCAATTTACAAAACTGTAGTTTGAGGTGCACGACATTTCAAATTAAAAAGACTGCAAGTAATAAAATCAGAATTTCATTGTGTAATTTTAAAGTTTAAGATGCACTCAATCTAGAATTCCCTTCGTTTTTGGTGTTGATGACATCTGCCTTAGAGGCGTTTTTCTAACGGCCCTTTTTTGGAGGCGTTTCCTTATCGGCGTTCTTCTGACTGAACCTTTTTGATGTGGACTTGGATGAGTAGCTGGTGTTTTTAATTTATATTCTAAATCGGACTCGCAGTTATCAGTTTCCATTTCGTTTTTTCCTGTAGTACCAGTCGGGGTTGGCTTCGTTTGCTTTTTAGGTTTAGCTAGCAGCACATTAGCAACGTTAAGGTCTTTGATGTAATCAGCAAACTGTAGGCGTCCGGGTGGATTAATAGTTTTTCGAGGCCGTAGAGTGTCGTGAATTAAATCGACTATGTTAGACGCCGGTAAAATTTCACCCTTTATAGTAACGGTACCCTTGTGATCCCAGCTCACATCGCTTGATGTACTCAAAATGCGTAGGAAAACTTCAGCTGGACCCTCAGCTACCGTTTTATTATTTGTCGTGATTCGTCATCGATGAATTTTACAAGAGCCAACCTGTCTGCTGTGTGACGTACGCAATGTATCCATCCCTTTTTATTTTAAAATTCTATAAAAACAGAGGTCCAAACTGTTGCCGCATCAGGTAACAGAGTACAATGGTTTAAAACGTGTTAGTGCGGCATCAGTCGGGCCTCTGTTTTTATAGAATTTTAAAATAAAAAGGGATGGATACATTGCGTACGTCACACAGCAGACAGGTTGGCTCTTGTAAAATTCATCGATGACGAATCACGACAAATAATAAAACGGTAGCTGAGGGTCCAGTCTTTCGATAAAATATTTATCAAAACCGATTTAGAAATTTGTACATGGCTTAATTTATATGAAATATTGTATGAAATTGCATGCAGAAGGGTTTTAAACTATATGTTTTCTTAATTATGCAGAGAGTGCTCGTTTATATAGGGAGGCAGGTTGGCCGAATGGTTAAGGCGTCAGATTCAAGCTCTGATCTCTAGAGAGAATACGGGTTCGATTCCCGTACCTGTCATATTTTTTTAAATATATTTATTATGAAAGTCTTGATTTTAAGCTAGTTTATTCACGACGGCTCTACCAGAACAAACGACTGAGCTCCTTTTCGACTAAAATGGACAAAGAGCGGAAGATGTTGATTGTATCGCCGGAATTTGTCCAACGTCTTAAGTCTGGCGATGATGCGGAGAAAAATATATTATCACAGCTTGATGACGAAATGCAAAAAGTTTTAAAGTCCAAATTAACTGATCACGATAAATGGATCCAGTACAATCAGGTTTTACAACGATTCCTTCATTTCACAAACCAGGCGCGGCAGCCAATCAAAATACCTATTGAAACAACCAGTGACAGCCTATCAAATGCCGTTATTTTATCTACACTTCCTAAAACTTTTAAGAAAAAAGCTGAAGTTTTCCTACGCATTTTGAGTACATCAAGCGATGTGAGCTGGGATCACAAGGGTACCGTTACTATAAAGGGTGAAATTTTACCGGCGTCTAACATAGTCGATTTAATTCACGACACTCTACGGCCTCGAAAAACTATTAATCCACCCGGACGCCTACAGTTTGCTGATTACATCAAAGACCTTAACGTTGCTAATGTGCTGCTAGCTAAACCTAAACAGCAAAAGAAGCCAACCCCGACTGGTACTACAGGAAAAAACGAAATGGAAACTGATAACTGCGAGTCCGATTTAGAATATAAATTAAAAACACCAGCTACTCATCCAAGTCCACATCAAAAAGGTTCAGTCAGAAGAACGCCGATAAGGAAACGCCTCCAAAAAAGGGCCGTTAGAAAAACGCCTCTAAGGCAGATGACATCAACACCAAAAACGAAGGGAATTCTAGATTGGGTGCATCTTAAACTTTAAAATTACACAATGAAATTCTGATTTTATTACTTGCAGTCTTTTTAATTTGAAATGTCGTGCACCTCAAACTACAGTTTTGTAAATTGCTAGCGAATTTTTAGAAATAAGACATTCTGCTGTACATTTATATTTATATTATTAAGTATTATACGAAATAAGAACAATATATTTGTTTATTACAAAGTGTTTGTGTTTTTTATTTCTACTCTGCTTTGTTTTTTTCTCGAATCTGCAATAATTACAAAGTCTAAAGCTAAAATATTAGTATTTGCAGTTATTTTACAGTTACAAAGTGTAAAAATTTCAAAAAATCAATCTACGATTTCATAATGGCGTGATATAATTTAGAAAATTGTGATTTCTTTTAATTCTGTGCGATACATTTTATAAAAAAGTGTAAAACATTTGCAAATTTTTCAACGAAATTGCTATTTCTTTTAATTTTGAGCGATGCATTTTATAAAAAGTGTAAAACATTTGCAAAATTATGCATAGTTTATGTAACATGATGTCGATTTTTGTGAAAATCAATCTACGATTTTATAATGGCGTGATATAATTTAAAAAATTGTGATTTCTTTTAATTTTGGGGGATACATTTTATAGAAAAGTGTAAAACATTTGCAAATTTTTCAACGAAATTGCTATTTCTTTTAATTTTGAGCGATGCATTTTATAAAAACTGTAAAACATTTGCAAAATTATGCATAGTTTATGTAACATGATGTCGATTTTTGTGAAAATTTATGTGGGATGGCTTGTAATTGCGTGATTTTTGTTCAATTTTCATCGTGTGTTGAATAAAATATCGTTTTTTGTATAATTTCAAGTGATATGATGTCAGCTTTTGTATAATTTATGTGACATGATGTCGATTTTTGTGTAAATTTATGTGATATGATGTGTGATTGGGTGATTTTTGTTCAATTTTCATCGTGTGTTGAATAAAAATATCGTATTTTGTATAATTTCAAGTGACGTGATGACAGTTTTTGTATAATTTATGTGACATGATGTCGATATTTGCGAAAATTTATGTGAGATGCTGTATGATTGCGTGATTTTATTCAAATTTTTGTTACTTTGGGGGTCAACACATACGTCTTTTCGTAATTTTTGCGTGTTTCTATTCAAATTTATTTTCATTTGTCGTCAACACAGACGTATTTTCGTAAAATTTTACTATTTTTCAATGAAAGTTGTATAAAGATATTGTTTTTTGTAGTTTTTGCAGAATTTAATGTGACAAGATGCTGATTTTTATAAATTTTCATGGGAGATGCTGTCGATTTTCTAACATTTTAAACGAAATGCTTTGTAAATTGCATGTTTTTATTCAAATATTAGTAGTTGAAGCTATTTTTTCACATACAAAGTATCGAAAATTCATATAAATTGAACTACGATTTCATAATTGTGTGATGTACTTTAAAAAATTACGGTTTATTTGTTAAACGTTTGCAAAATTATGCTTAGAAATAACTCTTAAAAACTTTTTTACATCATTTTTCGGTACTATAAAGTCGCTTTGTAAAGATTTTCAACGAAATTGTGTGTTTTTATTCAAATTTTTGTTACTTTGGGGATCAACACATACGTCTTTTCGTAATTTTTGCGTATTTTTATTCAAATTTATTTTCATTGGTCGTCAACACAGACGTATTTTCGTAAAATTTTACTATTTTTTCAATAAAAGTTGTAAAAAAATATTGTTTTTTGTCGTTTTTGCAGAATTTAATGTGACAAGATGCCGATTTTTATAAATTTTCTACGTATTTTCGTAATTTTGCGTGCTTTTATTCAAATTTATTTTATGTTTAGCATTTATTTTCTTACGAATATTAAAATAAATAAAATCTGAAAAAAAAATTTAAATTCAAATATTCGCGCGAAATTAAAATGGCCTCCGTGCATGAGAGAGAGAGTAGCTTCGATGAGGGAGACGGAAGATCTACCAGTTTGAAAATCAAATATTTCCGCGAAAATTCTAAATTAAAAACGACAGCCGTGAGAAGTGCGCGCGCACCAAGATGGCCGACGCCCCGGGAGATTTAAATTCAAAAAATTGAACTTAGAAAAAAAATCGGAAAAAATTCAAATTTCAAATATTCCCGCCATATTCCAAGATGGCCGCCGTGTAATTCCGGAAGCAAATTAAAAATGGCCGCCGCGTAATTTAATCAGTAGCACATATGTAAATTACATATCAAACTTCATATGTGATTAATTAGATCAATCCGCGAAATTAATTAGATCAATCCGCGGTTTAATTGGAGCACCTGTCAATCAACCGATTAATTTAATCGAGCCTCGATTAATTTAATTGAACACTTAATCCAATTAGTGGTGTCTTCATACTACTAACGTTTTAGCTGAGTCACTAAACGACGGAGCTTAAATCCATTTTTTACAGCAAATACCTTGAATGGTCATACTCATAATTAACCAGCAGACATGTCGAGCCTTTGTAAAGCCACCAGAATTTCTCACTGGGATGACTGCCACACCACGTCTTCGTTGCCTTAAAGTTGTTTACAAATGTAATGCCATTCATTGTTTCGACGATGCAAGGTATAATGTAGCAATCACCTCATCTTCTGGCTTTTAATGGGTTTATTTGTTAACAGGGTTGCATCAACACCTTCACCATAGCTTTGTTTGTGTTAGCTGCCCCTTTTGCCACTCTGACTAGAAAACTAGCGCGAAGCTGTCTACCAAGTCGTCCGGACATGGAGTTCCTTTGTAAAAATGCTATCGTGATCTCCAGGTATTCAGTGATCTACTCGTGCTTCACCAACGGTCCCTGCTACTCGATAACATATGTGCGGCACTACACTATTGTTAATTCACCCACTATTGTTAGGGTCACACATAATGTAATCTCATGTCATTCGAACGCATATAAAACTTTTTATTAGTAGTGTATGTTATATGTATGCTCCATTTAAGAGTACAGAGCAAATTGCTGCCTTTTCTCTGAATTTCTTTGTATTGATGTTACCTAGGTTAAAAGTTGCAAGTTTTTACCCTATGAAGTTCGTTTAAATACATACTTCTTTTAATTTTTTAATAAGAAAACATTTTACTTTATACACAAATGTTTAATATCGAGCTTTCTGCTAGCTTTAAAATAATTTATAAATTTCAGCATAGCTAGTTTCTTTTCAAAAATTAACCTCAAACGCGCTGTCATCAATTGCTTCCTATTACAAATGTAGCAATTTATCGCAATAATTTTGTGGATATTATTAAGTGCATAATAAACTACAGAACATAACAGTGCGGATAAAAACACAGTGAAAGGGCGGAGGATTAAGTGTAGTGCATTATAACCAAAGAAAACCATTTATTTAGCCTGTAAGAATTCAAGATGTTATCAAAACCTTATTCTATAAGTTTATTTTAAGTATCAAACCTTATTTCCTTTTAAACAATTGTGGTGACATGTTGCTAAGATAACACACCTTCTTTTGTTTAACAACAACAGAAGAGAGCTTTAAATTTTGTCCAAGCTGTTTTAACATTGTTCTACACCTGCTTCCAGAAAAATTTAATTTTTGTTAATAAAAACACATTCATTTAGTGCAAATGTTGGTTTTATATAACCACAAAAGTGTTGGGCACAATTGGAACCAGTTTGCCAGTCTTCAAGTGGTGTAATTTGTGATTATTCGTCGTCAACAAAATCCAGGCAGGAGCGATCCAGGTACGGGCTGCGTTTGAGAGTCGATACCACAACAGCAGCTAGTTGGATCTTCAAGTTTGGTGCTTTCAACACCTAGAGAATTCCTCTGCGCAGAACTTCATGCAGAAATTAGAGTCGCCTGGCCAGCAGTAGCCAAGAAAACGCATTGGCGTCCCTTGAGAGGTGCGGCCAGCATCGGAAGGCTCTGCAAACCAGGTATTTTGCTCAATTTTCATCGTCCGGAGCTTTTTTATTTCGGTGGAGTCTGCAAGATTGGAGTTTCCACTGCGTATTGCCGCAGTTCCCGATTATCCAGTGCTTTTCAGAATCCAGATATCGGCGAGGCGTCATTAGAAATTGTAGAAATTTAAAGAAAAATTGTCCATTCGTTTGCAAGCTAAAACAATTCATGTTGACGTCACGTGTACGTCACACTAGAACAAAAGCCGTTAGTACTGTTGCTATGCGAGAATAATTATTGCTTACCTGAGGTGTTGTACTGATTTTGGCATTGATTTAAATTAATTATTGCGATTTATACGAGTGCACACCGCTTTGTGTTTCATGTCAAGTTTTGATGTTAGCTACTCCAGATTTAGTTTTGACGCGTTCACAAGTAGAATCTGAGTTAAACTGGAACTACTAAAAGTTAGTTTGCTCTATCTAGTATTTATAATTTAGCGACCTAGCCCTGAGACAGCGTAATTATGTTCACCGGAGCGGCCAAATATTATTGCATATAGTTAAAATTAAATAAGGGCACAAAATCGTTCACTTTTGCATTAGAATATTTGTACTTTTTACTGATCCTAAGATCGTGCATAGGCAGCTTTATTCTTATTCAATACGTAAACAAATTTACTCTATATTTCATAGAAATATATTGCTGTAGATACACCGCAAAGCAAATTTCACTCGCGCTACTGCAAGGCATTCGGATGAAAATTCTCGCATTAAATAAAGCGGTTATTACAATTTAAAGAACTAGTCACACTTAAAACTATTGAATTATAGTCAGTTTTACCTGATTGCTATTTACGATCATAATTGATGAGATCGGAAGCTTAAAGTTGTCAAATTTATTATTTTCCGTCTGGTCTGGCTTTTTTCCTATAGTTTTGATAGTAACACAACCGAAATATATTGGATTTTAAACGTATTACCATACCAACAAGCTAAAATTCGTAACGCAGATTTCACCACAAGTTCAACACAAAGTGATAAATGCGAGCTTATCCGAATCAAATATAAAACAATTTGAATATTTATTATAATAGTTTAACAAGTTTTGTACAATTTTCAGTAGAGAATGTTGCTAGTAATTAGTTTTAGTAGAGGTTTTGTCATATTTACCCAAGAAAATAATTGTATATAAAATTCACACCAAACCTTGCCAATTCTTTTACGATCATTGAGCATCTGATGAAACTGAATCGAAATGGGTTTAAAATGACCAGGAAGTTAATTTGTAAGCCCATCTTTCCCTTTCACACGTTAGCTCTGGGTTGACTGGTTGTTTTGTATTCGATTTTCGCAAAAATCTTGTTTATCTTTGAATTATTTTCGAATCAAACTTAAATAATAATGTTGAAGTACATACTCACTAGTGAAATTAATTTATTTTGTGGAAATTGTACCGAATGTTTTCAATTGCATCGATAATTTATGAACCTTGAAGAAATTCAAACAACGTATTAATCGACGTTGGATTTTGATAATTACAAATAATACCTTCAATTTGGCTGGATGTTTCCTGGAATTCGGACGTGGAGAGCAACGGATGAGCTGCCGAGCAACTTTTTCGTCTTTGGCATCGCTTGCAACAACTGCAGCGACGGAATAGTGACTGTGCTTACAACAAGGGAGATGAATGAATGAAAGAGCCTTCCGAGGTTAGTGAAATTTCTTTTTAGTTCGGGTTCAACTTGATGGTTTGTATTGATGTAAAGTGTACTATTTATGTATGTATTGTGATCTGACAAAACTTAAACGAGACTCTGAGTTTCACGCATATTAATTCTTTTATTGAAGCGAAACGTTTAGTAGTGAAAAGAGTAATTCCTTTTGGAATTTATTGCTTTACCGTTTATTTTAAATTCATATATAGCACCAGCCTCGACACCGCAAGGTAAATGAGGTTACAGATAATACATACAATACATACATATATATTATAATTAAAAATCAATGGTATACCTGGGTATTCAAAAGTTTATTTTAAGCTCATCGTTGCATTACTGTGGAATTTACTTTTACTGACTATACTACAGAGAAGACAAATTGAAATTGTACCAATAATATAAGTGGTAATAAATGCACCACGGTCAATTTAAATTTATTTAAAAATTAGTAACAGCAAATTTAACAATAATGAAATAATGTGTTTATATAAAATGAATTTTCTGTCAGAGACTTCTACCAATTGTTTGTGTTTTCATAATCTATACTACAAATAAAATTTACTCAAACATTTCCTTATACAACCTATACAAAACAAGCTGTGAATAAGAAAACAAAATGCTTGTTCTAAAAATCAAAAAGGTTAAGATCAAAATGTTCTGTTAACTATTGAACAACATTATAAAATCAAGTAATAAATTCGAGACATAATTAAAAATGTATAATTATGAAAATTCTCCAACAAGGCGAAACCGTGCCTCGTGCCATAAACACATTTTTGCACTTGTTATCGAAATTGGTTTTTCTTTACCGTCACGCGATGCCGCTTTCAACGCTTTCATAAAATCGCCTTTTTGATGAATTTTCTTTCCGATGAAGCTATGCTGTTCTTGGAATTAGGTCACTTTAAGCGTCTGTGTGTGAAACATGTTACCTATCTTTAGTTTGAAATTTTTTTTAGAAATATTCCAATCTTTAGTTTAGTGCCTCGTAGATTGTAGGACCCGTGCACATTTAATTTTATGGCCCAGCCTTCTTCCGGTTTTCTGAGAATTTTTACCTTCGCCTTTCGATGTTCTTGAAAATAGCCTAAAGGACCCGAGGAGCGTAAAAGCAAGAAGAATTTCTTTCTAACCCATTGCCATCGTATGCAGTGGTGCATTTATTATGGCGTCTTTACGCTAATTTGCGCGAATCCTTATTCGTTTGAGTGCAGATTTTCCGTGGTTAGCTTGCTTTTTTCCTGTCCAATTGTCACCCGCAAGCAACTACTGCGATTTTTTGTTTTACTTGGTTTGGCAATAGAATAATACGTTTACAGGCCTTTTTGGCTCTCCTGGCTTCGTACCTTCTTCAGAGGTCAATTCGATATTTCGATAATCTCTGAGTATTTTGCATCTGTCTCATAAACCCGGAAAAGCCACCTGCCTCTAAACGTATCTAAAGCCACGGTGCCTATGTCCGACCTAAAGCGTCTTGGATACCGCATGGTCAGGTTATCATTGTCCTATTAACGTAATTCTGCATGGCGTCGCTGTACTCTAACGATAAGGATCTCTCAAACCATCGTGCGTGCTTTATCCAAACTATCAGGCTCTGAAAATTCACAGTAGACACTCGCGCGTTCTTAGTCATTTTAAAAATGTGTCCCAGCAAAATTAACCCGGCATTTGGCGCTACATGAGTGATTCCCTCACGTTTTTACAAATTAATTCGCCATTTTAGTGCAATGGCAGGTACGGCCCCGCCAATTTTTTTAATACCCACCCTATTCGTCAAGCACCGGACAGTGGTATTGTTTCATGAAAAAACAAGGCACTTTGCAATTGTGACAAGTAGTTTGGTAGGTGCGTGCGCTAGTGTGAGCAAATCGCTCATTACGCGACTAACCACGTTTACTTTTATATTTTTGTATTTGTTCTAAACATTTTTCATTTTGTGATCTTGCCAACCAGCCATTTGCACGGAACATACTACATATACCTGCACTAATTGTTTACAAGTTTCGGATGAGTTGGATACAAACTAGAGATTGAAGCAGAGTTTATATTATATCTTTTTTGGATTTGAGTTGTATTTACACATCATGTACAAAATAAAGTTAATATGAACCGGTTAACAGACAACGAAGTAATTTTTCATCGCCAAGCAGGCAGCGAACAAATTACAAAAACATCTGTTTACCAGTAAATCGCCCCGATCCTACAAGAATTTAAAAGAAAACCGTTACAAAAATAAAACAATAAATCGCGGCATGCTCGCTCAAAGGAGCACCAATTCTCAAAGTGCAATAAAGGGCCAACGGCTCGCCAAACCTCAATAAATCTGGAAGCCGACAAAAACAGCGCCGCGGCGAACGAAACTCCGAACGTGCGACCAAATTAATAATACAAGTTCAATCACTAAAACGCTCTTAAAACAGAGTGCGCCCAATCAAAACCCCACATAAGGATACCTGCCGATAGGAGGAATAAGCCGCCACCTGATAAAACAACGCCCAAGTCTCTAGCACACATACAGGTCGATTAAAAATAACTTTTCCATCAGCCAGCAAAAATATCACCGCTCGTAAAGCGGGCGATTGTTGCAAGTAAACGTTACAGAAATTTCGAAGTACACGGCGGCCCAGCGAAGACGTATTTTCTAACGGTTAAATCAGGACAAAAAGCCGCTTACATCCGGCTAAATATTACACATTAAATTATAATTAACGGAAGGAAGCACCCCAGGAAAGCGTGAATACTCTCAAAATTCATATAAAAGTAGCGCGCAACCAATCGAAGCAAAATAACTTCTTAACATACGCAATAAGAGTAATGCTTAATTAAGTTTTACGCCGAACACGGAATTAAAAATTCCAAGTTCAATTAATCTTTACCAAAACCTAGCAAATTGGGTGTCGTTAGAATCGACATTTCAACGACTATTGATTGCGACTCAAATCAAGTCGATAATTGATCACGCCGCTCAATTAAACGCGATAATCCGAAATACATCAAAAACGGGCAAAACATCCCTTCTACTTCGACCAATGAGCTGCGAGATCGCGTTTGACAAAGGACTGGCTCCTTTAAATAGTCAGACGCTGGCAGTAGGAAATCACTCAATCCAGGAGAGTCGAACCAGCATCAACTCAATCCAGGAGAGTCGAACCAGCAGCAACTCAACCCAGGAGAGTCAGCCAACAGCATCCAGCCTTCCAGGACCAGCTAGCAGCCCCAGCCTTCCAAGGATCTACCAGCCCCAGCCCTCTCCAGAGCTTATCACCTACGTGGACTTAGAGCCAATCCTCTGCATTGGACTCTGCTGCCTGCCGTCTTCGGAAAAATTTGGGAACTCGAGCCACTTCCGCCAACCGCCGCCTCCGCCGAGGAGATCAGCACTGCCGCTGACGTACCGCCGCCGCTGCTCTCAGCCCGCCGCCCCGTCGCCAGTCGCCACCGCCGCCGTTGCAACCGCAGAAAGAGGCCGCTGCCTCCGCCAAGGAGATCAGCACTGCCGCCGACGTTGCCACCGCCGCTGCCAGTCGCCACCGCCGCCGCTGCAACCGCAGGAGGAAGCCGCCGGCACCGCCTCCGAAGGACCACACCAGCTTCCAACTGCGGATGCCAATCCGCCATTTTCTTTTTCTGTACATATATGTTACCTAGTTATAAGCTTATCTGTATGTTAGTTAGTAGTGTAAATATAATAAACTTTGCTCCAATCAAATCCAGTGTCTAGCTGAGGGTAACGCCCACCCTCCTCTTTTGAAACCGACGCCATTGAAGTAACCCTACCGCTGAGCTATAAACCGAGGCGTGTTAAAGTTTCGTATATTCAATGAATAATTTTTACTTCCTTTTACAATAAAGGAAGTATTGGATTCACCCCAAAAATTCGAAATTGAGTTTTCAACAGATCTTCACGTTTTAGAGTCCCCTGATCCCAAAAACATATTTTTTTTCATTGGTCTGTCTGTCTGTCTGTCTGTTTGTCTGTCTGTCTGTGAACAGAATATCTTAAAAACGAAAAGAGGTATGGCGTTGAAACTTCATATATAAGTTTTGTGTACTATGTAGATGAGACAGCAAGGTTTTGAAGAAAATCGCATAACCGGAAGTAGGTGTTTACTCTTGTGATTTTTCAGTTTTTTTCGATTTTTTCAAAAACGGCTCTAACGATTTTTTTTTAAACTTTACATTTTTATTAAATTTTTAATGTGTATTGATGTGAGATAGGTGATTTTTCAGTTAAATTTTTCAATTTTTTTTATTAACTTCTATTTTAAAAACAACACCCGGTATATTATTACATTTTTGAATTCCGATTAAAATACTAGAGAAAATTTGTCTCTTGAACTAACACTCCATTTTGTACCGTTTTTGTAAAATTTTTAATTTTTGAAATTTTTTGACAAATGCTTAAAAATTTAAAATCAAATTTTTGGCTAATTATAAGATCACTGTAAAAGGAAGTTGTGTGCGTGTGTCACACCAGATTTTTTATTTTAATTTTAAGGTATGACGTTAACAGATATTGCCACATTATGATTATAAAGTAATAATTGCCAATTATGAAAAAACACACGTATACATTCAAAATGTCAGCTGTGAGCGTAACGCTCACGCGCGACCAACGACGCGAAACGAAACCTAGCGACTAATCCCGGGTTAATACTTTCAAGCGTTAAATTTTGTTATTTATTTGTTTATACTTAATTATCTTTACTGCCTGCTATTAATTTAACGTATTAATTAATTTTTGATTTCACTGTCGCTATTAGCTTGTCTTTAATTTAAAACGTCAAGGCTGACTTGTAATCTGTATTTTATTCATTTCGCTGTACCCTATAAATCTTAAATTTATTAAAGCTTCGGCTATTAAATTTTACTTTTGCTATTTTTTCTCATACGATCTACTGATACATGCTCATTCTTTGTAAGTAAAGTTTGTTTGGACTGCTAATCTAAGAGTAATGTTTTCTAATTTTTATGCACGACCATATAATCTTCGAGAATTTGAATTAGTCTCGACAGGAGCTATATAAGACAGGAAATTGCATATAATTTCTTTTCCACGATAGCAAATTTATTTGAAACATTTGATTCAATAAAACTTATTGTGTCACACTGTATTAAATATTGTCAATATACAACTTTAGAACAACAGGTGCGGTTTACGTTCTTTAATGCATACTACCTTGGTAACGTGCAATGAAAATAACGTAATTTGTATACCAAAATTAAAAGTGGTATAAACAGCCACTACGCACCCTGCATTAGAAAAATGTCAAATATAGTGGCATCATAGGAGACCGTGAACTATGTTTCACAAATTGTGAATTAATAACTGATATTAAAAAATTACTGATAAATGTTATCAAACTTGAAAGAAAATCATTACGTGATCACGTGTCTAATACGTGAAATGGTATCTTACTTCTGTGAAGTGAGATCCAATAAATATCACATTAATACGGATTAGAGTACATTTTTGCTTGTTGCCATAAGAATTTAACAATTTAAAATGACTGTTATCAAGAAATCACAGTAATAATTCACGGTGCGATTGAAAAATCAAAATCATCATTAATGCTAATGTGTTTTTACTTCCCTCGTCTGAAAGACAAAGAAAGTATTGTAATCACGAAAAAATTACCTTCCGAGATTTCTTCAGATCTTCACGTTTCAGGGTTCCTAGATGACGAAAAACAGGTTTTCTCAATTCCGTCTGTCTGTCTGTCTGTTGGCGGTGTAACTCAAAAAAGATTTGTCGGAGGAAGATGATATTTTGCATATACATTATATTGGAATGGTTGCACCTCTCACATTTAAATCCTATATTTATTTACTTTAATATTAATTCATGCAATTTGAGACTCTTAATAGGGTGTGGGTCGTTAATCTAGCTATCTGTTCTTTGATATTCTAATTTTATATGAATTTTCAACTATTGACTGCTACTAAATGTCAGTTTGACTTTGAACAACTATCAAACAATAATTAAATCAAAATGTCAAACATTCTTTCCACTCACAAATCAAAGACTCAATTCACCAAAGTAAGTACTGTGTTATATTTATTTCAAGTGTTTTATTGTCATTTATTCAATATGCTTCTATAGGACTAATTAAAAACCAACTTGATTTCCTCTAATTTCACTGTTATTCACATTTAACACTACTGCTCCTGACGTTCACACCTAAGTTCATTAACAGCCGAACCTCGATACTCATCCAACCAACTCGAACAGGTCCAAACCCCAGGCTCCTGCACGTTACCGTCAATCTAACAGCCTCCTGGTAAGTTTCCACTAACAGATGGTATCCAAACTAATTTCCCATTGTCCTCAGCTCCTACCTTGTAGTAACCAACCCAAATCAATCAGCTACACTGGCAACTCCCTTCAAATGATTGATCCGTCCTCCATATAATCACCAAATCCAGTAATTAGTATAACTTATTCCTTGTATGCAGTAAATCAACCAATTCTAATTAAATATTATTTTATTCTTCTTACTTATATCTAATTAAACCATATTCCATTATCTTTTCAATGACTGCACACTTGTATCATTTCATAATCATATTTTCACTTAATTTCACCTCGCAGATTTTTTATTTGTATTCAAGCAAATTATTTATACAAATAAAGACCAAATTTGCAGTTTTTATTAATACAAGCTATTTTTTCCGAAAATATGTCTACATTTTATGAGTTTGTTATTATCACTATCTTAAACAAATGTTACAATTATGCTAGTTACAATTATTAATGCGCTCTTTTTTAAAATTAAATGTTTTGAGTTTTATCTACTACATGCTATATTCTAGTAGGAAGCCTATTTGTCACATGATAACATTCTCTTATCTTTCATATTAACTTTCACCACCCTGATTGAATACTCAATTGCTATAACTTAACAAAATTAATTATAAATTGTCTCAAATTTTATTTCTATTACTCAATTCAACTTAACCAACAATCTATATTCAAAATTTTCTAATTTGATTGTATTAATCTTCCAAATTTATTTCTTTTAATTTTTATTTAATAAGTGACCTATGTGTATCATAATAATATATATTGCGATAAATTGATTGTAATAGCACTACGTTGCGGTGCCTGTTTGTATTATTTATTTTTAGACAAAATATGATATAAACTAAAATTTAGGGCAAATCCCATACACACAATTCTCAGATTATATTTTTATACTGTGCTCACTTTTTGCCTGTTATTAATTTAAGGCGGGTTAAAATCAAATGTATTGATTGCTGTTCAAAATAAATGCTTAAATGCCCTTCTTTCTATTTTATCCAACTGCAATATTTATTACGCTAGATCTCGGCGAACACAAAACTGCTTATCTCAGGTTGAGTTCTGAAATTCACTATATTGTCAAACTTTAGGTTATTTGTCTCAACGTAGCTCATTTGCTTGTTCTTAGTAGATAATTCACCACCTCGTAAATTGACAGATAAACACAAAATGGTTTGTGCGTACAGCTGTATTTGAACGTTTAAAATTGTTAAATAATGTAATAAGCGTCAGGTAAATAATTCGAATATTCCCGCTTGGCAACAATTAAAACATCGCCTTCATTATTAGAATGACGTAGACCCTCGCCTTCATTATTCTCAGGATGACGTAGAACCCAAGCTAACTTTCATTTGTTTATGATGCTCGATTCTGCCCAATTTCGCAAAATTTGATGACGCCTTGCTTTTATGAAAATTACGGCGTAGCAGGGCTCTTGGAAAAGCGCTATACCTTTTCAGCAAGCTCGTAAATAAGTAGTTTTCCCGAACGCTGACACTCAAATTACAGATGGATCCTACCTGGAAAGTTTTCTTCGGCGTTGCTTCGATGATCCACGTAGATGACGCTCCCGGTTTTCTGCCTCGGGCTCCGCTTTCTTGGCCGCAGATGTTGACAACTTCGTTCTTGCTAACCCCGCTGATGTTTCCGATTGCTGACCTCTGGGTTTCGATGCTAATTTTGGTCCTATTCGAAGTCCAGTTGCTCGCCTGCCGATGTCTACTCGAGGATGAGATTGAAAAATTTAACTTTTATGTCCTGCAAATAGCCGCAAACGTTCCCACAGGTACAGTGACACTTGGGCAATAAATTGGACCACTTTTTATAATTGGTAAAACACGTTATAAAACATTAGTTAAATATGGAGCACAAATTCGACAAACTACATTAATTTCTATTTTCAATTGTTCTTTTTGTTAATAACAAAAAAGCATCAGGTTGCTATGATACGGTGTTCTTCTACTATTAATTGAAAATTAGTTTTGATATTAACCACAAATAGAATAAAGTAGTGATTACACAAATTAAAAATCTAACATTTTCTTAAATCTAAAATATTGTCTTTTGCTTATAACTAGTATTGTTCTTTAGCGTTGCACTCACAAACGTTTTTAATTTCACTGCTCTGCTTTTTTGCACTTTGTTATTAATTATTAACGCACTGATATTTGAGTTCACTTTTCACGTTGCGTACTTCTCTTCTGTTGCCTACATTCATGATTGCTCTTTACAATTTTCTAGATTATCCTTGTCTTCATCTACCCTTTAGCTTGCTCACAATTTTTACTGTCCGTTGCTTTCATTGATAACTACTCTCATTTATATGCACATAACAACCTTTTGTGTCAATTACTTTCGTTTGGTCTGGCTTTACATATTCACAAACCTATCATTTTAATTATATTACTTTATTCAAAAGCCAAATTCAAACCTCTGAAATATGCTTTGCTTTTGCGTGCCTTTATAATTACTCCTCGCATCTCATTACCAATGCATTTAATACTTTGATTATTGTTTAAATTTGAAATTATATAAAATATCCTAACTCTGTGCTTTATTGATTGGGTTAAACATTTTGCACTGCAAACAGAGCCAAATTGTGGGCTTAATTCCATTTCAATATACCTGGAATGAAACCGGAAAATTTCAGACAAATATATACAGGGTGAGCACCTTATAAAAATACAATTTTGTTTATTTTTCATTCAACTTAGTAATAGATACAAGTAATAATTTATACATAGTGCAGGCTTTATTCTTACCAAAAATGGGAGCCAATAGATACAGAATAACTGTTTGACGATACAAAAACGAGGCACAAATTAGCGCGTTACTAAATATAGCTCCGATGCAGGAATACGAGAGTAGGTCGGTACTTCGTGGCGCAGGTAGAAATTGCCCAGTCTCTCACCCGTAACGTATTTTTTATTTGAAAATGTATTTAATTTATTAGAAAAGTGAAGATATGTTTACTCCTAACTTAATTTGATTTTTAAAATTATTTATTGTCACAATGTCGACGAGGAAGGTTCTGGGTAAAGCCTTTTACAGATTTTTTATATAGATGTTACCGCATTTTTTCTTTCATCTTCAGACAGATACTGATTGACCCGTTACTCCGAAAAATGGTATTCGGCACGGAAGTACGGATATTGACATGTTAAAAATAGGAGTAAATAAAATACGTTCACTCTTGAAAATGCTTACTTTATCTCAAACTGACTATTAGTGAAATGTTAAATAAAATTGAACTTCACATGTTTTGTGCAAATTTTACCGTATTTCTTGACCACCACCTGCTTACAAAATATTCAATATTAAAAACGGGTATTATAAATGGCGAACTTTCTACAATATTTTTAATCTTTTTCTGTTTGTTGCTTTATTTAGAAATAAACAACCAAACGTGTCCATTTTTTAACTTCATGTGAGATGTATTACATTTCTTGCTATTGCGTGCAGTTCTCTCCATTTTGAGTAGTGCTGATTAATTTGAAGTCCGCAACTATTTGCATATTGTCCCGCCATCTTATAATTGGCGTGCCTTTTGTCTTTGCTACAGGCCTAACTCATTTACTTTGAGATGTTTAATCGAACTTTTTCCACTGTCTCGGGTGTTTATCATACGACGTTTCTGGAGTTTTTTGTCTACTCCCGTGCTCAGGTGAATGAATTCCTCGTTAGTCCCGAGAAGGACTGATTTTTGTACATCTTTTTTACGTACACCTGTGCCTACCCCGGGGTTTGAACCTGAGACCACTGATCGCTGTGATTACGAGTTTGTCACTTTTACCACTAGGCCACCAGCGCGGCCATATATTTTAGTTATAAACTTATATATACGAGTACATGTTACGGGTGTGTATGCGCATCAGCCTATATGCAGAAGACTATTTTTGTAGTTCTTTGTCCAGTAGTAGGATCCAAATGGGCTTAATTTCTGAGCTAGCCGTGCTAATTGGTTCTTCTACCAGCGGTATGTATGTAGCTTCTTTCAGTTTCCTACGGAACCTGATTTCTTCTTTAGCTACAACCGATATGTTATCCCATTGTATGTGGTGGTCGTCATTCCAGATGTGTCTGCGATCTTGGATTTGATGGTTTTGCCTTTTCTAATATCCTTGCGGTGTTCCAATAATTTCGCTCGTAGGTGTCGTTGTGTTTCCCCTATGTATTGTCTTCCACGCTCACACGGTACGATGTAGATACAGTTATTTCAACTCTGATCCTCGTTCTGATGCTTGGCATGCGTTAGCATGCCTGTAAGGGTTGTTGTGGACTTGAAGGAAGTTCTTATGTTGAATCTGTTTCCGATTCTTTTCAGTTTTTGGAAACTCCTCAGATGTATGGTATTACGGCTCTGGTTGTCGGCTCCGTATTCTCATTCTCTGCCGGTGTTGTATTACTGTCCATCTCTTCTACCGTATGATTTAGAATTCTTTTTGGATAGCCATTAGCTAGCAGCGATCCTGTGATTATCTCAATTTCTCGTTTAAGGTGAAAAGACGTACAAAAATCAATTCCTCTCAGGACTAACCAGCAGTTCATTCACCTGAGGACCGGAGTAGACCAAAAACTCCTGAAACGTCGTGTGGTAAACACCCGAGACAGTGGAAAAAGTCCGATAAATCATCTCATAATAGACTACTGTCAAAAATAACATCATTCAGAAAACATTATTCACTTTGTTTGCAATCTCTTACATATTTGCCAATTTATAATTTTTTTCTTGGTTAGTGTCTACGTTTGAGCTCCATCTGTGATCATATACATTCGTAAAAATGCTTCGTTTGTATACGTTGAGGAATCTCGATATTTATGAAGATATTTGATAATTTGACTAATTTTTAACCTTCTCAGATGGTATCTCCACCTTAACGAAAGCATCTTTTTCCGGGTGAAAAGGCTACGCTTTCTAATGATCCCGAGAGCGATGCTGACTGGAGCTTAGGCTCCTGGTAGGGTCACATTTGTCAATAAGGTCAAAGGAGAAGAACCAGACTAAGTTTAGAGATACCCTGGTCCTCCAGGTTGGGGCTTGAGCTTTGGACCAGTACTCCAAATTCGTAAGAATCTGAAATTAAATACTAAACTACCTAAGACCAAGCCTCGGAATAAAGCTGCGAAAAAGGACTATGAAAATGGGAACTTTTAATGTACAAAGTATAATAAATAAAATGAAAGAAATGGTGGCAAATTTAAAGGAACTACATATGGATATCGTGAGTCTAACAGAAACAAAGAAAAAGGAACAAGGAACAAGTATTATAGGAGATTACACATTTATATGGTCTGGAGTAAATAAGGCAAAAAGAGCGAGCGCAGGAGTCACCATAATTATGAAGAAAAAGAATAGCACATTAATAAGGGATATAGAATTTGTATCGGAAAGATGCCTGGTAATCAAAATGAAAACATTTGATGGACAAACAATTAGAACAAATAAAAGACAAGCAGGAAATTATTATCGCTGGAGATTTGAATGCTAGGGTTGGACAAAGATCTAACGATGAGGGGGTTGGACGACATTGTAAAAACACCGAAAACAATAGTGGAGAAAAACTAATTAACTTATGAAAACAAAACCAACTTAAAATTAATTATACATATTTTAAACATAAGAATATCCACAAGTATACATGAGAAAGGCCATCTCTGAATCAAAAATCTATTACTGACTATATTATTACTAGACAGAAGGCAATCATTAAGATCCAAGATGTGAGTGTAAAAAGAGGATGTAGTTGTGAATCGGATCACTATCTTGTAGCTGCGAAAGTACTGTTTCCTACCAATAAACTTAATGTAAAAGGCACTAATTTAAAAAAAGAAAACATAGAAAATATGGAAGATTGGCCGAATTATAATCTATATCTGTTCTACCACGAAAGTATAAGAACACTATACAGAAAAAGACTAGAGCGAATTCTAGAAGATGTTAAAGAAGAGGACATTGGAAAAGATCATGCACACATAAGCAGTGCAATACACAAAGCTGCTAGGGAAGCGCTGGGTGAAAAACAGAAAACAAAAGCACAAAAAATATTGTAGACAAAGGAATTAGAAGCTATCATTATCCTAAAAAACAAGCATACAATACGTGGTTAGTAAATAGAACAGCTAGAAATTTAGAAAAATATCAATCAACTGAAATTGAGGCTTTAAAACAAAAAACGTCTGTGACAGAAATCCAAGATGATACAATTGAAAATGTAATCAATGAAATTAATGAGCGTAATAAAAGGCCATCCAATATAATAATTATATTACGACAGACCAGAAAATATGCGGTTTCTGGATCATTTTTTCGCCAGAAAGTAACGTTTTCCGGTCAACACCGGAAAACGGGCATCAGGGACCGGTAATAGTTATTTACGTGGCAAGCTTAGTAATTAGCCTTTATGGGCGAGCCGGATAATTTGCAGGGAGAGCGACGTAGGAGCGAGCCCTGTAATCCGGTGAGCCCCAATAAAGGCTAATTGCAAGCGAGCCGCGTACAACGTTTTATTTCTTCTTGGGAAACATCCTAAAAATTAATATTAGTGATTAATGAAGGATGTGATTATTAGAAAACAAGGTGCTTGTAAAATCGCTATGGCAGCATTTTACAGACACTTGGCCTCTAAAGACTTTTACAGGTCAGTTCAGACGACAGTAACACTTTACAGGCACCTGACCTGTAAACACTCATTTACCGAGTCAGTTCAGACGACAGTAACGATCGTTTAAGAAGTCAAGACGAAATAATAGTATATTACATACCGAGGTGGAAAGTGTTTCATTCCTGTCGAGAGATTAAGTAGTTAACCGAGACGCGTAGCGTCGAGGTCAACTTTATCTCGAGACAGAAATGAAACTTTTCACCGTGGTATGTATACTATTTTATTCGCAACCACTTTATTCTAAACAATAATTGGAAAAATTATTATATTATGATACGACAAGTTGGGACGCGCATGAATGGATGAACGAGATTCCCAGTGTCCCTAACTACACAGCGGTCGGCAATTGATTCATTTCCAACCTCTGCGACGGCAATCACTTTTCCGACCGGTTGGAAAGTTACAAGTTGGGAATAGCTCATTTTCCAACTTTTTAAAAGTCAGTAATGATCTTATTACATATATGGTTGTGAATAAAAGCTTTTACCTGTTCGTTACTATGGAATCAAGTGTGTGTTATTGTTTGGATACGTCAAATAGTAGATACTAATGTGATATTTTTTTTGAGTTTTCTAAGGTGAATTCGCAAGTTTGAAAATATGGACTCGGATCTCGTAAAAAAATATTGTACGATACACGACCGGAAAGTGTTTTGCAGGTCTCCCCAAGCTTCCAGGGCTCGCCTGCGGCTCGCCCTAGAATCTACTTGGCTCGACCTGTAAAATACTACATTCCGGTCTAACGTAAATTACTATTATAATATTAACGAGTCTGAGGTTGTTGATAAAAATAGCCGCATAGCTCATGATAAAGATGTTGTTACTAGTAGTATAAAAAAGTTACCTAACGTCAACATTCAGCCGTTGCAAGTTTACCGGAGGCGTGTGTCATGGTGAAGATTTAAGTATTTCACTTCATCTTTTATGGGAGAGAACATCCGTTTACAACGACTGGGGGACACATCTCTCTTTTAAGGATGAAAGGGATGTGGACTGATTTAGTAACATTTGCTTTAAAACGCCAAGTTTTCAACCAGATTTAGATCTGTTCAAGGTTCAAGGTTCAAGGATTTTGATGAAACGCCATAACAGTATCGTTTAGTTAGAGGAAGATCAGTCGTATATAGAAAATAGAAGATGGTCCCGAGTACACTACCCTGTGGTACACCAGACAACTGCAACCATTGACATGCAAACCTCGTGATATTTAACTCGAGACTACCTCTCCGTGAGAAGTGACTTAGTATTAAGAAGTATAGAGTAGGTTCCTTTCAATCTTATAAAGTAATCCCTCATTCTAGATTTATCAAACGCATGTAAAACGTCAATAACGGCCACAGAACAATAAACTTCGAAATCGGTTTTTGTTTTCATGTCAACTCTATGCACCTGATGAATGGTCGAATGCTGTTGACGGAACCCAAACTGGTGGTTCGGAACTAAAAGTTTGTTTTCTCGGAGTGACTTTAATGATCCGAGAAACAGCTTTTCATAGTAATTTACTAAGCAAAACCGTCACTTAAAACGTTACATGAGAGCACAATACCTACCGAGCGAGCAATAGCGAGCTTGTTTTCCGTATAAGCACGTAAAGTACTAGTAACTGTCGAGCATTCCACAACGTTTGATGGTATTCTTGTAAGTCTTTAATAAAAAAAATCAAATAACGTTGTTGCTTTTATTTATGGACTTAGCCAGTAGTCCAGTCGTTGAAGGTTTTCCTCTCCGAATTCTTTCAGCCTTGACCGATTAACGTGAAATTTGGTGAGTAGTTAGAGGATGGCTTAACGAGCAAAAGTGACATAACGCCGATGTGCGCTTTTACCCTGAAAATGGATGCCACCCCTTCTCGGGGGGTGGAAATGTGTTCTCTCAAAATAACCCTGGAAATGGCTAGAGGGACAAATTCTAAGTAAAAAAGTTGTTTCGATACATCGATATTTTTCGAGTTGGTCGCGATTGAAAATTTAAATTTTTCGTGATAAAATGCATGTTTTTGGACGATTTTTCGCGAATAACTCGAAAACTTCGCGTTCTATCAAATAAGTTGTGATGACCAAAAATGAAGCTTATAAAAAAAGACATTGGTTTTGTATGAATGCACTAGGTCCAAAATAAAGGGAGTTATGGGTCGTTGAAGATTTTTTTTGCAACAACTTGGTTCGAAGTAGTCAACGTTAAATAACGGAAAACTGATGCATTTTTCGGGAAAAACTTATAGAAAATTTATTGTAGTGATTAGAAATATCTTTAAAATGAGTATTTTTAAAATTCGATTGCATTATAACTAAGCAAGTTTCGATGCAAAACTCGAATTTTTGAAAAAAAATGAGCGATAAAACCCCAACCATTTCACCACAATTAATATTGCCCGTTATCCCTTTAAAAATTACTTTATTTTAGTACTAGCAAGATGCCCGTTCTTCGTACGGACTACAAATGTTTGTTTTTTCTTCTAAATCTCAAATGCATTCTAGAGTGTCCCCCTCCTCCATCACTCAATACGCTAAACAGTTTACCACTTTTCGCCTCTTAGGAGTGCAATTTCTAAAAAAAATCAGCCCGTTTTATACTGAAATGAACCCACAGCGAAAAATAATTTTTTGCACTACAGGTCTCAGAACGCACCGTTATTGGCCTATTTTTAGGTCGTGAAGTTGATTTTCTCCACCAAGGGAGAGAAAGTAAAATAAACAATTTTCACCGTGGTAAGTAAAAATTGCCAAGTTACCAAATATGACTATTTTAATTTTGACGTTTTAAAGAGCTGTATTGTCAGATTGACAGTTAAAATATTTTCGAAATTTGTTGAGAATTTAGGTATTAAGCCGTTTGGTAGTGCAAAAAATAGTATATACACCACGGTAGCGAATCGTCTTATAACCTTCTCGCTTTAGATACTTCGCGCTGCGCGCTCAGTATCTAATATGCGCTCAGGTTATAATACTGGGCTTCGCTACCTTGATGTATAATATACTATTTTCCACGACCGAGAGTAGAAGTCCGTTTCTATAGCATCAAAATTGTGACAGAAGTAGAACATTTGCTCCCTAGAGACTAAATAAGACAAAAATTTCTCTAGGGAGTTTTCATTATGACTGACACAACAATTATGCCAAATTCGAGGTTATCAGGTTAGGTTTTGCGTCAGTTTTGACACAAACTGACGCAAAACCTAACCTGCTAATCTCGAATTTGACATAATTGTGAGCTCTTGTCATAATGACTTACAGTGCCACCAACTTTAAAATTTACCATAGGCTACCAATTTTAAAATAATTGTAACTAAAATGTCAATAAATGACGTTTAAAAGAACGGGTTTTTCGTTTTTAATCTTCCTGCAACGTGAAAAAAATAGTATATGCAACTCGGAGAGAATGCTATTTTGCATAATCTACTATTAGCTTCCTACTTCTATTCAGTTTTCCCTTTTTACCGTTTAGGGGTGAAATTTAAAAAACCCTTAAAAACGTTTTCTAAAGATTTAAAAATACATCTATATGCCAAAAAAGAATGATCTAACTCAACAAACACAGGAGATACAAAGGGTTCTATAATTCACCCCGAATTCAAATTCGCACCTTTTAAGGGTTGATTAGGGCAATGAAATGTGGTTTTAGATATTTGCATTGGATAGCTACTCATGCAAACACCAAGTCGATATCTTACCGGGCCTAAGAGATATTGTGGAATTCGTGAAAACAAAGTTTACCCCCTTTTTACCCCTTTAGGGGTACATTTTTCAAAATCACTCAAACTATTTTTTAGATATTTTAAAAATCTATATTGCATATATAAAGGAAAGTCACAACCCTGACTAATCAACGCAGAGCCGTAACCACTGGTACTACGAAGTTGAAATTTGGGTGAAAGATTAAATTTGTTACGTAAGGTAGTGCTAAGAAAGGATTTCTTGAAATTCTACCCCTAAGGGGGCGAAAAGGGGTGAAATGTGTTTTTAGGAATTCGTCAATATCTCTTACACCCGATGAGATATCGACCTGGCTTTTACTTGCAAAGATTTTCATTGCAAATACCTAGAAACGTATTTCAGGATTTTGCCCTAATCAACCCCTAAAGGTGCAAATATGGATTCAGGTGAATTAAAGAACCATTCCTATCTCCAATGTTTCTTGAGTTAGAACATTATTTTTTGGCACACAAATGTATTTTAAAAATATTTAAAAAGTGATTTAACAAATTTTGAAAAATTTACCCGTAAGAGGATGAAAAGGGGTAAGCTGGGTTTTCACGAATTCCTCAATATCTCTTAGACCCGATAAAATATTGACTTGGCCTTTGTTTGCATAGGTATCCAAGGCAAATGTCTAAAAACCCATTTCTAGATTTTGCCCTAATCAACCCTTAAAGGTGCGAATCTGCATTCGGAGTGAATTATAGAACCTCTTGTATCTCCTGTATTTGTTGAGTTAGAGCATTCTTTTTTGTCATATAGATGTGTTCTTCAAAACTTTAGAAAGGGGTTTTAGGGTTTTTTGAATTTCACCCCTAAAGCGGTAAAAAGGAAAAATTGAAAAAGGGTAGGGAGTTAAAATACTTAATTATTTCCCCTCTGGGTTCATTTCAGGATAAAACGGGCTGAAAGAATTTTTAGAAATATTTACCCCTAAGGGGTGAAAGGGGGTAAACTGTGTTTTCATGAGTTTCTCAATATCTATTAGAATAAAATAGGAGAATTTCTGAAATTCCATCCCCCTGTGGCGGAAACGGGTATCCTGCTATAATTTATGAATGCAACATTTAATAAGTACATAAATTTTTGATTTTATCTCATTGTTATGCTAAAACTATAGTTTTATCAATGTATACAAGAGTAACGACAATTACATACACATTTTCAGGGGGTACGTGAAGAATAAAAGAGTTAAGGAGAACTTTTCTCAGAAGAATATTGTTTCCTTTTTACCTACAATATTGTTTTGCAGCCTTTGTTCGTTTAGCGTATTGAGTGAGGGGAAGGAAGGAGGTACTCCAGAATTCATTTAAGATTTAAAATAAGAAACAAACATTTGTTGTCCGTACGAAGAACGGGCATCTTGCTAGTATATCTATATACCAAAAAAGACTGATCTAACTCAATAAACATAGGAGTAACGAAGGGTCTTTAATTCACCCCCTACCCTTTTTCAGTTTTTCCTCCTTTTACCCCTTTAGGGTTAAAATTTTCAAAATCCCGTACACTTCTTTCTAAATATTTTAAAAATACATCTACATGCCAGAAAAGAGTGTTTTAACTCAATAAACATAGGAGATATTTAGGGTTCTTTAATTCAGCCTCAATCCAGACTTGAACCGTTAGGGGTTGATTAGGACAAAATCGTAAAATACGTTTTTAGGTATTTGCATTGATAATCTTTGCAAGTAGACACCAAGTCGCTATCTCATCGGATCTAAGAGATATTGAGGAACTCGTAAAAACACATTTTACCCCTTTTCACCCCTGTAGGAGAGGAATTTCAAAAAATCTCTTTTAACCCATTTTATTATAAAATGAAACTCACAGCGAAAAAAATTAATAAATTTAACCCCCCCCCCCCCCCAACTTTTCAGTCCTCCTTTTACCCCTTTAGGGTTAAAATTTTCAAAGTCCCTTACGCCCCTTTCTAAATATTTTAAAAATACATCTACATGCCAAAAAAGAGTGTTTTAACTCAATAAACAGGAGATATTTAGGGTTCTTTAATTCAGCCCCAATCCAGACTTGAACCGTTAGGGGTTGATTAGGACAAAATCGTAAAATACGTTTTTAGGTATTTGCATTGATAATCTTTGCAAGTAAACACCAAATCGCTATCTCATCGGGTGTAAGAGGTATTGAGGAACTCGTGAAAACACATTTTACCCCTTTTCACCCCCGTAGGGGAGGAATTTCAAAATATCCCTTTTAACCCATTTTATTGTGAAATGGAACTCATGGCGAAAAAAATTAATAAATTTAACCCCCCCCCCCCCAACACCTTTTCAGTTTTTACTCCTTTTACCCCTTTAGGGTTAACATTTTCAAATTCCCTTAAACCCCTTTCTAAATATTTTAAAAATCAATCTATGTGCCAAAAAAGAATGTTCTAACTCAGTAAACATAGGAAATACTTAGGGTTCTTTAATTCACCCCCAATCCACATTTGCACCTTTAGGGGTTGATTAAAGCAAAATGCTGAAAAACGTTTCTAGGTATTTGCATTGACAATCCTTGCAGGTAAACACCAAGTCGATATCTTATCGGGTGTAAGAAATATTGAGGAATTCGTGAAAACACATTTTACCTCTTTTCACCCCCTTAGGGGTCGAATTTCAAAAAATCCCTTCTTAGCACTACCTTATGTAACAAATTGAACCTTCCACCCAAATTTCAAGTTTTTAGTGCTAGTGGTTTCGGCTCTGCGTTGATTAGTCAGGGTTGTGACTTTCCTTTATATATGTATATATATATAGATTACTCATGTAATCCAAAAGTTTGGCTGGGTTAGAATGTTATTTTTCGAAAAAAATATGATGAAAAAGAAAAACGTATTTTTCAAATTTCTTAAATAATACCTTATTTTCAAAATAATAAAAAAAATTATAAATGATATAGTACAAAAATGTGTTTTTTTAACAAAAATTTTAGTTTTTCTTTTATATCTGTAGCATAAAAAATAACGAAGATATAAATGTTAGGCCACCCCTCCCGTGCCCTTCAACCCTTTACTTTTTGAATATGCAGGGTTTGGGCATGTCGAAATATATATGATCTTGTAGTCCTTACCTGTAAAACGGTTTTTGAATGGACTTTGTAGCTTCAAAATTAAGGGAGTTATGGTAAAAAATCCAATCGCATTTTTTCGGAGCATAAAATGTTTTCCATTCCACATAATTTTGGAGCTTCATAGATGATAATATGTGCGTGTATCGTGTATATACATACATAAATGTATATTTATATACAGTGTGTCCCTGGATTGAGTTCACTATAGGTATAATCAACAAAAAAAAATACAATTTTATTTTAATGTTTTGGGATTCCGCCCTGCTTGGTCTGAAAACAATTTTAAGCAGTTTTCATTTTTTTAAATTAAGTCGGCCATGAAAAATGTGAAAAAACGATTTTCTATTTAGGTAAACTACCCTTTTTATTCATGATACAGCAAAGTTTTGCCAAGAAAAGTTGTACAAAATCATAAATTATAGCCCTATTCAAAATTTTAGTAAGATCTACTTCCTTAGATTAAACCGTTATTTTTAGATTAAACAAAAAAAATGTATTTTCTTTTCAGATAAACTACCCTTTTTGTTTATAATACGGCAAAGTTTTACTAAGAAGAGTTGTTCAGAATGGGAAATAACGGCCCCATACAAAATTTCAGGAAGTTCTACCATTTTTAATAAATACAATTTTAACGGAATAAGTAAGTAGATCTTCCTGAAATTGTGTATAGTGCCATAATCTATGAACCCAAAAGGTAGTTTAATACTTTTTTTGTTATCTCTTCTAATATGGTAGTTTACTCTTGACAATTTTTTAGAACTCAATTCTAAAAACACCCTGTATATTAATTAATTTGATCGATTTTCTCAAAATCTTAGTTTGAGAACAAGCAGGAGTGATTCCTGGAATATTAGCATCTAATTCAATCCGCGGACACACGTATATATAATATTTTGTTTTTATTAATTTAGGCATAGGGGGTGGTTTTTAAAGGTTGAAAATTTTGAAAATATCGTAAATCATATTCGAGAACACGAAAGAAGCTATTCTACATAATTAAATAAGATGTGAATCCATAAAATGCTTAAACCTGCAATGTTTCTAATTTTTCACGAAGGGGTAGTTTCACCCCTTAAAAACAAAAAGGTCAAGTCCATGTCACTTTTGAAGTTAAGGGTAAGATGAGCTTAATTCCAAACTTTCATGAAAATCGATGGAGGTTCAAAGCATGCAGAGGTAATAGCCTATTTTTACCTTCAACGACTGGACTAGTAATAGTATTTAAACCCGGGATTAGTCGCTAGGTTTCGTTTCGCGTCGTTGGTCGCGCGTGAGCGTTTCTCTCACAGCTGACATTTTGAATGTTTTTTTCCATAATTGGCAATTATTACTTTATAATGATAATGTGGCAATATCTGTTCACGTCATACCTTAAAATTAAAATTAAAAAATTATTCATTGAATATACAAAACTTTATTTTTTACACCATGTGTAAATACAACTCAAATCGTTAAATTCAAATCCAAAAAAATATAATAGAACCTCTGCTTCGATCTCTAGTTTGTAACCGACTCATCCGAAACTTGTAAACAATTAGGGCAGGTATATATGGTATGTTCAGTGCAAATGGCTCGTTGGCAAGATCGCAAAATCAAAAATGTTTAGAACAAATACAAAAATATAGAAGTAAACGTGGTTAGTCGCGTAATGAGCGATTTGCTCACACTAGCGCACGCACCTACCAAACTACTTGTCACAATTGCACTGTGCCTTGTTTTTTTCATGAAATAATACCACTAGCCGGTGCTTGACGAATAGGGTGGGGATTAAAAAAATTGGCGGGGCGGTACCTGTCATTGCACTAAAATGGCGAATTAATTTGTAAAAACGTGAGGGAATCGCTCATGTAGCGACCAATGCCGGGTTAACATTACTAGCTTGGTAAGAGGGTTTTTACTGGCGAATAGAAAGATATGACTGGCGAGCCAACGGCGAGCCAGTCACCTTCTTGAGCCAGTAAAACCTGTTACCTTGAGTGTATTGTTGAATATTTTATTTGTTCCTCGCTTGTAAATAACAAGAAATTGACCATTTATTCAAAATGTCAAACTGACAAGCTATCATTTATCTATGAGCACGCTTGTAAAATTTTATTAGCTAGCCAGTAAGAAATTTACTGGCTAGCCAGTTATGAAACGTTTTCAAGGTGAATACAGTGACTTGATAAACTGATGTTTACAAGTGAGGAACAAATAAAGGTTATTTATGTTGTAAGTCCTCAAAATGCATTTCTACAGTACGAATGAAATGATTACGGACGAGGCCACGAAGTATTGTTGAAATTATTTTACAAGCATATGACCTACAACATTTTCTTTCATACTGTATCGTGTTTTTAATTCTTTGACAAACCTTTCCTGTGTTTCATTGTTCGAACATTATCTGATCACCTTAATAAGATTGTGATAGCAACCGGTTTTATTTGTTGAAATATTTTGTTAAAATCATTTTAAGATCATCGGCTAAAATGCATGTTGCAGAAGTAATTTCAGTCCAGGAAATAAAACTTTACGGTACAAGTCCGGTAATAGTATATTGTAATACAAGTGTAGAAAAAATGACATTGGGAAACGCATGTAAAAGATGGAACACGAATGCTAACATACTTGCTAACATAAGTTTTCCAATTGCTTTTCCTCACGCGTATTACATCCTACGAAGGCTTTGCATTCTTCAAGAAATGTAATTTCTTCAATTTGACATTTGTCAAAAAAATTACATTTGTTAGTATTAGCCACTAAGATTACCACTTGACAGAAAGTGTTGACAAGTGCAGAAAATGGTCACCTTATGCACGTAAGGTATTCATGTTAACCTTCTTTTTCTTCTTCTTATTATTATAGACCAGAGGCCTGTTTTTAACCACAAAGTGGTTCTATGAGCCATTTTTACTAGTAATCCGGGTAGGTGGCTAGCCGTGTCCTTCAAAAGTGAAAAAAAATCCCTTATTAAGGATTAACGTCTACCACAGGTGTCAGCGTGGTAGCCGGTCCGGCCACCTGAGACTCAACCATGTTACTTGATTGGATATCCGCTCTCTGCTGTTAACCGTTGGTTAAATATAAATCCCAGAATTTTCATTTGAGTCGTGTATTCAATTTCTAGATTTTCCATGTATTATTGAAAAATGTGGAAATTACACTACTTTAAGCAGAGCATGCACTTGCATTTACTTCATGAAACATGTATACCTGACAGGTTACTCCTTTCTATTAACTTATTTATAGAGTCTTGAAGGTGGCGCTGAGTTGAAGATAGCTTCGTCCATCTACAAAAAACAGTAAGGTCATTGTCTTTTGTTTCACTCAATAACTTTGGTATTTGTTTATCACTGCGAGTACGAGTGATTTCCCATGCTCCTCTGATTTTTTCTTCAATCATTCCTTTGATGAATCTGGAACAGCGTCGAATTTCTTTGGGTCAGATGGTTCTTTTTTTATAATAGGGCCGGGAGGGCAGTCTACAACTACGAGTACTGCCACAGTTGTAACCTAGAGTTTCTTTGCGCTATGCTTATCCAATTCGTGATGTTTAATGTTGAATTTAATTATAATGGCAGCCCCACAACAATCTTTTATTATTGGATGTTTTATTTCTTATGTGGTATAATCAGGAATTTTCAGATAGCTTCCATCAGTGGTGATATTAATCTTATCATTACGTTTAATTTTTTCGGAATATTGACCTAGCCCCTGGCATTACATACTCCTAGTACTAGTCGAAGAGTGTGCTCCATTATGGCACTTTAGAGATCATAGTTGTGAGTAAGTTTAGGACTGAGTCCATTAATTTTAGCTGTTTGGAGGTTACTGTCTACTAACTAGGGGTTTTGTTGGAAATGGTTAGAGGTAGGGGCCGTTTGACTTTTATTACTGACTGATCATAATCGCGTGGGATATTCCATGTGGAACAATTGGTTATAGTTTTCGTTCTTTTTTTGTATGTAGTTGGTCGGTTGTTTAGTCTTTAGTCAATTTTAATTACAAAATATTTTCGCATGACCATATCGCTGGCAGTTAATGCATAGATACTTCATCTTTTGGATGAGAGGGTTTGAATGCAACAGTCACGTTAAGTAGTGATTCTACATTGTAGGTATTTTTATTATTGGACCTTGTTTTTAGCTGTATGTGAAATAAGGGTAACGCTATCTTGGTATTGCGTTGGCAGATTACTTAAAAAGGCCGATTCAGCAGATTAAAAATATTGATGTGTTTTAAAGAGTGCGTCCTAAAGAGCGCATGGAAGAAACCGTTCCGTTGCGATCCTGGTGTGCCTAAGTATAGATAATAGGCTTATATTGTCTCATATTCGTTCTTATCGTTTCCTTTGCGTTCCTTTTTTCTTATCTATTATGCTTTTTTAAATGTAATAGTTGATATATTTTCAATCTACTTTAAGATAGATTGATAGTTTGTAGTTTTTCCTTCGCTATCCAGCTTAAGAGTCTCTGTATCTATTATTTTTCTTGTTTCTACGCATGTTTCACTTAATTTTCAGTTTACGTTATCCTTTGCTCCGACCATAGAATTATGGCTTGCAGTGTTAAATAAATTTAGAACAATAATATCTTGAATCAGCACTGGGCAGAAAAATTTAATATTCATTTAGCTTAATATTCTTCTATTTGTTCATTCCTATCCCTATATATAAACCTATGTTGTGACTGCGTGAGTTATGTTTTCATCGGCATTGATCGGGCACAATGTGTCCACGATTGACAGTGTCGTCACCGCATTCTTTATGACTCAGCCATAAGCAAGTACGATAGGTGCGAATTCTTAGTTGACCGGTTAAAGCGTCTAATTAATAATCGGATTCCGCCTGGTAATGCGGGTTTGAATACCACCAGCTACTTTTTTCTTTCTTTGATGTAATTCTCATTACTAAGTGTTTCCTTTTACTGTGTCAGTATTATTAGCAACGTTAATATCTATTTTGCATATGATTTTTAATACTCTTGCGATGCTCTTTCCTTATTGAAGACAAAGCAGTTTCTGTTTCTGTAACTTTTTTATTTACAATTCAATTTTAAAAATACAAAAATTATTTTAATTATGGACAATCTACTTATGCAATAGGCTCAAAATATGGTGATTATTATAACTGGAAACCGAATTTGTCCTGAAAGTTGGAGTTTCTACACGCTTAAACGCTAATACACAAAAGGAAAAAGTTATGAACAAAATATCCCGTTATTGGTTAAATCACAAGAATATATTTCGTTAACTTACATTCATGTGTTTCTTATCGTTTGTTTAAAAAAAAGTTTTGTGATATTTGTTTTTAAAAAGAAATACCTTTTCTACTTTAAATTACAGTTTTCAATATATAAACATAATAACATTTTGATAAATTGAGATGATCGAAAGCTCGCAAAAGCCAGCATCGGTAACCCTAATTAAATCGGAATTTTAAATGCAAAATTAATTCGTCTAAGACGGCGTGGAGGTGGAGAAGGCAAGGATGGTAGGTAAGTTGACAATTATCGTCTTCATGACAATATAAACGGGCCATAACTTGGACTAATTATAAGTCCTCGGTTGGATTCCCGACAGGAGCACAATGGCTGCGAACGGACCTGGCGTTAACTAACCGTGCCGAGCTTATCCTAATTACCGCTATAATTAGTGTAGCGCTAGTATCACTACCGCACGACGCCGTTTTGTCACCGACGCCGCGTTGCCTGGCAACCATAACATGAGCATCGCACTTGATTCGTCGGTGTTTTATGGATTTTTGACCGCCCGCTTTTTATGGAATTAATTGCTTTCAGGGGACCGACTCCAGCTTACGTTAATTTTCATAAATGTCTTGCATGGACGACGACGCCGACGCCTGGACGCAATCCTGCGACCGAAACGCGGCTGCAGCAGAGCGATGGCTCGCCGAATTAAATTTAAAAATGCATGTTCGTTAAAAAGGCAATTGCGTAACAAATCCTTTTAGGCCGACTGAATCGATTAAAATTAATCGAAATTAGCGGCGACGTGTAATCTACGCACGTTTGAATCAACACTAATAAGTAATGAGCCATAATTAGTAAATTATCTTTAATTACTGTGCTTTCCGCACCCCATCAAAATTTTAGCCGCTTATTATCAGCCAACAATTGTTAATCAGAGCTGTTGTCGGGTATCAGGTAATTGAGTGCCTGTTCATTAAAACACACATGTAACAAAAAATAAATTAGGTCATTTCAAATCTAGAACGGTAATAATGTGACCATGTTTCATCTTCTGTTAGAATTCCATCTACATTGGCTAATTACAATCATGCCGCTCCAAGAACTTTTTTAACATGTAAGGCGTGCTGTAAGCAAAAGTAGTGGGGGGAGCCCGGAAGCGCCACTGGTTTAAGGTAAGTCCGAACTAGAAGACCTACAATGTAGTGGTACGCCCCATCCCAAACTACATAAGGTCCCTAAAATTAAAAGCATAACAAGAAAAGCTGCTTAAACCTACAGTATTGATTAATGATTCTTACATCTAAGAACATGTTTGCAAAAATAATCAGTTAATATGGCAATACTCTAAAAAGCATATGCATGTATGAAAAGGTACATATTGTATTCCTAGACAAAAATCTCTAGAATGTAAGTGAACATGAACTCATATGCAAATCTCCTATCTTTTATTATTATTTTATAATCCGCATGTCACCCGAAAAGGCCTCTGCGCATAAGTCATACTACAAAGTTGTTATGAGTAATTGTTGGTCCAGAGTGCCTTGGAAAAGTAAAACCCTTTGACGTTTTAATTCAGTGACAGCTGCTCCTTAGCAGAACAGGACGCAAGAAACCCAACTGTCAACACCCTATATGTCATTAGACAAAAGAGACTATTATATAATAGAAAATATTTTTTATTATCTATTTCACCGTTATAATATAACAAGGTACTTACTTAATCAATAAGATCCGGCAATCGCAGATCCCACTTAAAACATGTAAACAATATCCAAGAAGTATGTCAGCATAATATAAGTTATATGTCAGCATACTCGCTCGTATCATATCCACCAAACGGCTGGCAGCTGTGGGGGACGCTCCGAAATACGCTCCAAACGTATATGGGAATTAAGGGATAAAACGCTGTAGCTGAAGAATCGGCGATATGGCAGTTTCATGTGACGCCAGCGTTACGGTCTTCCGATCTTATCGCGTATTTACAAATACCGCGTTCCCAAAAGTTCAATTCAATCCGCCGGGTCAGGAACCACATAAATTTTTGGATATACTGCATGCTTTAACATCGAAAGGAACTGCAATGTACAGGGTGAATTCGAGCATTCTTGAATGGTTATGTGTGTACTTTTGGGGTGCATACTGTATAAACACATCATACACACTTACAATAGGGCATAAAAGCAAAAATAATCTCGAGAAGTAAAATCCAAACCAACCCACAGATCAAAAGCCAAACCCACCCTGAAAACAAGCTACTTCAGAAAACTAAGAGAGAAGCAACTGATATATAATCAACTCCAGGAAAATACGGATAAATGCTTGTCTCTAGAGAAGGTAAGCACCTTCAACATTCCTACCAACTAACTGCTTAAGAGAGGGTGGATAAGTAGACGTCCGACACAAAAGAAGAAGTAATCACCTACAGTACTCAAACCAACCACTCGAAATAGTATCTTAAATTCATAAAAACTAGCCTACTAACCCCAAGAAACATACAGCTACATAAATTAATGACAAAAATACTCAAAAAATTATATTCACCAAACTCTTAAACTTAGTATAAAACAGCTGTTTAAAAACGTTAGCTGGAAAAATGCAGGAATTAATGTAGGTACAAAACTAAATCGCCAAAGACACGTGGATAACATTTTTCTCCTCATTAAGAACAGAAATGACCTTAGATTACATGCTAACTGATCTAAATAAAGCAGCAAAATTTGGACTTAGACAGGACAAAGATAATGATATCAATAAAATGAAACATTTAAATATAGAAAATATGAATGAATATAATGTATCTAGGATAGACAATTCGTTTTGATCGGAAAAGTCAAGTGAAAAAATTGGGTTTTACTGGGAATTTCACCCGCAAGTGTGTGACGATAGCTCATGTACAAATTGTATCAATACGTTTTAAAACGGTTATCAATTTGTTAAAAGCAATCTGGCCACAAAAATTCGTGTCAGGCAAACAGTTTGTGCAACGCGGAAGATAATAAAAACTGGAAGAATTCATGTTGGTAAGACAGTGCCGGGCAGGGGCGAAGCCGACAAGTTGCGGACGCTTCGCCGCGTCGCCCGATCCACGCATCTCTACTTACCAGCTCGCATTTATCTAGTATGTTTTAAATCCTACTCTAGATTTACCAGGTCCGCCGTCTCGAAGGAGCATAAAAAGAGAATCTTCAGCGTCCTGAAACATGTTCGATTCCCAGCTCCTAACGGAGAAGTCGAACTGCTTGAGCTACCCTTACCTGACCAGAATCCGCTTATGTTAGTAAAACTACAGAAGCAATCCTGTTCTGTTAATCCTCCAGCGCAACGGAAGATCTTGCCGCTGGTACCTAACCTACCCCATTATATTAACCATCCAGCTCAACGGAAGATCTTGACGCTGACAACCTACCCTGTCCTAGTAATCCTCCAGCGCTATGAAAGATCTGGCCGCTGATAACTAACCTACCCTTTCCTATTAACCTCCAGCACAACGGAAAATCTTGCCGCTCAAAAACCTGACCTGGATCCCTGTTTAATAGCTCGTAAAACCAAGCTGTTAATAAATAATTCTCTCCGACAGCCCGCCGTAGAAGATCCGCTAGCCCGAAGTGCAAAGCGATCTAAAATTCAGTTTAATAATTCGCAAGACGCGAGCTGGCATAGTATTTGAATTGCAAAACGAGCGGACCCCGAACGCTCCAGATTCGCCGGCCAGCGATGGACGAGCGCTAGTCTCTGAAAGTCATTCTCGCGGTCTGAAATTAAATTCATTTCGCTAACGCTGCGGAGCGTCCACGTTGGTTTAGTCTGGAGCCGCTGTCAATTAACCTGCAACAACTCGGGGAGGACGAATGTCGTTCTGATTACAGCTACCTGAATCACTGGGCCAGGGACGGATCGCCAAGATCCTCTATCAGCCAGTGCTCAGATTACCAGATACCAGAACAATTTCGAATTAGAGTTATCATCATTATTTGCTTTATTATTGCGTAAATAGTTTTAGAAAACATTCACATACACTTTCTAATTGCCATCCTAAAATTAAATTAACACAATAAAAGTTCAGGACGGTTTTTACAGAAGTACTGTGACGCCGTAACGAATGTGAGTTACATTGTATAGAAAAAGTCCCCTATAATCTAAGAGTGCTTACCTTGCAACCTTCTAGAACAAGTAATCTATTGTTTAAAAGTACTGACTTTGCAACCTTGCATGCACGCGCATCCTGTCACGTGCATCCTTAGTAGATAAGCTATACTATATAAGCTAGTGTATGATATTTTATATTTAGCTCCTTGTTCACATGTTAGATGTAAGAAATTTTCTGACTGTGTCTTTGAGCTCCAACGTGTAGCATTGCCGTTGTAAAATAAAAGTGTTTTTAAAAAGTTATTTCGACGGCCTTTTTATTTAACTTGTGTCCAGTGTTGCCAGATCGAATGAACATTATTATCGTACGACAGCAGTAAAAATTATCGTACAATATCGTACATTTTATCGTATTATAATATTTTAGATGGTACATAACAAAATATAACTACAAGAATGAAATAATTCTGAAATAAATCCGATAAGTGCTAATAATTAAACCGCTAATCGAAAATGCCTGCGGGAAGCATTTTTTGTGAAAGATGCAAGTCGAAACTGGGCATGTGGAAAGTCGGTGATGTATGTATTCAGCTTATTATTATAAATAATAACAGCACCGAATTAAATTTCAGCACCTTGTGGTTAATACCGGTTCAGCAAAAATATCTGCACGTAACTGTCATATCGATGATACGGTCAATATTAGTACCCATCTGCCAAATTTCTGAGAATTTTCAATAATAGCCAAATTATCATACATTTTGCCATTATCGTACATGTGCTATCGTACATCGCACGACTGGTAAAATTATCGTACAAAAACGATAATTATCGTACATCTGGAAACACTGCTTGTGTCACTTATATAACCTCCGTGGTTAAGTGGACTGTGCAATCACGTCAATGCATGCTGAGACAAATTTAAAGAAGCACATATTTGATAATGATTACGAATATAGGGATATAGAACTTGTAAACCATTAACACATTTCGTATAAGACTTAAGTAATATTTTGTTAATGAATTGTGAAAATCTTTACGTGATAGAAACAAACGGTGGTTTAGTAATCAGTAAACATGCATAAATAACTGGCACATGATTTTACTCAAACGCGAGTTACATGCACCTGCTTATCAAGAACACGACGCCACGCTGATAAGGCACATCCCAGCTCATCGTTATCTCTTTGCCACATTGCGAATTATGTAAAATGTTATATTCATTCTTTGCTTGTTTGTAACAGAGTTAAGACGGTTTTTGCTTTTACCTGTAATTACGAAATAAAATTTATTTTTAAAAAGCTGTTTTTCCGATTTAATCATTTAACTGGCGCAGTCGGTAGGATAGTGCGCGGTTGTGGAAAATCTCTTTCGCATCGTGTCGGAAAATTAGAGACTTTTCGCGACTTTGGAGTTTCAACCCCTTCAGCGTAGATCCTGAACCATTCCTTCGAGGACATCGGGAACAGCATCTCTGTGAGCAGCAAAGGATCGGAAAAGGAACACAAAGGTCTACAAACCAATTGCCTAAACCGGAGCCCATGTCAACGACATCGAGACATCCAACAACGTTTTCGAAAAGATCCCCTACGCAACAATTTAATAAACCGCAGTTTTCTAATCAAAACTCTCAAAACAATTTTCAAAATTTTCATAGACACCTTAACCAACAAAGACCAAACTTTGTTTTCGAAGAATTACACTCAAATGAATGCGATAGCGAGAATGTAGATTCTTGCAATGTTTTTGACTCAGACACTTTTAATTATGATGAGACACAAAATTACCCTTTAGAGGATCAGTATCAAATTTGCGAAAACGATTATAATAATGTACAATACTACAGAAGTAACATTGAATCGGATACCAATGGAACCGAAAATTTTCTCTTGGACTGCCGAACACAAAAAACAAACCTAGCAGAAATAAATATCTCCTCCCATAATGCGTTACCTTACTTAGAAATTGAAAACCCAAAATTAAAATTACTGATTGATACAGGTAGTTCTAGATCAATTATTAAACCATCTGTAGTAGAATATTTTTATCCGCAAACAATTTATCACGCTAATACCGTAATAAAAACAGCTATTGGGAGAAAAAATGTTAAATATCAGGCAATGATACCAGCATTTTCGGAATTCCATAGCGACCACGAAATTGATTTCATTTTATTTGATTTTCACGATTACTTCGATGGAGTAATAGGCTTAGAAGATCTTATTCGAATGAATCTTAATATTGATTTAGTTAACAAAAAATTAATAGGGCCGCATGTGCAAATTCCGTTTAAATTTCGACAACCCGTTGATGTTAATTTTTCGTTTTCGGTAAATCCCGAAGAGAAATTGATTAAGAATCTCCCAATTACTGTGTATAATGGAGAAATTTTAGTTAACGAACGCAATATTGATAAGCTTTCCAATCCACCAGATTTTGATTTTAACCCTTTAGAAACTTCTTCTATTGACAATAACCTAGGAAATATTGATCAAGTAATTCAAGAAGCACTAAACGAAAACCAACCAATTCCATATTTGGATAATGATACTATTTCCGAAATACTGGAATCATTAGGTGAAACTCATTCAAAAGTTAATGTAATTTCTGATATCCAAATTAAACCCCCTGTAACAACACAGCAAAATGACGAAACTGATCTAGAAACAGTACATACATCTCAAGAAAATCCTATTTGTACTATACCCATAACAGAACGGTCTTTAAACACATATAAAAATCAATTGTTTATAACAAACGGCGACATCGATTCAGTACAATGTCGAAAAAAGGTAATTTTTGAAAATTCAAGGTTCTACATAACGTTGCCGAAAATTAACGTAAAATATCACGTTATGCAACTTCTTAAAGAGTATATAGACCCTAAACAAATATATGCCGCTTACTTTCAGCATTCGTCATTACCTAAAATTTTTGCTCTAACCGTTCAAGAAATATTTAAAAATTCGTCTTTTAGGTTTATTCACTGTACTAAATTTCTTACAGACGTAGAAACGCTAGAAGAACAAAAACGAAAACTTGAATACTATCATATTAGCAAATCCTGTCATAGAGGAATAAATGAAATGAAAATGTCTTTAACTTCAAGATATTATTGGCCGAAAATGGCACAAGATATCGAATATTATGTTAACAACTGTGAAACATGTTTAAAAAACAAATACGATCGAAATCCTCCAGTAATTAAATTTAATCTTACTCCAACAACTTCTAAGCCCTTCGAACACATTCATGTAGACACTTTTAAAATAGACTCTGTCACAGGCATAGCAGTAGTGGAAAATCTTTTAAATTTCATCTCACACCACGGTTTACCTAAAAAAATAACGACTGACTGTGGTACCAAATTTAAGAATCAAGATCTAGAAAATTTCTGTAAATTACATCGTATAGAACTCCACTACACAACTCCAAAAAACAGTAATTCAAACTCCCCAGTGGAGCGATTTCATTCCACTCTAATTGAACATTTTCGTTGTTTAAAAGAAGATCACAAAAATCTCAATTCAAACCAGCTTATGAAGCGAGCTATATTAGGTTACAATAATGCAATTCACAGTGTCACAAAATTCACCCCGTTCGAAGTTATAAAAGGTCACATCAATAATACCAATCCCTTTGATTTAAATGATCATGTTATTGTATCAGACTACATTCAGGACCATAAAGAAACATCCAACAAATTATATGAAAAAATCAAAGACGCTAATGAAAATGCCAAAGAAAATATTATTTCCAAACACAATGAAAATCGAAATGCTCCTCCAAATTTCGCAAATCAAAAAGTTGCATATTTGAAAACAAAATTTCGAGATAAAAAGTTACCAAAATTTAAAAAGGCTAAAATACTAGAAGAAACTGACATTAAGTTGATCACGGACAAAAGAACATACCATAAAAATATTGCTAGAAAACCTAAAATTAATTCCTTGTTACAGGAACCTAAGCGAAATGAGGCTACTAACCTTATTCCTGGTCCTTCAAATATTACGAGTACGTAGTATAGATGAGGATATTAAAATCAAAACAATTGACAACCCTATACTTCCTATACAGTTAGGAAATGCTAGATTAGTTTATAGTAAGCACACATTTTTGCATTACTTAGATTTAAACGTAATTATTAATCAGTTAAATAACTTAAAGAAACAATTTTTCGTAGTTAGAGATAGTATAAGCAAAGTAAATATTACAAACCCTATATCCTATCACGGCTTAGCCGAAGGCATGTTACTCAGATCAGAATATTTAATTCAAACAACTCAACAGAAATTCGAAAATCTGCACCCTCATATTCGAAATAAAAGAGGCGCAATTAATGGCATAGGCAAAATTAATAAGTGCCTTTTTGGCAATCTTGATGCAGACGACGAAAAACGTTATGATCACGCTATTAATGTACTAGAGCAAAATCAGAAAGACTTAACGCATGAAATAAATTTACAGATTTCTTTATCCAAAAAACTAATTGCTAATTACAATAAAACAATAATAATATTAAATAAAAACCAAGAAAAACTTGAAAATGACTTAAAAACTTTCCAGGCAGCAGTTCAGAATACTATTAATGACCTCAGTACTTACATTACTTTTCAAGGCACAATCTCTCAATTGAATTTGGACTGTCAAATTTTAATAACCTTCATAGACAATATAGAAAATGCTATAGTATTCTCGAAATTGAATACCCTGCATAATTCAATAATATCAAGTTATGAACTCCGAGAGATGCTTAATTACTTAGAGAAAATATACAGTAAAACAGAAATTCCGAAATTCAAAAATCTCCTCACGTACTACCAATTTTTGGGAACGCAAGTAACCTTTGTAAACTCTAAATTAGTTTTTGCTATACACGTCCCTATAATAAGAACCGAAGTCCTGGACTTCTACCGTCTTTATCCAATTATCCAAACCCACCAAATTATTATTCCAAAACACCGATATTTGGCACTGAAAAACTCCAAGGCCCAGTTCGAGAAAGAGGAATGCCCGGTACTGGAAGAAACATTTTATTGCACCGAAAACTTCATTGTGGAAGACAACTGCACCCTTAGGCTCCTCGAAGGCAATCCAGCGAAAAACTGTCACGCCCTCGAAATATTTATAGAAGAGTCCATCATCAAGCAAGTCACCCAAGAAGAAGTGTTGATAATTCCTGCAAATCAAGAAAGGCTGTTTTCCAAATGCAAATCGGACCAATATTTAGAAATAAATCTTCCATCCCTAATAAAGATTCCCAAATTGTACGAAATCCAAGTGGACGGCAAGAAATTTATAAATGACGTTAAATTGCAACAAGGCAAACCACTCATTTTACCGAAGTTTGGCATAGGACATTTTGAAATTTTGAAGCAACACAGGACTTCAAATTTTACAAAACTGGACATTACCAAATTAGTGAAATCGCAAGACAACTAACACCAATCAAGCATATCGACTATCCGGCAAACACCACCCCAATTATTAGCACCCTGATTGGTCTACTAATTCTCGCAATCATTGTGCTGTTTATGTTAACGTTTAGAAAACCATGCAAGAAATCATTGGAAAGTCCAAAGGCAGCCGAAAAGGAAAATCAAAATGAAGCTGAAGAAGTGGAAATGGGCCAGAATCCAAAAAACAACTCCGTTATTTTTGCATCTTAAGGAGGGAGGAGTTACATGCACCTGCTTATCAAGAACACGACGCCACGCTGATAAGGCACATCCCAGCTCATCGTTATCTCTTTGCCACATTGCGAATTATGTAAAATGTTATATTCATTCTTTGCTTGTTTGTAACAGAGTTAAGACGGTTTTTGCTTTTACCTGTAATTACGAAATAAAGTTTATTTTTAAAAAGCTGTTTTTCCGATTTAATCATTTAACTCGCGAGATACACCGTAACCCAGTGTTATTATAGAAGTTACTAAACATAAACACACCATCTTCTCTATTATATCATATAATCAAATCATTAGTTACCAATGGTACATTTGCGATTATAATAAATGCATCATTATCTGAAATAAGAAATATAAACGCTGATGTACCACAAGAATCAACTCTGGAACCTACGCTTTTAAATATATTTGTGCATTACATCTAGGAACCACTATTGCAATGTATGCCGATGACAGTATTATTGTCTCAAAATCAAACCATCGAAGCAGCAATAGGGGAACTTCAGAATAGTGTAAATAACATATCCATCTGGTTTAAGAAATGGCGCATTAATCTTAACACTACCAAATACGAAGCTAAAGTTTTCACACTAATACGGATGAGAAACCGATGAAAAATAATGGTGTGCGATAAATATCTGCAATGAAAATCATCTCCAGAACCTGTCAAATACCTAGGTGTACTATTAGATACAAGATTAACCTTGTCGCAGCACCTATATAAAAAAAATTAAAAAGTCCATCTCAGACTATCACTGCTGTACCCTATCATAAGAAATAGAAAATCATTAAAGCTGAATGTGGAACACTCATCTATAAATCAATTCTTAGATCGATTTTAACTTATGCTTGCCCGGTTTGGAGATGTGCCTTACAGACGCTACTAAATATAATGCAATTATTTCAAAGCAAGGTCCTAAGAATAATTGTAAATGCACCTTGGTTTATAAGAAATCAATGAAACAACTACTTTCATATGTAATAAAGTAAAATGGTAGTAATACGTTTTTCGGACCTTTTCCACTGTCTAGGGTGTAAATCACACAACGTTTCGGGAGTTTTGATCTACTCCCGTCTTCAGGTGTTCCTGGTTAGTCCTGAGAAGGACTGATATTGTACGTTTTTCAACGTAAATTTGTGCCTCCCCCGGGGTTTGAACCCGGGGTTTGAACCCGGGATCGCTGATCGCTGTGATTACTACTCTGCCACTCTAACCACTAGGCCACCAGGGCGGTTATATATTTTAGTTGTAAACTTATATATATATATCTTACCGCTGTATTCGCAGTAGACTATTTCTGTAATTCTCTGTGCAGTAGTGGCATCCAAATGGGCTTTAGTTCTGCGCTAGCCTGGCTAATTGGTTCTACTGCCAGCGCTATGTATGTAGCTTCTTTCAGCTTCCTACAGAATCGGTTTTCCTCTTTAGCTACAATTGATGCGTTATTCCATTGTATGTGGTGGTCTTCGTTCCAGACGTGTTCTGCGATCCTAGATTTGATGGTTTCGCCCATTCTAACATTTTTGCGGTGTTCCGATAATCTCACTCGTAGGGGTCGTTGTATTTTCCCTATGTATTGTCTTCCACACTCGCACGGTACGCTGTAGATACAGTTCTTTGAACTGTGATCTTCGTTCTGAGACTTGGTATGCGTCATCATGCCTCTTAGAGTTGTTGTGGACTTGAAGGCAGTTCTTATATTGAATCTGTTTCCGATTCTTCTCAGTTTGTCGGAAACTCCTCAGATGTATGGTATTACGACCGTGGTTGATGGCTCCGTTTTCTCACCCCCTGCCGGTGTTGTATTTCTGTCCATCTCTTTTAGCGTTTGGTTTAGAGTTCTTTTTGGGTAGCCATTAGCTTGCAGCATTTCTGTGATTATCTCAATTTCGAGTTTGCGGTCTTCTTCCTTCGAGCATATGGTCTTGGCTCGGCTATATAGACATCTCGCGATGCCACGTTTGACGCACAGTGGGTCGAAATAAACAATTTTTGGCCAAAACTCTGAAACTTATAAAAATGGTCCAAAATTAGGTGGCAATTTCAGAAAAAATAATGAGAAAAATCCCATTAAAAAATTGGGGTAACTTTCAGAGGGTTGATTTCTAAAAAATTTTGTAAAATTTTTAAAAAAATAATTCGCAGTGAAAAAATTGCCTGGATGAAGTAGGGTGGTTTTATGCGGATTGAAATCAAAAGAACTAAATTAAAATCTGAAATTTAGTATTCATATTGTATTCAATCTGACAATTCACGTAAAAATAGTGAAAACATTGCCTTCATGAATAGGGTGGTTTTAAGGGGGTTCAAAGTAAATAAAAACTACAAAAAATTCAGAAACCACAAAATTCTGTTTGTAAACTTATGGATTTATTCGGGATGTTTTTTGCAAAAACGAATAAATATATGGTAGCAAAAATTAAAAAACAATACAACTTAATAACAAAATTAAAATGAACAAAAAATATGTTTTTTACAAAATCTGAATGGAAATAATATTATTTTATAACATACTTTTTTTATTGTTCATCAATAATCACTTTCATAGTCACTTTGTGCCTCACTAGAATCACTTTCAAACATGGATGTACTAAATTCATCAACATCAGATGAAATTGAGGTTTCCATTGATGTTTGTGGACCTTATGGTACTTCTGTCCTATATCAATATTTATTAACAAATAAAATCGGCATTTGCTTAAACTTCCGCAGACTAGCTTATAAGTATAAATTACACTTTTAAATAGTCAAAAGTAAATCACTTTATAAATTAAATTGGATCAATCATTGGAGTATCAATTACTCCTTAAAAAGCGAGGTTTTTCACTGCACCATTATGTTTAAAGGGTCATTATTTCAAAAAGCGGAGCTAAAAGTTGTGGAACATTAAAGTCCACACTTTAATATACACAGATATTTTTTTAACAAAGTCGAAGTTTGCCAAACTAAAATTTAAATCAAAAAATAAAGTTAAATTTAGCTGTTTTTACTGGCGCGGTGCCCAATGCCCCTTTTTTATGATATGCTTTAGTTTAAAAAATCACAATCACAAGAACACTAAAATTTCACTGTACAACTTACAGACTTACACACGTCTTCGTTCCAAGGGTTACAGAAGGAAAATTGGAAAGGTATAGGGTTTATGATGATTTCCCTCTTCAATAATGACCTCTATTCTTACTAATTACGCAGTAATTTTAATATTTTCTGCAAGTCATTTCTAAAAGCGGCCCACTGTGTATTGTGATGGTTAGAATCCTAGTGTAGGTATCTCCCCGTATGGGTAGGTTTTCGATATACCTTTGTTTGTACCCTGTCACCATTCTTCTGGACTAGTACGTCTAGGTATGGGAGTCTGCCTTCCGATTCTATTTCCATCGTGAACTTAATTGATCGGGCTTGATTATTGAGATGTTTCAGGAAGCCGCCCAGTGTCTCTCTACCATGGGGCCATATTACGAACGTATCATCTACGTATCGCAGCCATAGACTAGGCTTGTTCTTATATTGAGATATAGCTCGTTCTTCAAAGTCTTCCATGTAGATGTTACTGACTACTGGAGATAGTGGAGAACCCATGGCCACTCCGAACCCTTGTTGGTAGAACTGATGGTCTGCTTGGAAGTATATGGTCTTAATGCAGATCGTTAACAGCTCCATTATTGTATCTACCTGTAGATCTGTGCGTTCGGCAAGTGTGTCATCCAATTCCAGCCTGTTTCTGATGATTGCTAGTGCGTCATCTGTCGGCATATTTGTGAAGAGGTTTATTACGTCAAAGCTCACCACCATGTCATTCGGAGCTATGTAAGTTTGTTTGATTTTGTCTACAAAGTGTTCAGTATTTTTCACGATGGATGTTGTTTTAGCCGCTAGTGGGGATATTACTGTTAACGGGAACTTTGATAGAGGATGGCATGGTGAATTTATGGAACTAACTAAAGGTATTAGGGGTATTCCCTCTTTGTGTATCTTGGGTAGCCCGTATAGGTGAGGCGGTTTGCTGTAATGCGGAGTAAGTTTCATTCTCTGGAAGTTTGCGAACTCCTCTTTGTGTTTATACAACGTCTGGTATATTTTCCGTTCGACCTTCGGTGTTGGGTCTGTGGGAAGTTTCTTGTATTCCCTCGCGTTGATCAGGTCTTGGATTTTCTCTGAGTAGGTGTTTGAATCCATGATCACTGTTCCATTGCCTTTGTCTGCAGGTAGTATCTTGATGGTAGCTTCGTTTGTTCGAATTTAAGCCTTCTTTTCAGTGTTCTTGGGCAACAGAACCGCCTGGATGTTCGGCAGAACGCCGTTCTGGGCGATCGTGACTCCGGAGAGCAGCTTGTTCAGCTCCTCGTCGTTCCTTATCGCCAGCTGGAGGTGGCGGGGGATGATGCGGGTCTTCTTGTTGTGGCGGGCCGTGTTGCCGGCCAACTCGAGAACTTCGGCGGCGAGGTACTCCATGACGATGGCCAGGTAGACGGGCGATCGGCGCCAACGCGCTCCGCGTAGTTGCCCTTCCTGAGGAGTCTGTGTATTCTGCCGACGGGGAACTGGAGGCCGGCACGGCTGGAGCCTTTCGCTTGACCTTTCCTCACTTAGCGCGTCGTCCGGACATTGTTTTAGTACGATCGGAATATAAGCAGCAGATGCGATAGAACGAGAAGTCTTTTGTAGCTGTGGTCCCTAGAAATTCTAAGTTTTCTACTTTTTCAAAGCTGTATTGTTTATTCAACTCATGTTTTAATCTCAGATGTTTAACAATATTGCTGTTATTATTGTCATCAACCAATTCAATGTATGTATTTTTACGGTTTTTTCAAGAGCTTTCTCCTGTTTATTTTATCATGTATATGTGGAATCATATTTCACCAATGTTACTGCCCTCGTTTCTATTATTTTTTTAAATTTCATACTGCAATTCTATTTTTTTTTCTTTACAAGGTCACTATTGTTTATATTCTCTTTAAGAGCTCTATTAGCCTTGTTTTCCTGAGGAATTTCTTGCTTGATATTCGTCCCCATCATATAATGATCAGAATCTGCCTCTGTATCACTATCTGATCTTATATTTGTAATACAGGTTTAATGTTTGGTGTCTATTAGCACATGACTTGGTAGTTTCGAAAGGACTACTTCTATCAGTTCCGATAAACAGCCAACGAGTAGCCCGGATTGCGAGAAGAGCGAGCGAAGCACTAATTAGAAAACGTAGGTATTAACTATCACCGGTTCTCTAAACAACAACTTAAAGTGCAAATCGATGACCTCCACACCACCATAAGGAACACAGTCAGTGAAGAAGACTTTGTGAGGATAGACGCGGCTACAAAGTTAAGTTACAATAAGGCTGGAAAAAAACAAAAACAGGTACACCTACGAAAGCTGGATCAAATAATCAAGAACAAGAAACTAACAAAAACCTAGAGGAAAGACTGTCATAAATATATCCAGCAGACAGCTGGACGAAACTGAAAAGACGGTACTAGAGAAGGGGCTAAACTACCCGGTAACGCCAAGATATATTCCGAAATTCGATCTCATATCAGCCGTTGAGGAAACAGCAGCACGCCTAAAGACAGAAGAGGCAGAAGAGTATCGAGGGAGAGCAAGGAAAGCCCTTGAGCCATCAAAGAATTAATCCTAATCTCACCAGAGCGGAGATTAGAGCGATCAAAGTTCTCAAAAACGAAGCTAGCATCAAGATACTACCTGCAGACAAAGGCAATGCAACAGTGATCATGGATTGAAACACCTACTCAGAGAAAATCCAAGACCTGACCAACGCGGGGGAATACAAGAAACTTCCCACAGACCCAACACCAAAGATCGAACGGAAAATATACCAGACGTTGTATAAACACAAAGAGGAGTTCGCAAACTTCCAGAGAATGAAACTTACTCCGCATTACAGCAAACCGCCTTACCTATACGGGCTACCCAAGATACACAAAGAGGGAATACCCCTAATACCTTTAGTTAGTTCCATAAATTCACCATGCCATCCTCTATCAAAGTTCCCGTTAACAGTAATATCCCCACTAGCCGCTAAAACAACATCCACCGTGAAAAATACTGAACACTTTGTAGACAAAATCAAACAAACTCACATAGTTCCGAATGACATGGTGGTGAGCTTTGACATAATAAACCTCTTCACAAATATGCCGACAGATGACGCACTAGCAATCATCAGAAACAGGCTGGAATTGGATGACACACTTGCCGAACGCACAGATCTACAGGTAGATACAATAATGGAGCTGTTAACGATCTGAATTAAGACCATATACTTCCAAGCAGACGATCAGTTCTACCAACAAGAGTTCGGAGTGGCCATGGGTTCTCCACTATCTCCAGTAGTCAGTAACATCTACATGGAAGACTTTGAATAACGAGCTATATCTCAATATAAGAACAAGCCTAGTCTATGGCTGCGATACGTAGATGACACGTTCGTAATATGGCCCCATGGAAGAGAGACACTGGACCGCTTCCTGGAACATCTCAATAATCAAGCCCGATCAATTAAGTTCACGATGGAAATAGAATCGGAAGGCAAACTCCCATACCTAGACGTACTAGTCCAGAAGATTGGTGACACGGTACAAGTATATCGAAAACCAACCCATACTGGGAGATACCTACACTACGATTATAATCACCACAATAGCGCGAAACGTGGCATCGCGAGATGCCTATATAGCTGAGCCAAGACCATATGCTCGGAGGAAGAAGACCTCAAACGGGAAATTGAGATAATCACAGAAATGCTGCAAGCTAATGGCTACCCAAAAAGAACTCTAAACCAAACGCTAAAAGAGATGCACAGAAATACAACACCGGCAGGGGGTCAGAAAACGGAGCCAACAACCACGGCCGTAATGCCATACATCCGATGAGTTTTCGACAAACTGAGAATAATCGAAAACAGATTTAATATAAGAACTGCCTTCAAGTCCACAACAACTCTAAGAGGCATGATGACGAGTACCAAGCCTCAGAACGAAGATCAGAGTTTAAGGAACTGTATCTACAGCGTACCCTGCGAGTGTGGAAGACAATACATAGGGGAAACACAACGACCCCTACGAGTGAGATTATCGGAACACCGCAAAAATGTTAAAATAGGCGAAACCATCAAATCCAAGATCGCAGAACACGTCTGGAACGAAGACCACCACATACAATGGGATAACGCATCAATTGTAGCTAAAGAGGAAAACAGATTCCGTAGAAAGCTGAAAGAAGCTACATACATAGCGGTGGCAGTAGAACCAATTAGCCAGGCTAGCGCAGAACTAAAGCCCATTTGGATGCCACTACCGCGCAGAGAATTACAGAAATAGTCTACTGCGCATACAGCGGTAAGATATATATAAGTTTATAACTAAAATATATAACCGCCCTGGTGGCCTAGTGGTTAGAGTGGCAGAGTAGTAATCACAGCTATCAGAGGTCCCGGGTTCAAACCCCGGGGGAGGCACAAATTTACGTTGAAAACGTACAATATCAGTCCTTCTCAGGACTAACCAGGAACACCTGAAGACGGGAGTAGATCAAAACTCCCGAAACGTTGTGTGATTTACACCCTAGACAGTGGAAAAAGTCCGAAAAACATATCATAATAGACCACTGCCAAAAAATGACATTCAGAGAATAAAATTGTAGTCTTTTAAAGGTAGTGATAGCTGAGAAAAGAAATCTTGCAAAAATTGTAAAAGTATTGCCTTGTCATGCAAAACAAATCACGTCTTGGCTTTTTCAATTCTTGCAAGTTTGTCTAGATAGTCTTGCATGAATCTTGCAAATTTCATGTCTTGCAAAATTATGTTAATTTTTTTTTCAGAAATACATTATTTTGTTTCAGTTTTGCAAGAATGACGCATACATATGAGGAATACCGTTGCGCTAATCCATTCAAAATCTATTTTCCACGTAAAAACGAGATAGAACTCGACATAGAAAATGCTAAGTTATACAACCATATATAACTTGCCACTAAACTTGAGTTGTGATACAAATACAGATTTGTTCCTATTAAGAATGAACAATGACGAATGTGATTTAGTAAAGCTGCAGTCAAATTCCTAAAGCCTTTTAAAACACTAATCAATATATTTTCTGGCGAAATATGTTGCACCATATCAATGGTAGTGCTAGGAATTAATATTGTTATTGACAAGCTTAAGAAATAGGCTTTCCAGCTTGACGGTACTCAGAGAAATACCACAAATAAGCATATTATAATTTCTTGGAATGCTGCACGGGATAAAATATTGAAACACTATAAGTAAACTAACTGGATGTATTGACTATCAGTTGTTCTTGATTATCAACACAACAAGAATTTTTTACTATCATGACAACATCCATTTCCTAGAAAAGCACATTTTCCAGTACTGTTGCTAAGAATAAAAAGATTGTTATTTTACAAATAATTTTATATTTTTAATTTCCCCTTAAAGAAATTATCAACTTATTTAATAAATATGCAACATTTATGGCAACCAGCTTGCGTACACTTAAACATTATCACTTCTTACCTTAGCAAGATTTTTTGCTATTTCTTGTCTTGTTTCATATAACTTCTCGTCAAAATGTCCTCTCTTGTCTTCCAATGCGATCGCCAGATCTTGTTTTGGGCTTGTCATGTCTTGTCTTGCGAGACCAAGACAGATCAAGGAAAAAACAAGACAAGGGCGCCAACACTATTTCAAATTAAAAACAGCTGGTATAAGAAACTATAATTAGTTTTCATTCACATATAAATTAATAATCTTAAAAAAGTAACATGAAAAAATTACAAAAGTAAATGTTCCCTACAACTTTTTAATCATATTTACACTATATCTACAAAAATTAGTAGTAACTGTATAGTTTTAGATAAGTATATCAACAATAATAGAAATTATTTTAATTGCGGTCATAACTTTCACGCTAAAATTACTAAATATTAAGCGGCCTTTTAGTTGTCAAACCTAATCAATTACTGAACTGCAGTTAAGCCTTGCGCATTGGCGCCTCCACCAAAACATCGGTGTTAATTGCCGGCAAGGACAGCGCCGAAGGTGCAGCTGTAAGCCGAAAATGCAAAGACGACTTTTTGAAAGATAGAAATCAAAGGCTCATCAGCCGCGCCGGCATAATTTGAAAATAATGACGTTATTATCGTTGTTGTGCGGCCGCTTAGCGTCAGTAGAAGCGTCGGTATTATCTGGTGGCCGACGATAGAACTTGAGTAAACAGTGCGGTTGGCTCTGTATACAAACTGCGGCTCCAAAGGCGTAACATGTGGGTTCTGTGGGATTACGTCCCCAACCAACTTGGCTGTAAATTATAAGGACGCAGCGAACAACACGGTGCAGTAATGCATACGTTGCAACGATGGAAGTATTTGCATTCTTAGTTAGAACACTAGAAATATTTATTTAATATTGCAAACTTAGTAATATTTGCGGTAATCGATTTATAGAATAAATATATTCCAGTGTTCTTGAAATATCTATCTACAACTTGGAAACTTGTTTTAGATGCATTTAACTTATAATTAACACCAAATACAAACAATTATCAACTAAAATTGAAATAGTATAAAAGCTTTATTATTGCTAGCCACTAAACATTGAATATTCTAGAAATTCAAAGATATGAAACAAAGTTAGGTTATGTTTTTTTACTAAAAAACAATTTATTAAGAGTCTAAAACAATATCAGCAACAAAGTGCGAAAGACGTAAATAAGTAAATTACGATTTTATACAATTTTAACTCATTCATAGAGTAGTCTAGGAACTTCTTGGCAATTTTTTTTACATAAGGCAGAAATTGTTTGGGAGAAAAGTTTCAATAAAAAGTGGTATTCTTAAGAGATTACTTCGGGATTTTAAAATTTTAAGTTACACAAAGGCTTTTTAAAAGCACCAAACTAAATTGCAAGGGCCTTAAAGACATGCTCTCTATATATATATTAATAATTATATTTTCAAAAACTCAGTTATTTAAATTTAAATACCCACAGAACCCTAACGAATGTAGATTAAAAACAGACGAACAATATTTTGGTTGACGCCTCTCGCTCAAATGTGCCCAAAACAATGTAATCGTAAAGGTATCTTACTTTATACAGGGTGTCTTAAAATTAATTACATCTAGTATGTTTTGAATGTCCCATAATTCAATAGCAATAACAATCTAGGCCACATACAAATTTACATACAAACAAAATTGAAAACCTACTAGATCTAATTCTATTGATTATTTGGATCAGTTCCGCTATTAATAAATAGTCATTCTACAATTTTACAGCATAGTGTAGCAGGGTAGTACTAAAGTTCAGGCCGTTGCCTTTATATAACGCTGATGGAAGTCCGATCGGTGACGAAGCAGCGTGAGACGCAGCTTTACTCTCTTCCATGTGTATGAATTCTCATCACTTGAAATAATATTTAATGATAGAATGGCTAGATTTGTAAACATTTAATTATTATTTACATTTACATATCGGTCACTCAGAAAAACTATCATATAATATTAAAGTAATATTGAATAATGCTAAACGCACAAATCCAAATAAATGGGAAAAAATAATCAAAGCAAGATGTGTTATAAATGTTGTTCTTCATCATTATATGTAGTAAAAGCAAAAATTCATTTTGCAAATAAATAGAAAACTAATTAATAACTGGAAGAGTTTATTTTGCTATTATTGCCGTTTTTTATTGGACAATCCATTATTTTTTAATATTAAAAACTTGTTTGTAACGCTATATGTGATAAAAACGAAAACTAAAAATTATGTTCTAAATCAATGCGGAATTACCTACAAATAATATCATTATTATTATTTAAAGATTGCAAGAATACAGTTTCTAAAAGTAGATGCGATAAAAATAATTACTTTTAGAAAAGGCAAACATTTTGTGCAGTTATTTGAAATACAAGTGGAAATTAAAAATAATATTCTGAAACAATGCGAAATTCAGTAATAACCTGAAAGGTGTATTTTACTATTACTTAAAGACTAAAAAATACTGGGTTTTGTTGTAGACGCGATATAAACTAGTTTTACAAAAAAAAACAAGCATTTTATACAATATTACCTGCAATAATTAAGTGCAATCTGCCCAAGCAACCTAAACTTTTATTTTACCATTATTTAAAGACTATAAAAATATAGGTTTGAACTTATATATCACAAAACTCATTACTTTTACAAAAAAAATACAGTTTGTAGAAAGCTATTTGCAATAGCAGTAATACTTAAATATAATATTCTGAAACAATGCGAAATTTCTCAGTAAATTAAAAAGTTTACTTCGTTATTATTTAAAGACTACAAAAATGCTGTTTGTAAATATAAATGCAATAAAAGCCATTTGTGTAATGTTATTGGCAATAAATTGAAAATTAAAAATACTCCTCTGCAACCAAGCAAAATTGCCTAAAAACCTGAAAATCATTATTATTATTTTACTATTATCTAAAGACACCAAAAATACCGTTTTCCCGCTGCTGATCATGTAAGTCAGTGATACAGCCTTAGTAACAAAACCTGTAAGTCGGTGATTATATTTGTTTGCTGCATTTTCTTGACAACGGAACTTAATATTATTATTAAGTTCCTAGGATAATAAAATTAGCAAAGCAAGATGCAGATTTAGACGTTTTGTTTATAAATTGCAAGCGTTTATGTGACATGTGACACTCGCAGGTAACACGACTCACGAAAATTAATCCTGGTGACAGGTGACAAACCAAACGATTTTTTCAAAAATCTAGGAAGATTTCGATAACCAGAGGGAAAAATATAATAAGATAACTCGGAATGGCAGGCAACAAGCCGCGACTTCGTCTTGGCTTGTACTTGCCTACCTCAAATGTTAATAGGTCCTTACATTCCTTGTTACTTAAATAGCTATTATCCGCAAACGTCAGAAAAGTGACAACTTATTTGTCTTTATTGACAAGGTAAAAGTGTCACTTTATCTGCCTAAGCAGATAAAATAGCGACTTTTGCATACTTTATCTGCCTAAGCACACAAAATCGTTGCCCTCTTTCTTTCTATGTTTGTTCGTTATCTCCTCCGAGGATACTGGACCGATTAAATTGTATGATGGCTTAAAATTTTGCTAATTTCTAGACTTAGATCCGTATGTCGGTTTTATTTTCAAAGAGTACGAAAAAGTTTTAATTTAAATAAACCTTAAAGCAGCGGATCGGAGCATCTGTCGCCGTGGTTTATGGTGTGACAGCTGCTGTGGCCGTGTGCTATTAGCTCGGGTGATTCAGTATGTTCATATATCATTACAGTAGCGCGTTATTTGAATAAGATCGGTTGGCGCAGAGGTACAGTGTTCGCCTGTCACGCGGGTGGCCTGTGTTCGATTCCCGGCCGATGCATTCTTTTTTATTTAAATTCATATTAATGAAATTTACCTAAATACGTTTGCGGATAAAATAGTATATGTTATTCGGAGTAAAAGTGACTTTATGTGGCTTAGCTGAATTATTTGCCTCACTAACGTTCGGCTAAATAAACTTCAGCTTCGCCACATAAAGTATCACTTTTACTCCTAATAACATAATCTACTATTTTTAATGTAAGTGCCTTAAAAACTATTACTTTTGGAAGACGCACATTTTATGCAATATTACTTGCAATAAAAGTGATAATAATTACCTTCTAAAACAATGCGAAATTGCTTAATGGCTTATGAATTATATTTTGCCACTATTTAAAGAAATACGATGTTTTAATATCGATGCGATAACAACCACCATCTTTGCAAACAATATAAAATGTTATTAGCAATAAAGGTAAAAATTGAACAATTAAACAATGTGAAACTTCCGAATAACTTGAAACGTTTATTTTACTATTATTTAAATACTTCAAAAATACGGTTTTGAGTGCAAATTTCACAAAAACTACTACTTTTACAAATAACACAATTAAAAGCATTTTTAAACAATTCGAAATAAAAACCATCACTTCAAAAAACAAACATTTTGTGCAATGTTATTTCCAATAAAGTGACGATTAAAAGTAATATTCTGAAATATTGCGAAATTGCCTAATAACTTGAAAGGTTTATTTTATTATTATTTAAATACTACAAAAAATACGGTTTTTGAATATAGATGCGATAGAAATTATTATTTTAAAAAAACGTTTTGGGCAATGTTATTTGGAATAAAATGAAAATTAAAATAATTAAAACAAATCCAAATTACCTAATATCTTGAAAATTTTAGATGACTATTATTTAAAGACTAAAAAATACTGTTTTGAAAGTATTTGTGATGAAACTATTATGTTTACACAGGGCACTAATTCTGCAACGATATTTGTACTAAAAGGGAAAACAAAACAAATCAAAACCAGTTAATTACTCATAAAGTTGATGTTACTGTTTATTGAAGGCAACGATAGTAGTGTTTTTGGATGTAAATGCATTATAAGCTATTTATGTAACGAGTCCAATAAAGTCTGATTTTGTACAAGTTGCATACCTAGCTGTGTTTTCGACCGCTAAAATCGAAAAAAATCGTTTATTAAGTTGACGTCTATTCTGTGAATGAAAAGAAGTTGACATGTAGGGGTCGTGCTGTCATGAGGCAACTTAATGTGCCTTAAAGTTTTGAACAAAAATATGATATTAACAGAAAGTTCAAGTTAATAAAATGCTTTTATTTGTAAATGTTTTAAATTGATTTTAAACTACAGTAATAGTACATCGAATAGAAGAGAAGGTTAAAACTTAAAAAAGATATATATTTAACACCACCCAACGGTTCTCTTCCTTGATTTAATTCATATAAAAGATATTGACATGTATGCCTCATTTATACATGTTCTCATAGTAACTGTGCTAAAGTTACATTTACCCTACACTAAAGTTCAAATAAGCATGCAGTACTTGGAACTAACTAGTAATCATAACTATGGCCTTGATTGGTTGAAACAAAGTCATCATTACAACCATCTGAAAATCAATTTGTCAATTTGACATTAGGTATGAATCCTAAAAATATAAAAAGAAAAATCTATAAATAGTGGACAAAAGAAGCTGGCCTACAATGTTTATTTAAGTAATATAGGACAAAATTATTGTAAAATCTCAGCAGTCAAACACACTTACTTATATTTTCCTAGTGTAAAACTGACTTTAAGTTTAGAGCGCCACCTACTGCATTCTTATTTGAAATTTAGTATAAGTTAAGGTAGTCTATATTTAATATTGCAGATATAAGAAATTGTTAATTTTTGGCTGTGTTAAAATATTACAACTTGCAGCCTTGCAAGCCTGTAAGTGTTCCAACTGAAACTAAATTCGAATTTCATCAATTACAATAATCAAGGTCCGCAAATCAGCATTGTTTTGACTAACAGTGGTTAGTTCGTTAGACTAATAAGTGGTTTTTCAGTTCTAAACTGTACAACTATACTATAAACATCCCTCTTTTATTTCATTTAGAGAATTTAAAAATGTAATACCTACGCAAATTTAAGAAACAATCAGATATTAACTTTAACAGTAAAAAATCATTAAGTGAAATCATTCAAAGCAATTTTTATGGACCTATAGTGAAAATAGTGGACATGCTGAATAGATATACTTTTTATATAATTTTTCAAGTGTGCATTCTTAGAATATAGGTATAAGCCTTTTTGCAGCTAATTTGTATACTAATTTATTAAACACTTAATGTTTAACTAAACAACTTAGACGAACAAAGGCTGCAACCCGTAGTCAAAACCCTACGCCACTGAACGGTTAAGGGAATTAAGGGGAAAATGGACCAATTGAAACGCAATTTATCATCGTCGCAGCAGGCCATAGATGACAAAAGAACGGCGACTGCTCGTGGGTACGTGTTTTGTTTAGGCCTATGTTCGCCTGTTTTAGGACGATATCAGAAAATCACATTATAACAGGGCAAAGTCGGCTTTGTTTACCTTTCATCGACTTGCGACTTTTTCGCTCATTTATTTGCCGCCTGCCATTAGCCGCGTGCGTTTAGAAAAACGGTAAAAACCGCTCCTATTCCGCTTCCCCATCTAGAAAGGACGAAGGATCCTCGAGCGTATTAGAGAAAGCTATCGCGCGAAATCCGGAGCTAAACTCCCGAATCTGATCCAGATATTATCATAAAGCTATTTTTCAAGTGAGACATTTAGAGTAATTTGTTTCTCGCGGCGTAATGGAGCGTTTAATGAGGAGCTCGCCGCCGCCGGTGGCCAAGGGACCGGCAAATTGAATCGTTCCCGGCTTAGACACTTCCGTCAGGACACTTCTTAAGGATATGCGTCTTGCCAACTTAAGGAAACAACGAAAACTCGATTTTTCTAAACTTTATTAAATGTTTTTGGGAATAGGCATTGCCAATGAATAACAACAAATCAAAATATTATTATATTATAATTGCCTCAGCGATCTTTACCCCGACGTCACGACCGGATATGTTTGAAGTACATAAAGTGAGATTAAAATAGTACTACGTTATAGGTTTAACCTTTATAGTGCATTATGTTCTGACAAACGTCATACTCAGTTGTCATGCAACAAGGTTATATTTTCAACTTTTCAATAAAAAGGTATTAGCTGTTAACATATCTAGGAATGTTTTAAGTATCATAACTGCCGCAAATGTTGTTTTGAAATCCGAGCTCGTAGATTTTGAGACATCTAAGGATGGTTACAATGTACGGTAAAGGATTATTACCGTACAGATACAGTTAAGACTAAGTTACCAGCCTACTTTTGCATATGTAAACAAAGGTTTAATATCCTGAAACCGGTAAATTATCAAAATTGCATATATTTTGAGATATACTAAGATGGTTTTAAGCCTACAACTTGGCTCTGTTAACAGTGCAAAATATTTAACCAAGTCAATAAAGCACAGAGTTAAGATATTTTATGAAATTGCAATTTAAAACAATAATAAAAGTATTAAATGCATTGGTAATGGTATGCGAGAAATTGTAATTAAACGGATAAAGCCACGCATAAGGAAAACATATTTCAGAGAGTTTGAATAAAGTAATATAATTAAATAAAATAGGTTTGTGCATATTTAACGCCAAGCCAAACAAAATTAATTGACACAAAAGGTTTGTTACGTGCAGACTAAATGAGCGTAATTATTAATAAAAGCACAGGTCAGTGAATGGCAAGCAATTTGAAAGGTAAATGAGATCGGAATAAAAGATAATAGAAAATTGCAAAGAGCAATCCCGAAATTAGGCAAGGGAAAAGAAAGAAACGTGTGTAAATTTGAACTCAGTTTCCAGTGCATTAATAAGACAAAGTGAAAAAGCAGAGTAGTGATTTTAAAACATTTGTGTGCGTAACGGAAGGAACAATGATAGTTATATACAAAAGACAATCTTTTTTAGATTTAAGAAAATGTCAATTTAAGATTTATGTAATCAAACTTTACTCCATTTGTGTATTTTGCTATCAAAACTAATTTCTAATTAACAAAAATTATATCGGTAACATAGCAACGCGATGCGTTTTTATAAAATATAAAAAAGAACAATTGAAATTATAAATTAAGACAGTTTGGGCGAAATTGTACTATCTTAAAATTAATATTTTACAATAATAAAAGTGATTTACCTATATAAAAAGTGTTGCCTTTTATTGTATACATCACCGTGCACCAGTGGGAGCGTTTGTAGCCAGTTCCACGAGGTAAACTTTAAGTTTTTCCAATTTGCGTCCGAGGGAGTATCGGCAGCCGACAACTGGAATTTTCCCACATCGTTTCCGGCCCAAGGAAGCATCTGAAGCCAGAGATCTGCACTGCATCACATCAGCAGGCTCTGCAGGAGCATCCTGAGTGGAAGTTTCAGCCAGGGAAGCGTTTCCAGCAGAGAAATTCCAGCAGCGCCATCTCCTATTACCTTCGCGCCAAGTTTGGACATCTGTACGAGGTAAGAATTATCTGTAAATTTCAGCGCTGGCTTTCGGGAACCTTATTTAAATACGAGATCGAACCTTGCTAGAGAGGCCTATCGCATATCCAAGGGTCCAGCTACGCCGTAATAATTCAAAAATTGCATAGCGTCATCAAATTTTGTGAAATTGGCGGATTTCCAGCAGCAGAAGCAAGTGAATGGATGGCTTCCTATCTACGTCATTCCTGTAACAATGAAGGTTTTGGTTGCCAAGCGATAATTGAATCAAATTACCTGACGTTTCCTGGTTGACTTCACAATTTTTTTAAACATTCAAGTAATCGCTGTTGCACTGGCGAAGTTTTTGTGTCATTTGACAAATTGTAAATATTATCTACCAAAACCGCTTACATCAGCTATTCAAGGACAAATAATCTAAAATGAACTTGTAAATGAATTTGTAAATATAGTGAAATTCTGAACCCAACCTGATATAAGCAGTTTTGTGTTTGCCGAGAGCTAGCTTAAATAATATTGCAGTTCAATCAAATAGTAAGAAAGGGGCATTTAACCATTTTATTTTGAACATCAGTTAATACATTTTATTTTAACTAGCCTTAAATTACTGACTGGTAAAGTAAGCACAGTATAAAAATCAACCTGAGAATTGTGTGGTGTTTTGCCCTAATAATTAATTTTTTAATTTAAAATAACCTCTACAAATCAAGGCAATCATTGCAGTACTTTATGACATTATAAATAAAAAGGTATAGAATTTTTTTATTAATATTATTATTATTACATAATGTAATAAACCACCAATAAACAAATTGACACGCATGTATGTTTTAAGAGATAACCGTAGAATACATTCAATTTTGATACTTTCTCCTGTTAATAAGAGGAAACAGATGGAAATATAATTTTAGACTATTTCCGTGGTTGCCCCATATGTACATAACGTCAGATACAGGTTCCCTGAGACAAACTGTAAATGTTTTTTGGTAATGATAGATATAATAGAAAAATTCAATGTACCTAATATTATATGCTCACAACTAGTAGCTAATTAGCATTTTTTTATAAATGTACTTTTAATTAATATACCTTACAAAGATCTAATAAAACAGGGTATCCCATTTAATTATTCTTAGCATGGAGATTTGGGAAACCGCAAGAGATGCTAAAAATTATGATACATTTTAAAAAGTTAGATGTGTACTTGAATACAGAATGTTTGAGAAAAAAGTTCACAGTGTAGAAAAAATACAAACATGTGTAACGCCTGAGAAGTTATGCCTGTGGACAAGCTAACTTCTCGGATTTTGCTGGCATTATATTAGACAGTTAACGAACATACATTTTTACCGATTTTTCCTTGTAAGTCTTTTATTAAGTTAGAAAAAGTATCTGGATATTATTGGAACATATTCAGAAAATTATGTAAGGAACGACTTCCGGGATTGAATCGTGTGATTGTTGAGATAGATGAACTCAACGTTTCGTCCACTCTCATACGGGGCTTCATCAGGAGTAAAGGCACGGTAACTCAACGTGCCAATTACGCTAAAGGAGAAACTATTAATAAAATGTTTTTATAGTTAGTACGTAAACTCAAAATTGCTCTACGTAATTTATTTTGTTTGAATTATTTAGAGTAACTGTTACAATTCCGTAGTCTAACGTGATTGTTTTACGCTATTATAGCTTATATGTGTGCCATCCTTGAACGAGGAATGAGCACATCCTAGCTAGCTCTGACTCTCAGTAAACTATGGTGTGAATAAGGACCAGGCAGCAGTTCTTAAGGTTAGAAAAAACCACCTGCCTTGGAAACCTCTTGCTTCAATCTAATTCTAGAAAGAACACGTGCAGGTTTATGAGAGATAGTAGTACTAACAAAGAAATATAAACCAGTCGTCGTAATTTAAAAACAATGTTAATTAAGACAACTCAGGTAAAACCCGATGTTCTACAGCGATAAATAATACAAAAGATTGAAGTCACAAAAATCAAACACAGAAAATATGAATCATTAAAAATCAAATAACACATTACAACACATTAAAACTTCGACACCAGCAACATTGTAAGTCACAATTATAATAAATGGCAAATTGTTGAAATCTGAATGCCATGCAAACATCCAGCTAACGTTATGAAATGTAGCTCACTTAGACCGACTTGAAATCTGTATAAATTGAAATCACTGTGGGCAGTGTGCCCCAGGGCATACTGCGTGAGGATTTTACAGGATACATACACAAATTCAGCTATCTCTATGTGAAAACGCTATGAGCGTTAATGAAACAAGTATTACATTGACCCGTGCGGTTTCTTATTTTCAAAGGCCTTTGCATCAAAACATGCAATACTGTAGCGGCAATTGCCCTTATCGACACAATCGATTGCTGAAATTCGAATTGAGATCCAAACACCCTCGGAAGCGATCGTTCGGGAGAAAATTTTTGCAGGACGCTACAGTCTCAGAGGAATTATCTTGCACGACCGTGGCCCAAAAATTCGTGCTGCCGGCATACGGGAAAATTCCAATGAAGCTGCAATCAGGACTTTATGTCCAATGACAAAAACACGCACAATATTTCGGATACGTACAACGCAGAAACTCCGAACATCTTAAAAGACTAACCGTACACAGCGGAATCTAGGAAGGAAGAGAAATGGGACGCTCACTAAAGAGGTCGACAAAGCAAATAAAACAGATAACCAGTTGTACAACTGAACAAGTAGCAAGAACTGCCAAAAATCGAGATAAATGGCGCCAAATCACTAAAAATTATGAAAAGAAGAATACTATAACGAAAAAAAAAAGATGTAGTAGAGTGTGGTTAAGCGCTAAAAGTCTGTTTCTAGAGCAAAAACACAGAATTCAATGGCCAAAGGTGACAACGACATTAACATCTATTGCTGATTCCACTATAATTCCCCAATCTTAGACCTCTGTGAAGTTAGCACCACAAATTCAAAAAATGTTATATTTTTCAATAGTTCCCGTTACACCCCAAAGAGTTCTAAAGTTCCTTGCTATTTTTAAAAATAGTTCTATGTATTTAAGAGAATAAAATGTGAATCGACAATTTGAGGTGCTAACTTCACTTTTCGTCGGATAAATATTTTACCACTATAACTCTTCTTCATTCATACTTATTGAAAAATGTTGTAACACTTTTCGATAGAGCTGGCCGGAGTGCCACTAGAACTCTAACAAAAAAAAAAGATTTTCAAAAAAAAATTATCAACCGGAAAAAATATATTTTTAATTTTTTAAGTTTAAGTTCCGGTAGTTCTAATATGAGTTCTAGTAGCACCCCGACGAGTTCTATCGATAACTCTCATAACCTTTTTTGATACGACACGAAGTAAAAAAGTTACGCCCATTTTTACAAAACGACGAAGTCCTGAAAACAATTTTTTAAAAGTTCCTGGAGTTCTATTGGGAGTTGCTAAATTTAATTGTAGCGCCCCGACGAGTTCTATCGATAACTCTAATAACATTTTTCAATAGGATTTGAAGTAAAAAAGATAAGCTTATTTTTGTGTTTGTACTCTTGCAAAGCGACGAAGTGCTGAAAGCTATTTTTCTACAAGCTATTTGAACCTCTACAGTACCGTATTTTGTGTTATTTTTGAAGGAGAATAAGAAACTTAAGTGGGATAATAATTTTATCGGATTTTAAAGGTTCTTATCTTTGTTCCTCGTTCATAGGTTTGCTAAATACATGTCAAGTTATTTTCCACAATGATGACCGGCGCTCTTAACTATATTTTTATATTTGTTCAATGTCCAGTTCAGTATCATTTTACAGTGAGCTCAGTTCGATAACTTTATGATATTAGTTCGAAAAGTGTCGTTTTTGTAAAGCTTTTAAAGTTTGTGTAAAAATTTAGAGCATTTCTGTCTATAATACAGAAAGTGTTAGATAACAGGTAACACATATTTTCATAAATACTTTAGTGATATTCTATATAATAATTTATATAGTTATAACGTTTTTTCTATATTGTCGATGGCGTGGTAAAAGCATTTTATTAATTTTATTTTGTCGTTTGACCGTTCATAATGGCCGTTAATTGATAAAATTGTTTTCAAATAATTGACGTCAATTGACGGCCATTATGGCGTAAAACCAATAAAATTGTAGTAATTAATTAATTTTTAAATGTATTTGTGAGTTTTAATATGTAACCTGATGACAGGAAATATAGCTTTACGTTAATGTGTCTAGCTTCGTTCAATTGGTGCTTTTGTAAATTTAAAATTTAAAATCTTGTCACATGTTTTGTGATTTACATGTGCCTTTTTGGTTCTTTACCACAAGTTGTTAGGTCTCGAGAATGATATAAATAAATATCGAAACGTCGACCAGTGACATCAAGTGGTTTTATTTCAACAAACCATTAATAGCTCTTGGAAACTTTTGCCCAAGTACTGAGATCGGTGTTGGCTAAACCCCTTTCCCAGTGAAAATTTCTTCGCCTTGTGTAGTAACCAACGAGCTGTGAAAAAAAGGACTTTTTTATATATGTATATATATCTTAAGGTTTTAAGGCTAACCTAGTTACAAAAAAAAACAATCCATGGTGCCAGCAATTGCTGCCTGCCCATCGAGTTGAACTGTATGTAACTGGAACGACCCCCATCGCCAAACCAATAATGTTAATGTTAATAATTGACACAAGTCTAACATGGTCCTCCTTTTCCGGTTATGCCCTTCCGAAAGGTTTCGCTACAACCCTGGAGGATTCTATTCCACCCTATCATAATGGCACGTTCCTTTTAAAGAGCAAGGATTAGAGGGGAGGCCAAAAAGCTAAACCAAAGATATTATCAATTAAGATATGTATGAATTACCCTATTTCTTTACATACCAGTTAACTAATAACCGCTTTTCTAGTGAGAAACTGTCCAATGAATCAATCCTATTTGCCTGAAAAATTATTATTGCTTAATATACTGCAGAATTATACTAATTAAAATCTTACAATTGCAAAGTCTATCCGTTTATGCTGGGATTCAGTTCTTAGCTTTGCTTTTTCTGCTGACGGTATGAAGCCCCCAATCTATTTTTATTCAAAACAGGAAGTGGTTTCTCTTTTATTATCAATATCAAAATATTTTAACTAGCAACCTAACTCAATTTAAAAAGGACTATATGATGAATCTTGCAACCTATATTTCTCTTAAGTGCTTTAAGTTGCTTAACTATCAGATTTTTGTGATTATTCAAATGTATTATCTTTCAGTAGCTAAAATGTGTACTGCTACAACTGTTTATAAGTAAGCAGGAAAAAGGGCCTATTTGTGGGGCCCTATAGAGTCGAGACCATCGTGTGAATTGGCTAATAAGGTTTAATAAATATGTATTTGCTATATTTTCCGTAATAGATTTTAAAATGAATTTGAACATGGTTAACTGTTTCCAAAAAATTTTAAGTACGTAATAATTTTTTGTGACAATTTACTCTCATTATACAGTTTTAATAAACAACCCAACTCACTCGCGAGCGTATTTTTGTCGACTTTTTAACTTTGAGTTCTATCAAAAAATGTTATTGAAGTTAAAGGTACAACTCGCCGGGGTGCTACTAGAACTACCATTAGAACTACCGAAACTTTTAAAAAATTGCTTTTAGGACTTCGTATTTTGTAAAAGTACTAACATAAAAATGGGCGTAACTTTTTTACTTCGGGTCCTATCAAAATTGTTTATTAAAGTTAACGATAGAACTCGCCGGAGTGCTACTAAAACTCCCATTAAAGCTATAGGAACTTAAAAAAATTAAAAAAGATATTTTTTTCTGGTTTATTCAAATTTTTATTTTAAATCTTGTTTTTGTTAGACTTCTAGTAGCACCCCAGGGAGTTCTATCAAAAAGTGTTATGACATTTTTAAATAAGTATGACTGAAAAAGAGTTATAGTGGCATTTGTTCGACGAAAAATTAAAGTTAGCATCCCAAATTTTCGATTCACATTTTTTTCTCTTAAATACCTAGAACTATTATTAGAAATAGCAAGGAACTCTAGAACTCTTTGGTACAACGGGAACTCTTGAAAAAAAATAACATTTTTTGAACTTGTGGTGCTAACTTTACAGAGGCCAATCTTACTGGCTACTGTGGATCTCTATACCTAACATTGACTCAAAGAAAAGAAACCGATGCTCTGCAGTAAGGGTATTTACATCAAGGCTGTTAACGACAACGATTATATACACAGAACTTACATATATTACATATTTCCACCTCCACATTAAAAGAAATAACATCCCACAGAAGTATTTACTATTTTCTAATTTTTCATAGCACTGTTAGTCATCATCTTATAATTGTCTTCCGTACGTCCAATATGCAATTGTTTCTAATACAAGGAAACAATAAGTAATTCATTTTCCTCCCCTTCAATTTTTCCCTAAATTATAAGCTTAACTTTTCCAAAAAGTATATTATTCTTCCTACAATGAAAAAAATTAGATAATCACTACTAAATTCGCCAGCACATACTATTATACAGGGTGAGTGTAAAATATGGAACGATGGCTATACTAACAGTATTATTTAATTTATCAAAAAAATTGTCAATAAGTAAATAGTATAATTGAAATTCTAGCTCGTATATCTTGATGCAATCAATTTATTATTTTGTATTCTTTTGGTGCGTTTGACCGGTGACATTATCGAGGGTTTTTAAAATAATCTGTATAATTTTCTTCAGTAATGTAGTATATCTAGGAATTCAGTATTCAGAAACACACATTTTACATATTTTTGAAATTTCAGGTGTACGTCGCCGAGTGAGGTTAAAACTGTTGCTTTGATCTTCCTGTCGACGCCCGATATCGAATACGGCAGCATAAAAAGAAGAAGTAAGTACCTATATGCCTAGTACATTATTAATATATTTTGCATACTTTTAGTATATTTTTTAATCTTGTAACTGGCGTTGCTTCTCCGAAATCTGATTACTAGAAGCCAAGCCACCAGGAATACAATTCAGGAAAAGAAAGAAAAAATAAATAGAAAAATTCGACTTGCAGTTTATTACACCACCCCTTTTGTAGGAGATTTTAATGTATAATAAAAATTAGTGATATCTACCCTGTTTGCTTAATTCACAGAAGTAATATCAATAATAATGTATATAATTCTCACTTACCTTGTTGCTTTCAACTGAATCATATATTGACATATATCATACTTTCATAATTGACTTTGAAATTATGTCATGTTTAAATATACCTCGGCTAGCCAGCTTATTTAGCAATTGAGACTCTCTGTACTTCCCAGCTGAATGAGTTAATGTCAAATATATATACTGTATTAATGAATTGTACTTTGAATGACCAAATAAATATTAGTTTGATTATTTTAAATCACACTCTTAGTACTTGAGTTTGAATCTAATTAACTGTTATAGTGTATTAAACGTTTGAATTGACATTACAAATTAATAGTCAGATTAAAGTTGTCAAAATTATTTAATTAAATGAAAGTTCCAATAAATGAGGTTAAATACTTTTTAAAATAACTAGACCAAAATGATAAATTTCTAATTATAAAGATCGAAACCGTCGAGTACTCAAATCACAATATTAATTTAGAAAACTTAATATTCTAAGATTCTCTAAATCTAAATACACGTTTTAAATTCTAAATTTGCCGTATCCAAACTGTTACTAGAATACACTAACCTTCAACAGCCAAACTCGTACTTGGGATGTTGCTCTAATATCAGTTTCACACTGATCGAAGTCGTCAAACACCTACTTGAAGATGATGATGACCCATAAAAGCTCGTTGTAGGCAGACTTGACCGTTTAATATTTTCTTAAAACGGTATTGCAGCATGCCACACACACAAAACTCACTAAACTGATGGCTTGTACACCAATGACCACTTGAAATGGATTCTATAAATCTCCAACTCACTATGTGAAGACTAATATTGACCCCTTGGTCAGTATTTGATCGTGCAGAAGGCTATTCTTACTAACACGTATCAAATTGAATTATATCCTCACAATTAAAGGTATTATTCGACCTTTAATGTGAATATTTTGACTGATAATCTTTAAATTATAGAAACTTTTCAACCCTTGTAAACAACCTCTTGGTTGCTAATATTTACTGCCACCCGTTATTCTCTTACACTTGTTATCACATGATACCCTTTTGATATCTTGATATTAATTGAAAATAATTAAGCATTCTCACAGCATGCTACATTACAGTTTATTCCCCCCAATTTTTTCATTTAAAAGATCTCTAACGAGCTTTTATGTAAAAATTGATATTTGTCTATTTTAAATTATTTACAATTAACCTTAACTCATTTCAAAAATATTAAAATTCTAAAATTAACCTTGTTAACCAAGTTACTCTGTATTTACATCATTATTAAGGTAACCCCATGACATAACTTCTTTCCAATTAACATTTTTATCTACATTATTGTGATATACTATAACCTGATTTACTACATTATTGATATTATTCTCATGATAATACTTCTTTAAATTATAAGCATTTTGGGTATACTTATACCTATTTTCCCCAGGATAATTTAGAACATAGGCATTTTCCCCTACTTCCTTGACCACTTCATATGGACCTTCATATAGTAAAAAGAACTTCTTAATCGTTTTTTCTATTACTGACGATGTAAGTGATTTCGAACTAATACTAATCGCCTCTCATGAATTTTATAGGACGTTCCACATTCTTATCATGTCTTTCGTTTTCTTCTTGAGCCTTTGATAAAAAACTTCTTGTGCTAACTGTATTTTTAGATCTGTAGTTGTGTCAATTCTTTCAGGAAATCTGATTAAATTTCTATGATTCTAGTCGGTTTATGACCTTTCATTAATTCATAAGGTGTTGATCCTGTAGTATCACTTTCCACACAATTTAACCAATCTTCTATATGTTGTACATAACTTGCCAACTTGTATGCTTCATATTACAATAACACCTAAACATTCTGCCTAATTCTCTCATGATCCTTTCTACTGGATTTGATTGTGGGTGATAAATAGCAGAATACCTGTACTGTATCCCCTGTTCATTAAGTTTTTCTTTCCATAATCTGCTTGTAAATTGTGATCCATGATCTGATAAAATTATAACTGGCTTACCTATATTAATTATAAAATCATTTAAATTCGATTTAATAGATTTAGTATTTGGTTTCTTGATTGTATATAGTTTAACAAATTTTGTAAATATATCTCTCATTACAAATATACAAGTAACTCCATACTTTCCTCTAGGTAAAGGACCAAACAAATCTACAGATACTATTTGTAATGGTTGTAATGCTTCAATGTTCCTCATGAGAGTTTTCTGACTTTTGTTGCTTACTTTAGTTCTTTGACATAAATCACAGTATTTTAATATTTTCTGAACCTTACGTTCTATATTTGTAATATAACAAGTTTCTTTAATAGTGCAGTACATTTCTTGATACCAAAATGTCCATACATTTGATGATACTCATTTATCAATTCTCTTCTAACTTTTCTGGAATACATAGTAACCGCCATTCTTCACTTCTCTTGCTTCTTCTAAACAATATATTTTCATGAATCTTATAATTTTAATTTCAATTCATCACTCTTTCCTGTTCATTCGTTACCATTTCATTCTTTATCCAAAATATATTTTGATCCGTGTTCTGATCATTTTCTATATTGTTAAGTAAGTTAGGTAATTGTGTTCTTGGAATTACTTCTCTAGTCAAAGCTACTAGTAATGGATTCAATTTCTTTTCATCACCGTACACATATCTAGATAAGAAATCAGCTACTAAATTATCCTTACTCTTGCAATATTGTATTTTGAGTTTATATTCTTGCAAATACATAGGTACTCCATCGCATCAAACGTGCACTCAAAGCTTTACAGCTACTAAAAATTCTAAAGCTTTATGATCCGTTAAAATTATAGTTTCATATCCCAAAATATAAGTTCTAAATTTTTTGCAAGCAAACACTATGGCTAATAGTTCTAACTCAGTGGTCATATAATTCTTTTCAGCTTCTAGTAATGCTCTACTAGCAAAAATTACATTTTCTGTTGAACCATCTTCGTTTATTTGAAACAAATGTGCTCCTAATGCACAACCCGATGCATCAGTTGCAATATAAAATGTTTTGTTGAAATCTGGATGTGAAAGAGTTACTATCTTAATAAATCTTTCTTTTATTTGTTGAAAAGCTTCTTGCTCCTCCATTCCCCATTTCCATTTATTATTCTTCTTTAATAGATGAGTAAGTTTAAATTACAGACGAAGCATAGTTGCAGACAAACTTTCTATAAAAATTACATATTCCCAAAAATGATTGTAATTCTTTTTTGCTTTTAGGTGGCTTAAAATCTTGAATGGTCTTTATTTTATCAGGATCCACGTTAATACCTTGAGGACTAATTACATATCCTAAAAATTTTATGTGATCCATCAATAGATCTGTTTTATCAGCATTAACTGTCATACCTGCTAATCTAAGTTTCTCCAAAACCAAAGCTAATTGACTTCTATGTTCACCTAATGTTTTCGAGGCTAAAAGGATATCATCGACGTACACCGTTGCAAACGATAATACTTCTGGACCCAAAACATGATCTAAACATTTACTGAATACAGCAATTGATACATTCAATCCAAAAGGTAAAACTTTAAATTGATAACTCCGACCATTTACTAAGAATGCTGTATATTTTCGAGACGTTTCATGCAATCTGATTTGCCAATAACTACAAGTTAAATCCAAAGATGATAAAAATTTAACACCATTAAATTTCTGTAGTAATTCATCTATTGATGGTGGTGATTCTCGATCTTCTACTAATATTGTATTCAACCTTCTAGCATCCAAACAAATTCGTACCGACCCATTCTTTTTTGTAACTACGACTATGGGATTAGAATAAGGTGAATCTGAATGTTCAATGATACCAAAATCTAACATTCTTTTTATCTCTTTTTCAACTGCTGTTCTTTTTGCAAAAGGAATTGGATAAGATTTTTGTACAAATACCGTTTCATCCTTAATGTTTAATTTACAAATAAAACGATTACATAAGCCTGGCTTATCAGAAAAGATTACATTATATTCTTCTAATATATCTTGTATCGGATATAATTTCTCCTTATTAAATTGTTTATTTAACTGATGTATTGTTAAAGTTGGTTCTGTTTCAAACTCCACTCCTTCAACATTCATGTATTGCGTTTCATTATTTGTTTCTTTTAGATCCTTCAAAACTAAATTCAAATCTTTTTGTAATTGTAATGATTCGCTTAACTCATTGTTGTTTTCAAATAGTATCTCCTTTATCTCAAACCTTGTTTCATCTTGTATATTTAAATTAACTGTTGATATTAACTTCAATTCATTCGATACAATTTTATCTTGGTTAGAATTATTTTTAAAATAAACTTCATGACATTGTCCTGCATCTACAAATTTCATTATCTTACTGTTAAAATTCAAATTAGTTTTAACCTTGTACATCCAATCCATGCCTAAAATGGATGTAGTATTTAATTGATTAATAATTAAAAATACTATTTTATGTTTTGAACTTCCCATATTTACCAACATTAATGCCTGCTTTTTGACTTTTCTAATTCCCCCAGTGACACCTTGAATTGTTAAACCCACTGATGGTAAGATGGGTATTTTATTATTTTGTTCTAATATTCTTACGAACATTTCTTCCGACATTACACTCACTGAGCTACCCGTATCTATTAACAAGTCTTGCTTAATACCTTCAATCTCTACATTTAAATAAGGTAAATCCTGATTTACTAATTCTTTTTCTTTTTCCGAAACATCACATGCCAAATCAACTACATTATGAACTTTTTGAATTTTGTTATTTTGTTGAAAATAATTTTTCACAAAATTTATATGCTCTTGTTGCTCCTTTGAAACCCGAATTTTAACAATTGGAGCTAATTGTACCGGGTCCTTTAGTTTTCCTGATTTTGCGATGTATTTGGTGATCTATCCCTGGCTTTAAATGACACTGGTGAATCACCCCTTGCTTGAATCGTATAGCTATTCCTATTATTTTCCCTTCCTCTAACATTATTGTCAAATCTTAACATTTTATTTTGATTTTGGTCGTAATTGTTTGGGTTCATCCTATTTCTTGTTTCAAACTGGTTTGCATTGCGATTACCAAATTTTGACGGATATGAAGTTTGAAAATTTGACGTTTTTTCTCTTACGTCAAATTTTGAATTGGTTTGTCTATTTTCCAAACCCTCCAAAACCTTTAGCATTCCTTCTACGTTTTGCACTTGCGAAGCTACTAATGCTGTTTGTACGTCTATTGGAAAGTGTTTGCTAAGAGCTTCTACCAGAATCTCGTCAGGTATCTTTGGTTCTAAATACTGCACTCTCGCAATCCAATACCACAGGTGTTTCGTAAAACTTCCAAATCTACCGTTATACATTCTTGCCATATAAATTTCAGCCCTAGCTTTTTCCTGGATATTTCTCGACCAAAACTTGTTAATAAAATCAACTTTAAAAGATTCATAGTTGTCCCATTCAGTACAGTGACTTTCAGCCCAAAGGTTTACCTCATGTTCTAAACATTCTATTGCTACTTGTAACTTTTTACTACTTACAATCTTCATAGTATCAAAATAATTTTCCAATTTCTTTAGAAACTTAATAGGGTGTAATACCTGCCTATTCCCGTTAAACTTTGGTCTCTCATGACTCGCTTGCATAACTATACCACCATTAAAACTGATATTCCCACTATTTGAGCTATTTTGTAAACAGTTTGTTATATCTTTCACCTCGGTATTCAATGACTGAATTTGATTTTTGACGTTACCTTGATAACTGTCAAATTTGTTTTCAAAATTTTTAATATTATCCTTGTTCATTTCTACTTGTGACCTAATGGTATCTACCTCCTTTTCGATAGGTGTTACCTTCTGTACCAATTGTCGTTCTAATTGTACCCTTAACTTATTTATAAGATTTCCATTTTCTGTTTGGAACGTCTTTAATTTTGTTTCAATTGTATCGATTTTTTCTGACATTGCAGTTTCCACCTCAATCACCTTATTTACAATCTCTTGATTGCTGTCTTCAACTACAGATCTAATTTCCTGGTTTGTGTTTTCTACTGCAGATACTTTATTTAAAAGTTCCTGGTTTGTGTTTTCTACTGTAGATACTTTATTTAAAATTTCTTGCATCATTTGCATCATATTGCTGTCATTTGATGCACTGACTAATGTACTAGCTTCTTGCATTTGACGTCCTTCCGTATTTACTACGTTATCACCCTGTTCTAATTGAAGTCCATCCATTTTCTTTAACTTCCTTGTTGGTTTTCTAAAACCCGACCGCAAATTCATATACTTATCCTCTCTTCTAAATGCCTCGAACCCTCACGTTGATCGATACCAATTATTTTACAATCTTATTTGTTTATCTTTTGTATCTCACTTTGTGGAGCTAAATTTATTACAACTTCCTTTCGAGCCCCACGTTGCGCGTCAATTTTATTACACCACCCCTTTTGTAGGAGTTTTTAATGTATAATAAAAAATAGTGATATCTACCCTGTTTGCTTAATTCACAGAAGTAATATCAATAATAATGTATATAATTATCACTTACCTTGTTGCTTTCAACTGAATCATATATTGACATATATCATACTTTCATAATTGACTTTGAAATTATGTCATGTTTAAATATACCTCGGCTAGCCAGCTTATTTAGCAATTGGGACTCTCTGTACTTCCCAGCTGAATGAGTTAATGTCAAATATATATATATACTGTATTAATGAATTGTACTTTGAATAATTAAATAAATATTAATGTAATTATTTAAATCACACTCTTAGTACTTGAGTTTGAATCTAATTAACTGTTATAGTGTATTAAACGTTTGAATTGACATTACAAATTAATAGTCAGATTAAAGTTGTCAAAATTATTTAATTAAATGAAATTTCCAATAAATGCGGTTAAATACTTTTTAAAATAACTAGATCAAAATGATAAATTTCTAATTATAAAGATCGAAACCGTCGAGTACTCAAATCACAATATTAATTTAGAAAACTTAATATTCTAAGATTCTCTAAATCTAAATACAAGTTTTAAATTCTAAATTTGCCGTATCCAAACTGTTACTATAATACACTAACCTTCAACAGTCGAACTCGTACTTGGGATGTTGCTCTAATATCAGTTTCACACTGATCGAAGTCGTCAAACACCTACTTGAAGATGATGATGACCCATAAAAGCTCGTTGTAGGCAGACTTGACCGTTTAATATTTTCTTAAAACGGTATTGCAGCATGCCCAACACACAAACACTCACTAAACTGATGGCTTGTAAACCAATGACCACTTGAAATGGCTTCTATAAATCTCCAACTCACTATGTGAAGACTAATATTGACCCCTTGGTCAGTATTTGATCATGCAGAAGGCTATTCTTACTAACACGTATCAAATTGCAATTATATCCTCACAATTAAAGGTATTATTCGACCTTTAATGTGAATATTTTGACTGATAATCTTTAAATTATAGAAACTTTTTCAACACTTGTAAACAACCTCTTGGTTGCTAATATTTACTGCCACCCGTTATTCTCTTACACTTGTTATCCCATGATACCCTTTTGATATCTTGATATTAATTGAAAATAATTAAGCATTCTCACAGCATGCTACATTACAATGTAAATATTAGGTTCCTGTTGTAGCTACAAATTACCTACCTTATATTTTACCTATACAGGTTTTATTTAACTCTAATATTAACGAAAGTGGGTAGCACGTAACGGGTAAATACTACGGGTAGTGGGCAGGTACTCCGTTCTTCCCCAGGTAGGATAGACCTACTTCAGGGATCTAGCAACACTGCCCACGCGAAGCTCATGATTTCTTTCATCTTCCTCTTGGAAGAACCATGTCCTCTCTTTAATTCTACTTATTATCATTATCTTATCCTTACCTATCCTTACCCAAATCGCCAATACTCAATGCAAGCGTGGAGTTTTAATGCCAACTACCCCTATGCAATGTCAATGTTGAGAACTCAAATACTCCAGGCGAGTAGGGATATTCACCCACAATCCCGCACTGATCCGTCAGTAAAATGCCTCATAGATTTTGGAGAAGGCACAAGTTTGTCAAAGAGAAAGCCAAAATAAACTAAGCATAACGATACATAGAAGAATATATACACACATAAAAGAAATAAAAACAATATATGACAAAGTGATATACGTCATTATAAAAATAAATAAACTAACATCACTAAAGGTTATCCAAGTATACGCCAAAAAAAGCTATAAAGACGAAAGAGTACTGGAGTTCTACGAAGACATATCGAAAGCCCTAGAAGAAAATAAAACGTAACAATTAATTATAATAGGAGATTTCAATGGCAAAGTCGGATAACAAAAGGATAACCAAGAAAAGTACATAGGAAAACATGGATTGGGTATTAGAAACAACAGAGGCACAATGATGATCAACTTTCTAGAGCAAGAAAAGCTTTATAACGCAAATACATTCTTTGAAAGGATGATAGAATGTGGACGTGGATTAGTCCAGATGGACGGACTAAAAATCAAATCGACTGTCTTAACGAAAAGTAGACACATTATACAAGACAAAATGTGATAGCGAGATTTAACATGGGAAATGATCATCGATTAGTGAGAGCCACGGTCAACAAAAATAAAAAATGGAAAGATGAATAAAAATGCGAAAAAACAGCCATAAGAAATTAGATACAAAAATGCTAAAACAAAACTCACAAAAATACCGTGTAAATATAGAAAATAACTTCAACGTACAGTCGGTGGCATAAAAAACTGGTACAGCAAAACAACTTATTTTGCTGTACCAGTTTTTTATGCCACCGATGGTACATCAAGAAGAAAACCAAAATATAAACGAACTAAACGAAGACTTAACAAATAAAATTAAAAAGCTGCAGAAGATTGTATACAACCAATAGCGAAATCTACCAAGAACAATAAACTAAGCGACGAAACAAAAAATATATTAAAAAGAAGAAGAATGTTAAATAGTGAAAGTAAGACGAATGCAGTTGAACACGAAGAAACAAATAGAGCAGCGAGAAGGATGGCTAAAGAAGACATAAGGAAGTATGAAACCAAACTAGCATAAAAAATACTGGAAGAAAATAAAGGTGTGAAAATCTATCGGAACAAACCAATATCAGAAAAGAAGTAGTTAAGCTACTAAACAAAGACGGCGTTCTAATATCGGACAGAAATGGAATTTTAAATGAAGTCGAACAATTTTATGAAGGCTTGTACAATTCAAAAGTGGCAAATGATGTACAACCTGAAGAACAGCGAAGAAAGATAATAAATGTGAACTCTGAAGACATACCATCTATAAGTAAAGAAGAAATCGAAGCCGCCTTAAAACAAATTAAAAAATCTGGTGTGATACACGCCTACGGCTTCCTTTTACAGTGATCTTATAATTAGCCAAAAATTTGATTTTAAATTTTTAAGCATTTGTCAAAAATTTTCAAAAATTACAAATTTGACGAAAACGGTACAAAATAGAGTGTTAGTTCAAGAGACAAATTTTTTCTAGAATTTTAAGCTGAATTCAAAAATGTAATAATATACCGGGTGTTCTATTTAAAATAGGAGTTAATAAAAAAAATAGAAAAAAAAAACAAAAGAAACCCATTTTAAAAGTATTCAACTGGAAAATCACCTATCTCACATCAATACACATAAAAATGTAATAAAAATATAAAGTTTAAAAATAATAGTTAGAGCCGTTTTTGAAAACAATCGAAAAAAACTGAAAAATCACAAGAGTAAACACCTACTTCCGGTTATGAGATTTTCTTTAAAAGCTTGCTGTCGCATCTAGATAGTACACAAAACTCATATATGAAGTTTCAACGCCATACCTCTTTCCGTTTTTGAGATATTCTGTTCACATGCAGACAGACACACAGACAGACAGACCAATGAAAACAAAATATGTTTTTTGGGTTCAGGGGACTCTGAAACGTGAAGATCTGTTGAAAACTCAATTTCGAATTTTTGGGGTGAATCCTTTTATTGTAAAAGGAAGTAAAAATGGGAAATCTGCAGGAGAGGACGAAATGTTAAAAGAGGGTGGGGAAGTCTTAATAGCAAGTCCAAAGAAACTATTTAATAGATGGCTACTCGAAGAAAACATCCGTACAGCCTGGGCAGATTCCAAACTGGTCCTAATATATAAAAATCTGGTGTGATACACTCACACAACTTCGTTTTACAGTGATCTTATAATTAGTCAAAAATTTCATTTTTAATTTTTAACCATTTGTTAAAAATTTTCAAAAATTACAAATTCTACAAAAACGGTACAAAATCGAGTGTTAGTTGAAGAGACAAATTTTCTCTAGAATTTTAAGGTGAATTCAAAAATGTAATAATATACTAGGTGTTTTATTTAAAATAGGAGTTAATAAAAAAAATAGAAAAAAAAACAAAAGAAACCCACTTTAGAAGTATTCAACTGGAAAATCACCTATCTCACATCAATACACATTAAAAATGTAAAAAAATGTAAAGTTTAAAAAAAATCGTTAGAGCCGTTTTTGAAAAAATCGAAAAAAACTGAAAAATCACAAGAGTAAACACCTACTTCCGGTTATGCGATTTTCTTCAAAAGCTTGCTGTCTCATCTACATAGTACACAAAACTTATATATGAAGTTTCAACGCCATACCTCTTTTCGTTTTTGAGATATTCTGTTCACAGACAGACACACAGCCAGACACACAGACACACAGACCAATGAAAAAAATTATGTTTTTTGGGATCAGGGGACTCTAAAACGTGAAGATCCGTTGAAAACTCAATTTCGAATTTTTTGGGTGAATCCAATACTTCCTTTATAGTAAAAGGAAGTAAAAACGGCAATAAAGACAACCTCCAGAACTATCGACCGATAAGCCTGCTATCCCAGATCTACAAGTTGTTCTCTACACTCATTATACTCGTAAATCGATTAACTAATAAACTTAACTTTTACCAACCGAAAGAACAAGCAGGCTTTAAAAAATCAGTACGACAGAACACTTACAAACAATGAAAACCCTGGTAGACAAGGTAACCGAGTACAACATATCAGTCTGGATAGCTTTCGTTGACTATTACATACATCTGTCAAACGATGTCATTTAACCAATGTTCGAACTAGCTTTTTTAACTTTCAACCAATCAAAAACGACTTTCGTCGATAAGGTGTTACATAACAACTTATCGGCAAGTTGTTATATAACTACTTATCGGTAATACTCCACCTTACTCATTACAGTGATGATTCGTTAGTTTTTTTAATCGATTCAAGCAATAGTCACGCAATAGTATATTGTCTAACTAGTGCTGAAAGTTGGATATTTCACACGAATGCGGTAGTTGAGCCACGAGCCGAAGGCAAGTGGCTCATTCGCAGAAGTGTGAAATATCCAATCAGCACGTGTTATACAGTATACTTTTCCGACGACCACCAATATACTATTGATTCTTTATAATATAAACCAAATTTACCACTTTTAACCGCAAAATGAAACAATTATTGTTTAAACATCAACTTAAATTGCCATACTATTTCTGTGACATTAGCTTACTAGATTTTTGAAACGGCTTGTTTCGCGACTTGCTCGCTGTTTTATGCCGAATTGGCCGTGACGCTCTCGCGCATTTTACTGGCTACGGGAGATCATGTCGTACTAGTGTTTCAAGACGGAAAACGCACGCTCCACGTGACCTTTTCAGGTGACCTGTGCAATGTGTCACTTTCAGTAACACCAAGCCATGCCATTTTTGGCATTTTTTGTAGTGGTCGTCGAAAAAATATATTGCGGGCATAGTTCCTTGCTTCGATAATACTGACCAGATTGCACCCCGTTAGATTGTTTAGAAAATACGCCCGACAGCGGTCGTGCAATCTGACCAGCATTATCGGCAAGTCACTATGCACTTAATACATTACTGTTGATTATAGAAAAGCCTTCGACACAATAAAAATGTGGGCGATATTACAAGCACTTAAAAACGCCAGAATAGATTACAGATTTTCAAACTTAATCGAACAAATATACAAACAACCTACAGTCGTGTTCAAATAAATCTGGGACAATGTTTTTATCATATGTAGCTTCAGTCAAGAATTGAAGAATATCTCCATGGATTTCCTGCTATCAGAAAGAGTTACATTAAACTTTAACAGGTAATGAAATTCTGTAACTCTTTCTGATAAGAGTAAGTTCATGGAGATATTCTTCAATTCTTAACTCAACCTGCATGTGAAAAAAACACTGTCCCAGATTTATTTGAACACGGCTGTACATTACAAGTACAAATTCATGAGTATAACGACAAGAATGAAATACAAAGGGGAGTGCGACAAGGCGATAATATGTCGCCCAAACTATTTACACTAGTGTTGGAAGATGCCTTCAAACGTATCGATTGGAGAAACAGGGGGTTATACATCGCAGGTGAGCCTCTTACCACCTACGATTTGCTGATGACATTGTGATCTTAGCGAAGTCAAAGGAAGAACTGACAAGTATGCTGAAGGATTTTTGTAGAGCTTCAGAGAGAGTAAGCTTAGAAATAAACTTCCACAAAACAAACTACATGACAAATGTAGAAGACAATGAGAACGATGATGAGGCAATCAAAATGGGCAACAACCAATTAGGAAGAGTCTCCAACTGCCTATATCTTGGGCAAAATACCAATTAGAAAGGAAGACTAAGAGCTCGAAATTGACAGAATGATATAACAAAGCCGGGAAGCAGATTGAAAATTAAAAGATATTGTTACAGGCTAAAATCGACTTTAGCGACACCGCGCCGGCTCATACGAAAGTTACGTAAAAGCTAGACGGCCAGCGAGGACGATATTTCTCAAAATCGGGACAATGACTCACCTAGGACCGCTGCCTTGCCCGTAACAAGATACGCCGACTAGACATCAGTGCAGCAAGGGGTGGTCCTACACGAGATTACCTACGATCACTCGCGTTTTAATTCTGCCCCACTCGTGACTAAAGCCTAGCTTTACGAACTTGTATCGTAAATGACTATTTATTACTACATGCTGGTTATTTATATTAAATGTAGGAAACTTGCCAGATGGCTTGCCGAAAAAAGCTGCATATGCACCCATACAAAGTGTCTGTTGTGCAAGCATTGCTGCCAGCAGATTTTGTAAAGCGACGAACAAACCTGGTTTAACGAAAACTTGAATGACAACGATGTTTTGGACTTGACATTTTTTAGTGATGAGGCATGGTTTCATCTATGTGGGTAGGTATGTGAATTCCTAAAATTATCGAACCTGGTCTACTGAAAAATCCCCACGTTGTTTTTAAACTACATTACATCCAATTAAAATTGGAGTTTGGATTGCCATGTCGAGAAGACGAATAATTGGACCAATTTTTTTAACGATCATATAAATGCGATAAACTACCAACAGTTACTTTTAAGACCTTTTCTTGAACAGCTTCATGACGATGAGCTTCACAATGGGTATTTTCAGCAAGACGGTGCAACAGCTCACACAGGTCGGACAACGATGGAATATTTTATCACAATATTTCCAGGATAGACTAATAAGCACAGGTCGATGGTCACCGCGATCGCCTAATTTGACACCGCTCGACTCCATTATGTTTGGTCATCTTAAAAATGTGTATGCAAATCGTTTGCATACGGTTGAGGAGTTACATGATGCCATAGTGAACGCCGTTAATGCAATCACACCGCAACAGTTAGAAGCCGTTTTTGATAACATAACGAGACGGGTAAATTTGTGTTTAGAAAACAGTGTACAACATTTTCAACATCTATTATAAAAATAGGTGGTTCTTAGTTCCGTTTCTAGATTGTCAGTTTTGAAAACAAAGTATCACTATCATTGTATTTTGTCATTGAATTGTATTTTTTGCTCATTTTGTCTCATATTTGTTGTTATGTTGTGCGTTTTTAATATAAGAAACATTATTATCTTTATCAATTTTATAATTAAAATTGGTTGTTATTTTAGTTTTTCTTGAATACTTGTTCAATTTTATTAACTTTTTGTGTAATAAAACGTAGGTACACTGTGTATAATTTAAAACATCGCAATAATACATTTATTTTTAATATAACACCAGCTTTTAAATTTCCCGCCCAATCTGAAATACCCGCCTGTATGTCACTGGAAATAGTTGAGATCACTATATGTGCTAAGTGGACAATGTCTTTATTTGAAGGAGGCGGCTCATTCAATCATTCTTGATCACCTGGTACGAGACTTTTTTATAATTTTTGGAAAAAAATGGTTCTTTAAACGGCAAATCGAGGAAAATATAAGTGCCATGTCAAATAAGTGTTAATGTATTGAAGATCAAGTAGGTGTGCTGTCGGTTTTTCGCATGTTAACTTGATGTACGTTTCATCATTAGTTGTGAAATATTTTCATTTAATATGGAAATTAAAATATATCCTTCCTAAGCAATATTCAGATATCTTAAAATCATACCTATCAAACCGATTCTTCAGGATGAAGCAAAATGATGCCTTTAAAGAAATTAAAGCTGGAGTATCGCAAAGTAGTGTCTTGGGCCCGGTACTCTACCTCCTTTATACGTATGATCTTCCAGAACCAGAAAATAACACTGTGACAACTTTTGCAGATAATACTGCTATACTAACAGTGGGAGAAATTAATACATATACAGCCAACAAACTTCAAAATGCCATTAGTAAATTTCAAAAATAGACCAAGAAGTGGAAAATTAAAGGCCATCCAGCTTCTTAATAACGCAAATCAAATAAGAAGACTTAAATAGGATTAAACCTCATGAGTTGGTGTAAAGACTTGTTAGTGTTAAAGCAGAGCAAATTGTGTAATGCCTACGAAAAAAGTGCTTTAGTTGTTAGACTTACCTAAGAAGACATTAATGGCTGACTCTCAGCTATAAAGAACTTTAGTATAGTAGAAGTAGAAATAAGCTACTTATTAGTTTAAGACTAGATTGTAGCATAATTTAAATTTAAAAAAAATTAGTTACGAAAAGTGTGTCATTTGGAAACCTTAGTCAGTTTTTAAGAGTGACACTTTAGAAAATTAGAAAAAATATATAAATTACTGACATTTATTTTAAAAATGTATGCTAATAAGATATAGATTGGCTTATAAGTAAAATGTTCTGTCAAAATACTTATCATATCTATATACACTGCTGGACAAAAAAACGGACACTTATATGTGCTAACAATAAATCGATCATCCCTATTGTTTGTAGAACGATGACGACCCGATCCGACTCTTCTTATGTATATAGCGATATAGCAAACACTTCTTCCGTCTTCATGTAAAGCAATAGCTTTTGCAATATCGTCGCGTCTCATGGTCAAGTTTCAACATAAAATTGTTTATCGTCCTCTACACCGAAAGGTAAAAGGGGTTATAGATTATGAATGAATGAATTAACAGGAACAAACAATAAACAAAAGAAATATCATTGAGATAAGCAAGTCCCGGTTTACTTGATTTTCACATATTCGCTGTTTACCCACCATTGTGCAATTTTAATAACATTTGAACTTAACTAATTACTCGATGACGTATTGGAATTCATGGATACCGTCTAAGAAACTAAAATGACGCTTAAATGTAAAAAATATTTTAGAAATATAAGTGTCCAGTGTTTTTGTCCAGCAGTGTATTTCCCTCTTCAATAATTTCCATCAAAACATGCACCAAACCCTTTTGAATAAATTATTAACACAAAATGACTACTTTCCCTTCTTTAATATTTAATCTAACATGTGCAATAAGTAATTGCAGGGCAAGCGTTTGGTGAACTTCATCCATAGAATCACCTTTACGGCAGAACTTACCCTTTCCTTTAAAGATTTGGTCAAAATCCTTCCTAAAACGGAAATGTTCATTAACTATACTTGCCAACTACGATAGAATAAACTAAAAACACGATTTTTAAAATTGTAGGTAGATATGTAACATTTGATATTTACACATTTTTTGAGTACATTCTAATTCTTAGATTAGAAGTTACCTTAACCTTGTTGTAGTACTTAAATATCGGTAAATCTACAAATGCTGGTTTTCCTAGTACCACATGTTATATTATGAGAGTATATTGCAGTTTACTTTTTTAAAATGTCCACCCAACTATACGAGGTGTCCTGGTTATTTTACCCGCAAAATTTGTTTGTACGCCACGTTTGATTTTGAAAATTAGTCCTGTCATTTAAATTAAGTTGCTCTAGGCTTTTGCTTGTAGTTGGCAGCTTCACTTGTATAGTTTTCCGGTACTTACCTAATTTTTTAATTCTGTTTTATGGGCGACCGGGGGAATTGGTCATATTTTATCTTATTTTTGAGAGCGTAATGTGTCACTTTACAGCCCAAGGAGCATCACGTACTTTACGGCCCGCTAAGCGGCCAGTTTGACAAGCTGTTACTGAATTTCCGACTCGTATACCCTACTTCTAAATTACCACAAGACTACATGGACACATTTGAGGGCCAGTCAGCTAAGCAGCGAAGACGGCGTACAGTTCTTTAGAAAATTACTAAGATACCAATAAGTACTGAGGGCGCCAACGAGTCTTGTTATAATAAATGTGCTCAGATAAAAACGATAACTCATAAACTCAAAAGCGACAGTCAATCGCAATATATCTGAAAAAAGAGGGTCGCAGTAACCATATAAGACAAGTGCTAAATCGTAACAGTGTATAATATTCAACTGTAATATTATATAGAAACAGCTAGTCAATAACTTAGTATGAAATAGCTAGTACAGAGGTACTTATGTATTATTCCTAAAGTACTCAACTAGCTAAAATAATGGTACTAGCATCCCCCTCATAGGCAGGATTGCAGGTTCGTACATACAATAAACGATTAAATGTAAAATTACAAACAGACCTACGTCTAAGTAACAAACATAGGACATAAACAGGTTAAAGGTTGAAATACGATTTTAAAAGTTGAATATCATATAATGTACACAATTTAAGCTCCGGGGAGGCCTAAGGGACGAATTCAATGGATGCGTGCGTAAAGCCATGATAAATGAAATGCAAAAGTAAGAGGATAACGTTCAGGAATTAAACACATAAAAGCAACGGTAACGTTCAAGGGATTCTGAAGGGATCCTATCGAATTCGCTAGCAAATCGAAACGTCGAAATTCAATATAACATGCACGAAAACGTGAAGGGCACCACTCGAAGTTAGAATTGCACACAAAATGTCACAAATACAGTTAAATAATGATCAATTTGCAAAGGTAAAACCTTCTCTCGCAGCGCCCTCGAAGGATTCTCATTCCTCTCAGGAAAAAACATAGCTCTAGACACAATCAGTTGCACAAGATGATTATTGGGTCAATCTCACGTTGAGGTAATGTAAGTAATGATTAAGAAAACCGACCGCGTCCTTTTGACTCGTCGAATGATCCGCCAAAATGGCGAAGAAGACAAGCTCCCAAAACGTCGCTGCAACTCAAACATGAGGCGATAAGCCAAAACACCCAAGGCTTTGTGGATGAACCGCAGCGATTTGCACTGTATTACAGCATGAAACGAAAAGGCAAAGACCCACGCGCCGCGCAAACACCCAAATAACGCCATAAGCAAAGTCCTCTAGGTGACTAGATTGCGTGACGTTTGAAATATGGATATTAGTGTTAAATGGGATTTTACACCCTAACAAAGCAATTATAAACCTGGTTTTAGTTGTGAATATACCGGTCTGTACATAAAATATTGTATGCACCTCGGGGATAATTAACGTTTATGGCCCTTGCAGTGTTAGAGCCCAAGGCTATAAACGCCTTCTTACGCCCTTGGTACGTAAATAACTATAATTTACCTAACAAGGATGACGACGAACAAAGTTTGTGATGATCATTTTCGACATTTAGTATAATGTGTTTGGTATTTCTTTTCTCTTACATATTTAGACATTATACTCGCCTATTTTATTAATTTTGTGTTTATTTTCTTACAATGTCTTACAATTATCTCAAGCACGATCATCTTGTGAATCCACTTATTATTAATCTTGGCGAAGACAGTGATTGTTTCAGTGTTGGATTTAGCAGGGAAGATTATGCAGTGATGAGTGTGATTAGAATGTATCTTGTTAGTATGTGTTTTGTTGTTTTTAACTTTCAATGTCTTTTCTGTTGTTCTCCTCTTTCTTTGTGATCTTATATACATTTACATTTTTCTTGCAGCTGACATTTTATGAATGCAGACCTACAATAAATGTCTAATTCATCTGTTATTTTTGTCTAATAAATACTGTTGTTAACGAGAAAAAACTAAAACCCTATTAAGAAAAGAACCAACATTCTTACTTCCATTAGCTATAAATGAATTGAATGTACCTGTACAAATCTTAAAGTTTTGAAAAGTAATTGTAGATGAACGGATGGCCCAGCTAGAAAATGCTCGCCTCTCAGGCGACCGGCCCAGGTTCGACTCCCGGCGACTCTTGAGTTAAATCCGCGCCCCAGCTACCACCCTAACACCTGTGGTAGTCGTTAACCCCTAACAAGGACACGCTGCCTCACTTTAGACGAGCGAAGCTAGCCACCTACCCGGCCTAAGGGCAAAGAAGGCTCATAGAACCACTTTGGGGTTAAAACACGCCACTGGTCTATAGTACGAGGAAGAAGAGAAGAAAAGTAATTGTGAAGATCATCATGTACATAATTATTATAGCTGCTCTCTTATCGGATGACGGGCCACAATTCAATTTGCGTGATGTACGCCACTGGAGTTGTTATAGTAATAAGTAAAGTTCGGGCACTTCATTCCACGTAGGAACATGGCCTGAAACAAGGCGAGTCAGGGTCGCCCAAATATCTCTTTCCGAAACCCAGTCATCTGTCACACTGTTAACGGCGTACTGGGTGATGTGGTTAGCATCACGCCTTCGACGACTGCCTTACTTTCCCTATCTCCACAACTGTGGTTTCGGTACCCAATTTTTAAAGCGACTGGGTGGGCCGCCCGCCAGTTGCCAGACATGGGGATTGAACACCGTACCGTAACACTGCAGCTTGACGCCCTAATCGCTCGGTGACGCTGACGATAAGATAGTAATAAGTAAAGCTGATATTATATGGCAAATGCATATTTGGTATAATTGATATGCCGGCGAAACTTTTTGCATACGTATTCCAATTTTGTGAAAACAAATCGTTTAAGCCAAGTTTCATTTTGCATATTTTGCATATTTATACGTTTTTGAGCATACTTTCTGGATTTTGCATATTTGGCTATGTTTAGCAATAATTTATAATGCATGAACTTTTTTCGGTTTTTTTGTAAAATTTACTATTTCATGAAATTTATTAATACAATTTTTGTGTGCAACTGACATACATACTTTCATTTTCTGCCATTGGAGTGCAGTGCGCATATCGAAATAAGCAGAGGAAAGGGGAAGTCCCTGTTACAATCTTTGACTATACTATGTATAAACATAGACTGCCAGCAACCCCATCTTTCCCATAAAAGCAATGTATAAGGAATCAGCCAACATAGAATCCATTTCAAGAGTCGAACTTCGAGGGTTGGGTGAATAATAGTCTGGCGGGGTTAGGGGGAAATCTCATTTTTATGTTGGCTTACAACGTGAAGTTGGCGTTAGGAGTCTATGTTTATATATAAACTTGACTTGACTATAGTCAAACGTTAAAATGAATGACGTCTTTGAATAAAAATTAGAGAAATAAATATACTCATACAAAATAATTAAAATGTTTACATGATTTCGAATACTTCTAGTTATTTTCAAAAAAATTAAAGCACTTATGTGCATATGTTGTAACTCTGGGTGCATATACTCAACAAAATGTATGCATATATATGCGCATATTTTCTTACATTTGAGTGCATATAATTATCAGCTTTAGTAATAAGGTATCTTAATGTCTCCTATTTAATTGCCAGAAGAACTCGATATGTGAGCACAACTGTACTCTAGTGATTTACCTTTTACAAACGCTTTCTTGATATATTCTGCCTCTTTTACAGATGTTTTCTAGATTATGATGCCATTGACTGCCTACATATTTTAGTGTAACTAATTATCGTTTCTTTAGGTTCTGCAGTGTCAATATAGAAGATATTCTTGTCGCCCAATTATACTTTCGCTTGACATATATCAGGATGAGGTCGATTATGTTCACTTTTTCGCTTATCTTACAGTTTTTTAATCTTATCTCGTAGGTTTACTCTTTCGATTGCTGTTTGTGTTATTTTTAGTTTCTTTGGCGAAGCTTCAATACCGTGATCAAACTGGCAACATATTATATAATCTTCAACGTAGTCGCAAATAATCCAAAAAAGCGTTCCTTTTCTTCTCCCTAACTTGACGAGATCAATCTATTCTTGCGTGGTATACATCAGTACATTAATCTCAACAAAATAGTTGTCAATGATGGACCTGACAATTTGTGGTCACTGTATATCGATACTCGGTCATGAAATTCTCCAAGTTTTGATTACAAATGACCACTCTGTAGTCCATCCTTCCATTGCTTTTATTTACTGTTCGATTATTCCTTTTTTTTAGTAGATATTATATATTATTTAAACAATTTTTATAAATCCTAAAAAACGTCGAAAACAATAACATTCAATTACTACCCCAATTCTGCATTTGCATTCTACTATACACGATGTTTAGTATAACATTACAGGTAGAAGAAGAAGAGATAATCGATGGCATTCATGGAGTAACTTAAAATATCTATAGACTAAACTTATTGAACCTTACATACCAACTTACTTAACCGGCCATCGATCAACTGAAATCGACTACCAATAAGGGTTCTTGGCACGTGCAGAGACTCATATTTTTTTACACCGGCGACGCCTTCCAAGGTGGATTGATAAAAAACATATATTTAAAAATTAAACGTTGCATTTCAACTCAATTTGCTTGATATTTGTTTATTTCTGTATAGCAATACGCTACATTTAACGAACAGATTCAGTAGAAGCGCCTCCCACAGAAGAGCGCGAAATTTCAATTAAATATGCTATTGATAAACCGGTTATACGCAGCTCGACTGGCCGAGAAAGGTTGATAACCTATTATTCTGGATTACTGTAATAAGTGTATTTTATATATTTTTTTATTCGATTTGCTCCGTATATCATATTTTTGACAACTTCGAAGTGATTTGTTTTATAAAAAAATGCATTCTCCGGTAACTTTAATTTGTGAAGTGTGAAACTGGTTTTTACAATCAAGTTACTTCGTTGTAATTTCATTACAGAATTTGTTCGTTAAACGTAGTATCTATAGGAAAATTAAATATTGAAAGATTGAATCAGAGACACCACTGGACTAATCTAAGAGGAGGAGGAAGAGGAAAGCATTTGAATTTGTCTGTGATGATTATCTACTTTATTGTTTATATCCTGTTCAACAAATAAACTGGATCACCCATAAAAATTGTATTTGTTACATTATGTCACAAAAAGGAAATATATAAACGTGTTTGTTTTATAGTATACTCATATTAACTGACGCATTAACAAAATCATATTAATAAAAAAAAAATTAAAAATTATAAAAAAACTATATTTAACAAAAATGAGAGGAAGAACAAAAAAATTGAAATTAAGTTTTTTGGGTCTCTTCGGAAAGTTTAAATTTTTTTGGCAACGATTTGGCATACAATGTGCTATCAACATTTGGGAAAAACTCAAAATTATCAAATGATAATATTTTATTAATGGACTTAGTTTTATTTAAACCAAATTAAGAAGAGAAATGCTTTCCATGGTGACACAATCCCGAAAGGTTATCAAAAATGCCATGGTTGTCCTTTTCGAAAATATTTTTAAAAATTGCACCAATATATGCTAATGGTCCAGTTCATTTGTTGAGCAGTATATTTAAACAGAATGACCCATCTTACGCATTGACTCTTTTGATACATATACAAACTCTCATAATAGGGTTTTCGTATAATTATAATAATTTAAATAAGCAACAGTTTTCGATTGCAATATAATTAAGACAAGAAGGAGCTTGAAATAGATATGTTAATCCTTCACTCCCATAGTGTGGATGCAGTTGTTTTGAAACAAAGCTAATTACGATTTTGTAACATACTAGTAATTGTTTTTGTATGCATTTATTAATGAGCGATGCAAACTTATGCAAGCCTAGTCGCTTCCCAATTCAAGTGAGTGTCCTAGAATTACAGTTTTACTTTCATTAATATTCCATAACTACAACGAGCACAGCTATTGATTGGGCAAACGCTTTTAGTCGAATTAAAAAATACCTTTCTTTAACACGTGTGATTGTTTCGTTTGAAGATCCTCTACATTCATATAATAAACCAATATACAATTTGGCTTCTTTTCCTAATGGAAATGTAGCAGCAACCTTTGCGATCCAAGTCCAACCCATATAAAAGATAAACTGACATCTATCTACGTAGCGGAGTCCTTGAGCTGTTGTAGTTTATAATTTTACTTTTCCGGTTTTACTGTGCTTTTCTTGACAGCTGCGCTGATCTGAGTTTCATTAACTCTTTAGATATCTTAGCCATTCTGGTTGCTTGAACTAAAGTCCGTTATTATTTATCTTCATTATTATCAAAGCTTCTTATTTTGTGAATAAATATGAATTAATTTGTAAAATTATTACTGTTTACTTTTCTTTAACTTTCTCTATAACGGTATAATGCAACGTACCAAGACCAACGACATTTATACCGTTTTGGTTTTGTATTACAATGAGCGTACGCGCATGAAGAGTGTAGTAACTACAACCATCATCTAGAGAGTTTCACGTAGCACTTTAGCGCCGGAGTGAATAATTAATTAGTTGTGAAATCTCAAACTCATTAAAGGTTGAAGAGAGAGGTGATATAAGATAATGAGTTTAATTTCGGACTTAAAAAAAGAAGTGACGTAAATGAACATTCCGTTTTCAGTCGGCTGTTCCATTTTCCATTTCCATCCTACCAGCGCCATTCTTGTGCGGCTGCGATAATTAAATGCGGAATTACAAAAATTGCTCCCTAGACAACCACACTGTTTAGAGCGAGCTGTAGACAGTAAAGAAATTTTCATTATCAACTAATGTTATCTAAACGAACAAACAAGCCCGAGGTGTTGAGGCACATTACCAATGTTAAAGTTTAAACTCCGCTGTGAAGAAGCAGAATATAACGTAGCACGATGCAATTTTACTTTCAGAATTGTTGCATGCGGTAGTCACTAATTAATGTGCAGAACAAGCGAATCTGTGCTACTAATATCTGGTATTTAAAGCGCGTAAATTAATATTAACCTTGCCTTTTACACAAGAAACTTATGAGAGTAGGTACTTTGCATTTGAAGAGAAGTATCCTTGGACAGGATATTTTTAAGGCGGCGCAGCATTTACATTGAGTTTGCACCTACAGTCGTGCTTGTGGTTTATGACAATTGTTTAGTCGTAATTGGCATCTTTTATAGAAGCTTCGAGTTTAGTCACTACAATTTGCTGTAAATTACAGAGGACTAATCGTTCTTGCACGAGTTATTTTAAACTTTAAATGTTACTCAAGCAGAAATCAATCATTTTTATTCGAAATGCCAATCAATTCGCTATTTAAATAAAAAAAGAACTACCGACAGGCTATAGAACTGTTCAAAATTCGATTAGCGAAACTTATCAGGGCTGCTAGAAATGTAGAATGTGACTAATGTACAGTATCTCCTTTCTCTGTCTGCATTCAAGTTCTTGATTTCGAATTGTTTCTTCCCTTCCCAAACAATTTGAACAGTGAAAACTTCTTAAATTAAATTATACACAAACAGCACAATATTAACATAATCTTTTACAGGAGACAATAACCTAATTCTAGCTTTATTGCTTTCTGTTCTTAACACCAGACTGTTAGAATAATTAAAGTCAGTTATTTAATTCTTTAGTTTACACAACAAAATAATTTCAAGAATAAATATAGAAAATTGGCAAAACAATGGATACACAACAGATAAAAATACTAAAAGTTTCAACTGGTGATAGTAGTAATTTTTTAGAACAGTATTTTTGAAATACCATACATTGCCACATGATGTGGATATGTAGAATGCACTTCTTCTGTTTAACTTATGCAAGATTATGAAAATGATTTTAAAGTAATTTCCTCTGCTTATGTTTGGTTCTTCTATATGTTGAAAAGACGTATGAGCACTTTTTATAATATTTTTATTTCCAGCTACAATACGGTGATTAGTACCAGAATAGTTTAGATACGAATTAGAGAATTACCTTTAAAATCTGTCACTTCTAGCTAAGAAAAATTATTTCTCTGCGTATTTAGTAGGCGTATGTTAAGTAATTTTTAAGCTCGTCAATTTTGTTTAGCAACTTTCAATATTTCATAACAATCAATGCAGTCTTATGTTGCGCCCAGTGATAATCAAGTTTTTTGTCAACGAAAACGTAAAACTGCTTGAAATTGGTTAAACTTAGAACACCGTTTGGAAATCATCCCTTGTCAAAGATATAGTTTTGTATGTGTGTTGGAAAGCGTATCGACAATCTATCGCAACCAAGACGATCGTAAACGTCTGTGAATGTCATCAACATTCAAAAAATCAATGACGTTATTCAAACCAATCGTTGAATCACGATTAAAATGATATCTAAATTTGTTGTAATAAGCGCTAGACCATAAGCAATGTTCGTCTGCTCTATGATATTGCTAGACCCAATACCGCCAATTTGAAGCAAAATTTACTCATCGAATTGAAATAAGCACCACCACATTCTCCCTACAGTTGGATTATCAACTTTCTGGACTATTAAAAGTAATACTAGCTGAAGGGAGATTTTAAAACGATGACTAAGTAAAGCACATTGTATAAAACTGTGTGGCTACTCAGTCAAATGCCTTCTCTGAATTGTTTAATTTAATAATTAAATATAGCCGATCTGTTTTTGCTTGCTATTTCATTGTTACATGGTTTAAACATTATATTTTGGTATAGTTTAAAGTGCGCGAGTACGGGTCTATTTTAATGCGTGAATCGCTCAATTGAATATATTCAGCGATCGAAAGAAATTCAACGGCAGTCGCGGGGAAGGTGAAGTCAGTCGCAAGCGTTCCGAGCCCCAGGGCACCCGCTGTAAGTGTCTCCCAGTAAATTTAACCGTATATTAAGAAAGTACGCATTTGTAACGCTGCCAAGGGGTTTTGTGACGTCTTTCGCCAGAGCACCTACCGAACGTACAACCAGGTAATGCTCCACAATGTTCAAGGGAGCCCTTTAACGTCGATAATGTGGTCCAGTCCGAGTGCTGCGCAGCAGTTTTCAACCATGAACTTAAAGAAACACCGGGAATGTTTGCAGTTTGACCGATAAGGGTTAGCTCCAAATTGTGGGAAAATTTTGTGGCCGCAAATAAATGCGCTTAATGGACAAATAAATCCGTACGCGAAGAAGTTTGTACGGGAAATTTGTTTTGAATTCAATTTATTGCATGTAGATTTTAGCGTTTGCGCCTAGGTTAGTGCATGCTTAATGAAAATATATCTTTGTTTCTTTGTGTGATCAAATTGGATTTTCTTATGAATATTTTCAGACCCGAGACCGAGAGACCGAGAGTACAGACCAGATTCCTGTTTTGGCAGATATTGACACTTCTTAGCCATGAGTTTAGGTAAATTAAGAGTTTCATGTGTACTGAATTAAGTGAACCACAAGGGCAACTAATTTATAAAAATACGTACGATACCTCATTTCACATGTTACATCAATAAAGTATTACGCAAAAAAATCCAGTTCATGTTTAAATTATCCTTCTGTATTACCAAAGCCTAGAAATAGTGGATTACTTTTTGGGTTAGTATTTAATTCCCAGAAGAAATAAAACAGATACTATAAACTCAAAATTAAAAAAAAGCACTTAGCAAACGCCAAACAGTGGATTTACCTTATTACCCTGAGCCTGAGAAAGAAGAAGAAAAATCCATTCACGTGTAACTAAAAATTATTTGATTCTTCAAGGTCAAGCTAATAGATTTGAGTGCTTCTTCTGTTTTTCAAGAATTGGAACAAATTTCCCACTTTCAAGGCCTTTCAGGGTATCTCCTTCCACGTAAGCTCATAGGCGTCTATTCATTGTATATGTATTTACAGTGTTTTCCGATTGCTTTTCACCATGTATCAGTTGTGTTTCAGTTTATCTCAAATGCTTTTCCTTCTTGTCAACACTTGTCAATATTGACAAATGAGAATTACATATGACAAATAGTGAAAGACAATTGATACATGGTGAAAAGCAATCGGAAAACCCTGTAATGTCCAATTTTCTTTATTTTATTCGATTGATTCATTTTCCGAAACGATGTTTAAATATTCTCTAATATGATCAATCTTTTTGTTCTTTCATGGGCATCGCATCTTATAAATCTTTGTTGCTGAAAGTTCTAATAATTCCGCACATGTACTGATATAAGGTATAATCGGTTTGATAGCGTCTGCGATGCCCAGATTTTCTCGATTATAGTTTATCATAGCAGTGTTCTTCGTTTAGGTTTCTACTATTTGGGGCTTTTATTATTTACTCTCCCCACAATCTTTTAGGCCTTCCGTTTTGTTGTTAAAGGCTTGCCCAATCCATGGCAACTTTCGGTAATCGTTCATCTCCCGTTCACCACGTGTGCATACCATAGCAACTGTCTCTTCTCTTTGTCATCAATAATACCCTGTTCAAGCCCCATCATTTCTCGATTAGTCTCATTCCTTTGCCGTTCTTCTTCTATATATTATACATTATCGTTGTAGAACATCTATTTCTGCAGCCGAGACTTTCCATTTATTTGCCTCAATCATTATTCAGGTTTTCGAACCGTATAACCTTATGCTTTTAATAACTGTATTATATATTTTATACTTTCTTTCTCTAACTTAGGTTGAGAAAGTGACGTTATGTCACGAAATTTTGTGGTTACTAGTAATAAAGGAAGCGTAGATTTTATTGGTTTATATCTCAAGTACGTAGCATTTCGCCCTTCTCATCTCAGCCATGATCGATTCTTTATCATACCTCTTAAATAATTCACAACACTACATTCCGTGTTAAACCGGCAAAAGTACCAATGCTTCGCTTCATTCAACGGGTTTCGGGTTTTTGTAAACAAACCTCCCATTACTTTTAATAGTGTTATTATCACAGAAAACTAGAGTATCCTTTACCTAATAGACTTGTCTGTCCGGGACGCTGTTTCAGCAGCCAAACCGTAAGAGATAGAGAAAAAAGTTATGAAAGTTATATGTTTGGAATGGTCATGTCAGGTCAGAAACCGAATTTCAGTCACGTGACACTTCCGGTTTTCGAGAAATCACGTGATTTCCGTCCGTCCGGGACGCTGGTCCGTCCGGGACGCTGTTTCAGCAGCCAAACCGTAAGAGATAGAGAAAAAAGTTATTAAAGTTATATGTTTTGAATGGTCGTGTCAGGTCAGGAACCGAATTTCAGTCACATGACACTTCCGGTTTTCGAGAAATCACGTGATTTCCGTCCGTCCGGGACGCTGGTCCGTCCGGGACGCTGTTTCAGCAGCCAAACCGTAAGAGATAGAGAAAAAAGTTATGAAAGTTATATGTTTGGAATGGTCATGTCAGGTCAGTAAGCGAATTTCAATCACGTGACACTTCCGGTTTTAAAAAATATTATTGTTTTTATTTAATACGCGTTCTATTTGAAAAACGGTCTTTTTTGTTTTATGAAATGAGACATTTGCCTCACTGGTTGCTAGTTATACAAATAATAGTATATTATACATCAAGGTAGCAAAGCGCAGTATTATACCCTGAGCGCGCAGCGCGAAGTATCTAAAGCGCGAAGGTTATAAGACGATTCGCTACCGCGGTGTATATACTATTTTTTGCACTACCAAACGGCTTAATACCTAAATTCTCAACAAATTTTTAAAATATTTTAAATGTCAACCTGACAATACAGCTCTTTAAAACGTCAAAATTAAAATAGTCATATTTGGTAACTTAGCAATTTATTAGTTACCACGGTGAAAATTGTTTATTTTACTTTCTCTCCCGTGGTGGAGAAAACCAACTTCACGACCTAAAGATAGGCCAATAACGGTGCGTTCTGAGACTACTAGTACACAAAATTACTTATTATGCCGATTGGCTGTTTTTTAAAACTACGAACACAAGTACGTTTCATTTAATAATAAGGAGGGTTCATTACTAACTTACTGAACGGGAACCACGATCAATCGCACGCTCCGTTTAAACACACCAGTAGAATAGGGCCACTTTTCCCCCACCACTTTTAATTGATTCGCGGATTCGCGGTTTAATTCGCGGTTTTCGCGGTTTTATTCGCGGATTGACCCAATTAATTTCGCGGTTTGATCTAATTAATTTCGCGGTTTGATCTAATTAATTTCGCGGTTTGATCTAATTAATTTCGCGGTTTGATCTAATTAATTTCGCGGTTTGATCTAATTAATTTTCACATGTGCTACTGATTAAATTACGCATTAGATTTTTAATTTGCTTCTGGAATTACACGGCGGCCATCTTGGATTTCTGGCGGGAATATTTGAAATTTGAATTTTTTCAGATTTTTTTCTAAGTTTAATTTGTTGGATTTGAATTTCCCGGGGCGTCGGCCATCTTGGTGCGCGCGCACTTCTCACGGCGGTTGTTTTTAATTTTCGCGGAAATATTTGAAATTCAAACTGATCTCGCTCTTCGAAGCTGCTGTCTCTCTCTTGCATTCACTCGTGGAAATATTTAAATTTAAAAAATCTATTTGCGGCGGACCCGAGTGGGAATCGAACCCTCTACGTTTGCATACACATTGGGCTCACATCGATCGATGCCTCTAGACCACGGAGCGGTACGGGATTTAAAGGGTTTGAACGAAACGCCATTTCGCAGCTCTACAGTCACGCCGCTCGAATTTTAAACAACTTATTTTTTCGAATATATAAAATATAAGAACGGAATTGTGCCGTCTAGGGCCTTAGAAACTTGTTAATAATTTTAAAAAATTGACTTTGTAACTAGTTTTGCTGTAATTAATTTAATATGAGTAACGCTATCTCACTCAGTCCCATTGATTTTCTACAGCTTTCTCTTTTCCATCCCGTTTGCTACCTATGCGTAATTACAAAAGACGTTATCGCTCCAGGCAGACTTTCTATTTAGCCGGCGATTGTGTAGGGCTTTTAACCGTTGCATAGAATTGGAAAGTTTTATTTAACGTGCCTAAACAGGATTGTTTAGAAGACTGTAATTATAATTAGCATCGTAATGGAATGCACCAAGATTTAAATCAGCATGCATTGTTCGTCTGGATCGAGCAGTACGTACTCCAACGGTTTCTAGTCTTGCTTGGTTGACAGACGACAGAATGCACGGTTACCGGTCAGCGCAGCCAACGGCTTGGCGCTAAAATCCCTGTGACACAAAATCTAGTGGGATAAGCTTGCCTGGTTAATAAACCACTCTAGTTCGTATGATTTTTGTCGTGTGTATTGTTTGGTTTTAAAGGTTTGAACATTGTACCACTTAGCTGTTCTGACATTATACTTCCATATACATATTATAAATAAATTTTAAATGTTATTTTCGACTAAGTTTTAGCTTCTTATAAATTACAACAGTGCCCTCGCCCATATAAAATAAGACATACGCATTAAATAAATGTTTTTATTGTATAAGAATGGTTGTCCCCCATAAATTTGAATAAAAACAGACAATTTCGTTGAAAAAAATAGCTTTTCATATAGGTAAGAAAGGGGGGTTGCGTTGCTTTCAGATACAGTGTTTCGGCTACTTTTCAGGAATTTTTAAAATATTGCCCATCGAACAGCGGAATAATTCTAGAACGAATCGGAGTTTTTATTTGTATAAAATGGCGGTCCGAACACGACGCTGCACAAAACCTGGATTTATCGAAATTTTAAAATAATATAGCTCTGTAATGAGTCTGTAGGGGGACCTCTTGTCTACACTCATACTTTACGTAAAATAGAAATTTCCTATCTCACTCACTCTTATTGACTGCTGTAACTTTATCTCTGGCACTCGCTCAAAATGTCTGTAGTTTTAATATGATTGAAGGTATCTCGTCATTCCTTCTAAGTATTTAAATATATATTAGACGTGTTTTAAAAAATATATGCATAAACGTTTTGCGATTTTCTAACGATTTGGTTCATATGATTTTGTCGCTTTTAAAATAAATAGACATTATTTTATTTCGTGTTTGAGTTTTATAATTACGCTGTGCCCTTTGTGGCTTGATTATTTTATAAGTAAGCGTCTGAAATTGTGTCATTATATCGCTCAAAACTGCATTTTAGTTTTAAAAATTTTAGTATAAATGACATCAGCCGAAAATAAAAACGCGAATGACCACAAAGTAACATAATTTTGAATAAAAATCACACAATTTCGTTGAAAAATGTTCTGTTTCACTTAAAATTTTACAAAACTGACATCATGTCACTTGAAATTATACAAAAAACGACATTTTTAGCCAATAAGCGATAAAAAATACGACATCCCACATCATTTCACTTAAAAATTATCACGTTTCGTCTTACAAAACGCTTTATAATAAAGAAAATGATGTAAAAACAGTTGTAAGAGTTATTTCTAAGCATAATTTTGCAAATGTTGTACACTTTTTCTCTAACTTGTGGCAGTTTTAGCAAGATTTGAATAAAAAACAGCCATTTCTGCAGCAATTTTAGTAAGATCTGAATAAAAACATGCAATTTCCAAAGCATTTCGTTTAAAATGTTAGAAAATCGACATCATCTCCCATGAAAATTTATAAAAATCGGCATCTTGTCACATTAAATTCTGTAAAAACGACAAAAACAATATTTTTTTCACAACTTTCATTGAAAAATAGTAAAATTTTACGAAAATACGTCTGTGCTGACGACAAATGAAAATAAATTTGAATAGAAACACGCAAAAATTACGAAAAGACGTATGTGTTGACCCCCAAAGTAACAAAAATTTGAATAAAATCACGCAATCATACAGCATCTCACATAAATTTTCGCAAATATTGACATCATGTCACATAAATTATACAAAAACTGTCATCACGTCACTTGAAATTATACAAAAAACGATATTTTATTCAACACACGATGAAAATTGAACAAAAATCACGCAATTACAAGCCATCTCACATAAATTTTCACAAAAATCGACATCATGTTACATAAACTATGCATAATTTTGCAAATGTTTTACACTTTTTATAAAATGCATCGCTCAAAATTAAAAGAAATAGCAATTTCGTTGAAAAAATCTACTACCACAATCATTTCGATAAACAAAATTCAAAAAATCTTATACTTTTGACGGAAATATATGTATGTTGACCACAAATTAACATAATTTTTAAATAAAAACGCGCAATTCGTTGAAAAAAATATTCTGACACCACCAAAACACGCAATTTCATTGAAAAATATATATATGTTGTCCACAAATTAACATAAATTTGAATAAAAACACGTAATTTTGTTGAAAAAAATGTTCTGGCCCCGTCATTTCACTTAAAATTTTACAAAACTGCCATCATAACACTTGAAATTATACAAAATATATGTATGTTTATCACAAATTAACATAAACCTGAATAAAACACACAATTTCGTTGAAAAATTTGCAAATGTTTTACACTTTTTATAAAATGTGTCGCTCAAAATTAAAAGAAATCACAATTTTTAAATTATATCACGCCATTATGAAATCGTAGATTGATTTTTTTTGAAATTTTACACTTTGTAACTGTAAAATAACTTCAAATACTAATATTTTAGCTTTAGATTTTGTAATTATTGCAGATTCGTGAAAAACAAAAGCAGAGTAGAAATAAAAAACACAAACACTTTGTAATAAACAAATATATTGTTCTTATTTCGTATAATACTTGATAATATAAATATAAATGTACAGCAGAATGTCTTATTTCTAAAAATTCGCTAGCAATTTACAAAACTGTAGTTTGAGGTGCACGACATTTCAAATTAAAAAGACTGCAAGTAATAAAATCAGAATTTCATTGTGTAATTTTAAAGTTTAAGGCGCTCCCAGTCCATAATTCCATTCGTATTTGATGTTGAGGACCTCTGCCTTAGAGGCGTTTTTCTAACGGCCCTTTTTTGGAGACGTTTCCTTATCGATGTTCTTCTGACTGAACCTTTTTGATGTGGACTTGGATGAGTAGCTGGTGTTTTTAATTTATATTCTAAATCAGACTCGCAGTTATCAGTTTCCATTCCGGTTTTTCCTATAGTACCAGTCGGGGTTGGCTTCTTTTGCTGTTTAGGTTTAGCTAGCAGCACATTAGGAACGTTAAGGTCTTTGATGTAATCAGCAAACTGTAGGCGTCCGGGTGGATTAATAGTTTTTAGAGGCCGCAGAGTGTCGTGAATTAAATCGACTATGTTAGACGAAGGTAAAATTTCACCCTTTATAGTAACGGTACCCTTGTGATCCCAGCTCACATCGCTTGAGGTACTCAAAATGCGTAGGAAAACTTCAGCTTTTTTCTTAAAAGTTTTGGGAAGTGTAGATAAAATAACGGCATTTGATAGGCTGTCACTGGTTGTTTCAATAGGTATTTTGATTGGCTGCCGCGCCTGGTTTGTGAAATGAAGGAATCGTTGTAACACTTGATTGTACTGGATCCATTTATCGTGATCAGTTAATTTGGACTTTAAAACTTTTTGCATTTCGTCATCAAGCTGTGATAATATATTTTTCTCCGCATCATCGCCAGACTTAAGACGTTGGACAAATTCCGGCGATACAATCAACATCTTCCGCTCTTTGTCCATTTTAGTCGAAAAGGAGCTCAGTCGTTTGTTCTGGTAGAGCCGTCGTGAATAAACTAGCTTAAAATCAAGACTTTCATAATAAATATATAAAAAATATGACAGGTACGGGAATCGAATCCAGCAATTTTCGAAACCGGTTTGATATATATTTATTGAAGGACTTGACCATCAGTTGACGTTTTATTAATATTTGTCGTGATTCGTCATCGCTGAAATTTTACAAGAGTCAACCTGTCTGCTATGCGGCGCACGCAATGGTCCCACCTCTTTTATTTTAAAATTTGTAAAATCAGATGTCCAAGCCGATACCGCACTACTCGTTTTAAGTGATTGTGCTCTGTTACCTGGTGCATCTGAAGATGGCTCCCAGACGAATTAATAACTGTCAGGATGCAGCCGTACCTTACAGCAGGACATCAATTGTAGAATCAAGTAAGAAAAAGACAAAACTAAGTAAGAAGATGCAGTTTTCAAATAAAAGCCAACACCGGGAAGCGCTAGCATCACCGCAGATAATAGTTGGTGACGAAGAAACCCTGGGACCATCGTCACAGCTAACCGGACATAGCGAAGATTTGAGTTTGGTCGTGCAGGAGCCCATGCAGCACTGTGACGTAATAACGGACACCCCGCCCGAGGACAACCAGCTCCGTCGTGAGAAGAAGCGGACATTGTGTAATTTTTGTATGCCTCTAAACAATACAATTGCAGAATCATGTAAGAAAAGGACAAAGCCAAGTAATAAAACGCAATTTTCAAATAAAACCCAACATCGGACAACACTACTACCAACACAGATAGAGGTTGTTGACGAAGAGACCCGGGGCCCGTCGCCTGATCAAACAGGTATGCATAGCTGTGACGTAACAACGGACACCCCGACCGAGAACAAACATATCTTCCATGAGAAACGGTTATTGTGTGATTTTTGTATGCCTCTAAACATTAGTTCTAGCAAAGTTGTTCATTTAGGTCTGGATTCTTATAAAAACTTTTCACCTGTGGCAAGAATTCTGAATACCGACGGATTAGGTGTTTCATTCACGGCGGATGCGTTTATTGTTTTTCTGGAGGCTCTACCGGATATGTTTGTGATGGCGAAACAAGGATCTTTTAAATGTGATTTAAGTGAACATACAGTGGAACATGTGACCAGCGACACTTGCAGGATTATTCCAAAGGACCCCGTCAGCAAATTTACACTTTACGTGACGTATGACACGCTGTCAAATTTATTGCCTATGTATGATTTGATGGTAGTTAAAATCAACGACTTGAAACGTGCACAATGTAATTTCGAAAAGTTTGCTGCATCAATAAGGCAGAGGTCCTCAACATCAAATACGAATGGAATTATGGACTGGGAGCGCCTTAAACTTTAAAATTACACAATGAAATTCTGATTTTATTACTTGCAGTCTTTTTAATTTGAAATGTCGTGCACCTCAAACTACAGTTTTGTAAATTGCTAGCGAATTTTTAGAAATAAGACATTCTGCTGTACATTTATATTTATATTATCAAGTATTATACGAAATAAGAACAATATATTTGTTTATTACAAAGTGTTTGTGTTTTTTATTTCTACTCTGCTTTTGTTTTTCACGAATCTGCAATAATTACAAAATCTAAAGCTAAAATATTAGTATTTGAAGTTATTTTACAGTTACAAAGTGTAAAATTTCAAAAAAAATCAATCTACGATTTCATAATGGCGTGATATAATTTAAAAATTGTGATTTCTTTTAATTTTGAGCGACACATTTTATAAAAAGTGTAAAACATTTGCAAATTTTTCAACGAAATTGTGTGTTTTATTCAGGTTTATGTTAATTTGTGATAAACATACATATATTTTGTATAATTTCAAGTGTTATGATGGCAGTTTTGTAAAATTTTAAGTGAAATGACGGGGCCAGAACATTTTTTTCAACAAAATTACGTGTTTTTATTCAAATTTATGTTAATTTGTGGACAACATATATATATTTTTCAATGAAATTGCGTGTTTTGGTGGTGTCAGAATATTTTTTTCAACGAATTGCGCGTTTTTATTTAAAAATTATGTTAATTTGTGGTCAACATACATATATTTCCGTCAAAAGTATAAGATTTTTTGAATTTTGTTTATCGAAATGATTGTGGTAGTAGATTTTTTCAACGAAATTGCTATTTCTTTTAATTTTGAGCGATGCATTTTATAAAAAGTGTAAAACATTTGCAAAATTATGCATAGTTTATGTAACATGATGTCGATTTTTGTGAAAATTTATGTGAGATGGCTTGTAATTGCGTGATTTTTGTTCAATTTTCATCGTGTGTTGAATAAAATATCGTTTTTTGTATAATTTCAAGTGACGTGATGACAGGTTTTGTATAATTTATGTGACATGATGTCAATATTTGCGAAAATTTATGTGAGATGCTGTATGATTGCGTGATTTTATTCAAATTTTTGTTACTTTGGGGGTCAACACATACGTCTTTTCGTAATTTTTGCGTGTTTCTATTCAAATTTATTTTCATTTGTCGTCAGCACAGACGTATTTTCGTAAAATTTTACTATTTTTCAATGAAAGTTGTGAAAAAAATATTGTTTTTGTCGTTTTTACAGAATTTAATGTGACAAGATGCCGATTTTTATAAATTTTCATGGGAGATGATGTCGATTTTCTAACATTTTAAACGAAATGCTTTGGAAATTGCATGTTTTTATTCAGATCTTACTAAAATTGCTGCAGAAATGGCTGTTTTTTATTCAAATCTTGCTAAAACTGCCACAAGTTAGAGAAAAAGTGTACAACATTTGCAAAATTATGCTTAGAAATAACTCTTACAACTGTTTTTACATCATTTTCTTTATTATAAAGCGTTTTGTAAGACGAAACGTGATAATTTTTAAGTGAAATGATGTGGGATGTCGTATTTTTTATCGCTTATTGGCTAAAAATGTCGTTTTTTGTATAATTTCAAGTGACATGATGTCAGTTTTGTAAAATTTTAAGTGAAACAGAACATTTTTCAACGAAATTGTGTGATTTTTATTCAAAATTATGTTACTTTGTGGTCATTCGCGTTTTTATTTTCGGCTGATGTCATTTATACTAAAATTTTTAAAACTAAAATGCAGTTTTGAGCGATATAATGACACAATTTCAGACGCTTACTTATAAAATAATCAAGCCACAAAGGGCACAGCGTAATTATAAAACTCAAACACGAAATAAAATAATGTCTATTTATTTTAAAAGCGACAAAATCATATGAACCAAATCGTTAGAAAATCGCAAAACGTTTATGCATATATTTTTTAAAACACGTCTAATATATATTTAAATACTTAGAAGGAATGACGAGATACCTTCAATCATATTAAAACTACAGACATTTTGAGCGAGTGCCAGAGATAAAGTTACAGCAGTCAATAAGAGTGAGTGAGATAGGAAATTTCTATTTTACGTAAAGTATGAGTGTAGACAAGAGGTCCCCCTACAGACTCATTACAGAGCTATATTATTTTAAAATTTCGATAAATCCAGGTTTTGTGCAGCGTCGTGTTCGGACCGCCATTTTATACAAATAAAAACTCCGATTCGTTCTAGAATTATTCCGCTGTTCGATGGGCAATATTTTAAAAATTCCTGAAAAGTAGCCGAAACACTGTATCTGAAAGCAACGCAACCCCCCTTTCTTACCTATATGAAAAGCTATTTTTTTCAACGAAATTGTCTGTTTTTATTCAAATTTATGGGGGACAACCATTCTTATACAATAAAAACATTTATTTAATGCGTATGTCTTATTTTATATGGGCGAGGGCACTGTTGTAATTTATAAGAAGCTAAAACTTAGTCGAAAATAACATTTAAAATTTATTTATAATATGTATATGGAAGTATAATGTCAGAACAGCTAAGTGGTACAATGTTCAAACCTTTAAAACCAAACAATACACACGACAAAAATCATACGAACTAGAGTGGTTTATTAACCAGGCAAGCTTATCCCACTAGATTTTGTGTCACAGGGATTTTAGCGCCAAGCCGTTGGCTGCGCTGACCGGTAACCGTGCATTCTGTCGTCTGTCAACCAAGCAAGACTAGAAACCGTTGGAGTACGTACTGCTCGATCCAGACGAACAATGCATGCTGATTTAAATCTTGGTGCATTCCATTACGATGCTAATTATAATTACAGTCTTCTAAACAATCCTGTTTAGGCACGTTAAATAAAACTTTCCAATTCTATGCAACGGTTAAAAGCCCTACACAATCGCCGGCTAAATAGAAAGTCTGCCTGGAGCGATAACGTCTTTTGTAATTACGCATAGGTAGCAAACGGGATGGAAAAGAGAAAGCTGTAGAAAATCAATGGGACTGAGTGAGATAGCGTTACTCATATTAAATTAATTACAGCAAAACTAGTTACAAAGTCAATTTTTTAAAATTATTAACAAGTTTCTAAGGCCCTAGACGGCACAATTCCGTTCTTATATTTTATATATTCGAAAAAATAAGTTGTTTAAAATTCGAGCGGCGTGACTGTAGAGCTGCGAAATGGCGTTTCGTTCAAACCCTTTAAATCCCGTACCGCTCCGTGGTCTAGAGGCATCGATCGATGTGAGCCCAATGTGTATGCAAACGTAGAGGGTTCGATTCCCACTCGGGTCCGCCGCAAATAGATTTTTTAAATTTAAATATTTCCACGAGTGAATGCAAGAGAGAGACAGCAGCTTCGAAGAGCGAGATCAGTTTGAATTTCAAATATTTCCGCGAAAATTAAAAACAACCGCCGTGAGAAGTGCGCGCGCACCAAGATGGCCGACACACCGCGAAATTCAAATTCAAAAAATTAAACTTAGAAAAAAAATCGGTAAAAATTCAAATTTCAAATATTCCCGCCAGAAATCCAAGATGGCCGCCGCGTAATTTAAGCGGAAGCTAATGCGTAATTTATTCAGTAGCACATGTGAAAATTAATTAGATCAAACCGCGAAATTAATTAGATCAAACCGCGAAATTAATTAGATCAAACCGCGAAATTAATTAGGTCAATCCGCGAATAAAACCGCGAAATCCGCGAATAAATCCGCGAATTAAACCGCGAATCCGCAAATCAATTAAAAGGAGTGGGGGGCAGCGGTCCCCTTTCTACTTATGCGGTACAGTGGTTAATTCGAGTGCCGGGAATCTTAGCATTTAAAGCTCTTATTGAATAGACATAGGCGGTAAATTGAGGGGGTTGTCACCTAGAATACAAAAAGACTAAAGTTTCATAAAAATGGCATATTTCAATACAGGGTGGTCAAAATACCTGTTCAAATTTCAATATCTTCATTCTTTATTTTCTCTTTTTCTTTATAACACCACCTTATATTTTATTACGCGAATAAATAGAGCCTCAAATTTCCTTTATTTTAACCCCAGCATCTAAAGAGTGTTTGAAAATTTAAGCTTTCAATAAATGATCACCATGAATGTGTACTATTTGGAACATGTTTTATAATAGTGATGTTAAAAAATCGATTTTATGGTTAACTGGCTTTCTGTTAACCGCGGTATTTTCATAAATCAAATACCGGTAAACCGGTTAACCAAGAATATTCGTTTAAACCAGTTATCGAAGCGATTTGTAAACCTGTTTAAGCACCGCTTTGTAAACATGTTTAAGCACCGGTTTGTTAACCTGTTTAAGAAACGGTTTGTAAACCGGTTGACTAAACGGTTTAAAACCTGTGTATAAACAGGTTTATAACCGGCTTGAAGCCGGGTTAAAAACTGATTTATTAACTAATTTAAAGGTTTGTCCCTAATAATAAAATTTCGAATATATTGCTTCCACATTTTGTAAGTATAACCAATTTACGTTTGTTCGAGCAGTTTATGAATGATTTAATCCGGTTTATAAGCGGGTTTTTAAATTGGATCGTAAACCAATTTAGAAACCGGTTTTTAAACAGGTTTACAAAATTATTTACATAGTGTGTCTCACTTTAGACCGCACCACCCCAGTATTTTCTTTATATATTGTCGATGTAGAAAATTTCTTTTTTCTACAGCCGTCAAAAAAACGTGACATTTATGCATCGCTATAGATACGCGAAGTTTAACTTTTTTTAACACGTGAAAAAATTATATTTCTTCACGGCTAGCAGTGAAAAAATGGTTTGGAACACCATTTCCTTAGTTACAACACATATAAAACGTTACGTACATAATAATATTACTCTACTTATTTGCTATATACGTATGATTTTGTTGCAGAGAATCTTTTATTCTTTTTTTGACGGCTGTAGAAAAAACGTTGTTTGTATTTCGTGGCAAAATTCGTGTTTTTATGGCGCGTTTGAATGACTTTTCTGCCTCCACTTAACGGTCTCGGCGAAAATTGACATTCTCACGCGCCATAAAAACCACTCATTTCGCGCACTTAATATAAAAATTACTATTTTTTGAATATACCCTTCACTAAATGCTTCTTTTAGGGTATGTTACTTTCACTTCACGGTAAAATGCTAGCATACTACGATTTAAAATAAACATCAAAATTGGAGAAGTCGTATTAGGAATTTTTTATGAAAAAATATTGTTAATAAAAGTTGTTCAGAATCGTTCAAATAAGCTAAATTCGAAATTTAATTAAGTGCAGAAAATTAGAATAATAATCTCAAAAGATTTCCATGATTTTTTATTTTATTATTTTAATTCAATACAATAAAAAACGATGCTTAATTACTTAAATAACAGTATTTACTAAATCCCCATTAGCGCGTATACATTTCTCTATTCATTTTCTATTGTTTCCGACAACCTTTTTCAGTTTTTCTCAACCTATATATTGGCAGGCTTGAGTTATTCTGTCACAAAGTTGTTGAATATTTATTGATCAAGTTTTATACACTTTATTTTTAATAGTTACCCATAACTAAAAATCGAATTGTGTGATATCAGGGGATCTAGGTAGTCATGCGATTAGAGGAAATTATCATTTAACAATTCCCTAACCTCAACTGCATTATTGCCCCGTCTAATTGATAGTACATTTGCTGCCGTACTGCAACTGGAAGATAATGTAATGCATCCCATAAATCGTTATTTAAATTTGTTGAGATTTTCAAAATGTTTTGTTTTTGATGAAATTTCGGATTTAGCTTATTTCAACTTATCTGAGCAATTTTTATGAACAAGATTTTTTGACAAAACAATCCCTAATACGACTTCTTCAATTTTGCTGTTTATTTTAAATCGTAGTAAGCTAACATTTTACCGTGAAGGGAAAGTAATATACCCTAAAAGTAGAATTGAGTGAGAGGTATAATCAGAAAAAAGAAATGTTTTAAATTGATAATAAATAAAAAAAATAATGGAGTGGTGCCGTCTAAAGTGAGCCACACTGTATATCTAGGTTGCCGGTTAATGGGTTTACCGGTTTTCGATTTATGAAAGAGCCGTGGATAACTGAGAGCCGGTTAACCATCTAATCGGTTTTCTACCACCTTTATTAAAAACCATGCGACAAATAGTTATATATAGACTGAAATAGCCATAAAGAGGTACACGGTGTTCTATTTAAAAAAGTAATACTTTTTAGAGCCAAACTGTTTTGGGACACCCTGTATATGTCAACATAATTTTAAAATGTGTCCTCTTTAATTTCATTAGGTAAACCTTAATCAAACTTTTTATCGGAAAATAACTGAAAGCGTAATCAAAGATTGGCGCACTAAATGGGCACACTGTATAGCACCATTTCTACCAGAAATTTAAAACTTAAAGAAATAAGTTCGTACATATACTATAGACTAATCCTATTTGATTATATTAGATCACGTGTATCAATTTCACAAAGCATATCAAACTTGAAGTGAAAACAACCTTAGGGTGATTTGCAGTCAGCATGAAAACTACCTAATTAATATTAAGTTGTATCCTATGACAAGTCAACAATGAATCTCCCAATTAATTGTCATAAAAATGGTTTTTCTATGAATAATTATTGTTATTTATTTAAGAACCTATCTTCTCGAAAAGATAACAAATACCAATGCATTCAATCCAAAAATGTTTTCACATTAGCAGAGTGTTTGATAGGCTGTAGAGGTATTGCATTTATTCCTTGCGCCTCTGCCGAAGGTAAAAGATGTTGATTTGTGCATCGAGTTCTGTTAGTATTTTTGGTGGTGATTTGTTGATGGCCCAAATAAGAAGCGGAGGCTTTAAATCCCAAGGAAGCCACCACTATCGTGCTACACAACCGATAATGCGGGGTAAGGGAGGGCATTCATCGAGGGACTTGCTGTGGACTCGATAAAGTCTTGAAAAGTTCAGAAATCCATTTTTCCAATTAAATCAGTAAATTGTGGGTGCCGTAGTGTGTGTGTTTTGTTTTAAACTGGCGTTACCTATTTACGTAATATCACCTAGGCAACGCATCGAGACGTACTATCAGAGGTAATTATTTTATATTAAGCCAACTTTGTTTTCTGCGTTATAAATGTGCGGTTAGGTCAGAGTAATTTTATATTTGGGATTTTATATATATATTGTAATGGTTTACTGTCCACAGCAATTCTGATTGCCTAAGTAACAGAATGAATAAGGTCAACGTGAGCACAGAATTGAATATTTTATTTATTGCAAGATAAATAATCAGTACTTGATGTGAGTAGCAGTAATTAATAATTTGAGGGATAAAAATTGGCATGACATAAGGCAGGTTTCAGAAGGATTACGTTCAGAGTTTCAGATATGATAAATGTTCGGAAGGGTCAATGCAATTTAATTTCTAACTGACGGATTTGAGCTTAGTAACATCAAAATAATGTGAATAAAATGATACAAAATTATTTGTTAAATACAGAAATTGTATGAGCGTTATGTATTAAAAGTTTATAAGCCAGCAAACGGCAAGTTAACTAAAAGGTAAACCCAAAACTGTTCTAGCAAAGCAATAATTGCAAAAGAGCAATGGAAAGATTAAGGCATTACGAATTTAGCAATGCCCTACACATGGTTTTCATCGATTCTACTAAAGCTTTCTATTGATTACGACTTTAGGTTGGTCTTGATCAACTTCTTGCCTTTCTAACAGAACCATCTGAACGGTCAACTAGTTTATTTTATATTTTACCTGGAACAGCATAAATATATTACAATTTTTATTTTTTTCTTCATATGGAAATTGGCAATTACATTTCTCCAAATAGTCTAAACGTACAACTTCACTTCTTGTTCTACATTAACTATATTTGACTATGTTGAATATTTGTATGTCAAATATAGCAAAAAGTTTAAATTAGCCTGACACGTGCCAAAATCTTAAATTTAATTTATGATTTTCAATGTATACAATAGTTCGTGTGCTAAGTTTATCGATGTTTATGCAGTCGCACCGTTAATGTTCTGTAGCTACTTAATGTTTTTGCTACAGTGCATAGATAACAATATTGTCATAACTTATTTATTGCATTGGCAGTTACACCTTTTTGAAGAGTTTAAAAACAAGACTAGTTGCAAAATTGGTATTTATATAGCAGTAATCGCTTATTATACTATATTGTTTTAACCGCTGCTCCTATATCAACAGGTATAAAAGGTTACAGTAATATTTCCTTGTGGCCAATATAAAACAATCTTAGTGAAGCAACTGCATGTAACAATAATATCTAATAACAAAATACGTTATGTTTTAAGTACTGCTTGGCGTTTATCAAAACAAAATTAACAGCGTTTCTTCACTGCTTCACACATAAAAACATAATGGGGGTAACGGCCTACTACCTACACTGAAAATTCGCTCTGTGTTTTTCATATTCATGTTGACAAACTCCGTATGCGTAATTCTATTACAGCTCATAGATGCCCATCTTTCTTTATTAAACAATATAACTGTTTCTTATGGATTGCTCTTACCTATAGCGCTTCTTCTAGTTTCTAAGAGTCTATAGTCCTTTTTGAAAAATAAAATCGTTGACAAAGAACAATACGGATTCGTGCTGAAATTATTGAATATTTTTATATAATAGTTTGCAGGGTTTTCAAGGAATACACAGAAAGGAGCGTATAATACTATTTTTTCAATTTATTTACAGTTGGCAGATCAACATTGCAATTGTCAAGCATGATATTTTTAATTAATTCAACATAAACCACTTTAGCATTTTAGTATTTTTAAATTTTAAGCTAATAGTAGTTTTTGCTGTGCACGTCAGACAGTACGATATCTCGTGGGAGCTTTCATTTGGTTTTGGATCTCTTGCAGCTTCAGGAAATTGGTTTTAGTTGTATTTAGCCAAACTGGATAGGCATACCGTGCTAGGGTTTTCTACATAAGAATAGCACACTCTCCCTTTAGTGCGGATTTCCGATTAATCAAAGAATAGCTGGGGTAATCTATTATTATACTGTATCG